>JARFJB010000418.1:717500-1075000 GCA_036346205.1 Vesta saturnalis | reverse complement strand
TTGTTTGTGGTGCAATATAGTTCTGTAAAGGCTAATGAATGTTTTCTGTAATAGAGGTTGCTCGTGTTCGTCTCTCCCTCGTCTCTTTCTCAAACATACAAATCAATTAATCAAATCAAAACAATTAAATACCAATAATAATAATAATTTTTAATTAAATACCAAATTTACGTAGCGGAATTTTTCAAGCACTGATTCAGCAAGTCGCCATTTCGGAGCCTGCAGAAGTACAGTATAATCAAAATAAGGTATTTTATTTCTATTCAAAATTTCATAAATTGGTTTTACTTAAGTTAAACAATCGTTACTTTTTTTTTATGATTATGGACCTGAACAGGCTAAATAAGGCCTATCGTGCTAAAGTACTCAGGAACACTTACTAACAGTAGCTTTAAGATATTCTCATTTATAATCAAAATTAAGGTAGTAATTAATTAATTAATTAATTATTGGCAATTTTTTTTAACTTTATTATATTCATGGTTTACTTGTTTTCCCATAAAACGAGTTAGCGCTCTTTTGTTTAATAATGTAGTTTCAGGTTGAAGCAACATCAATTTGTGAAGCGAACATATCTATATGTATATATTTTTTTAAAACAACATCGGATAATATTTATGAACCCCGCCTATCTTAATCTCCGACTGAGCAAAGGCACAAAATATACTGGGTTATAACCGAACTTTTATCAGGTAAATTGTAGCTTGAGGGGGTTGGTTGCAACTGGGTGTTAGATTTTCAACATATTTTGAACCTTCTTACATATACCGTTTTTATACTCAATTATTTCTCTTCATTCAAATAATAGAAATACGTCATATAGAAGAGCAAACTTGTTTATCTTTAAGTTTTTAGGATCACTTAGTTCTCAATAAAAATGATATTTGGCACTAATAATGTAAGTACCATAACTCAAGCAAACGAAACCTTAAACACGGTACGCGATATTAGAGATACTTAAAAAATTTAAAGCAATTCATTTCCAAATTATGTTTTGTTATTAAAAGTCCTTTTAAAGTTTCTTGCAGTAAGGCTAGTTTTTTCGCTGGTCCAAATTTTAGTCGTATGAGAAAAAAACCTTTCCTTGACCACGAACAAGGAATACTAGATTTAAGTACGTAGCTCATTTTTATCATAAATTTTAAAATTGGGACTTTTTTGATAATAAGTATGAAACTGTTACGTTTAGGCAAATAAAGTTTTAAACAAACCTACCTTAATTTTTGACATTAAATCGATCTGAGTAATAAAAAATAGGGGTTTCCATTTGATTTTTTTGAGTAACTTGCATTTTTTGATAGTTAGGTTTAGACATTCATAATTTTATTTTTATGAAAAATACAAATGTCATTTTTTGCAGACTGTTGCAATAAACCTTTCCCTACAACACCTCAAAGTTTTATTTAAAATATTTCACAGGAACAGAACAATTAACGAGTTATTACTAAGACCGCATCTGTCAATTTTTTTAGAAAAATGTTTTTTTTTAAACGACTGAAATTTCGTATCTAGTTTATTTAACAAACTTACCTTAAAATTCGACGTAGGATCCAAAAATGTATTAATATACGGGGTGTTCCATTTAAAATAAGCGACTAAGTACCGACCTCCGGTATAACCAGAAGTGGTACGAACGTGAAAATATTTTAGATGAGTTAGCCCTGACATCATTACCCTGTCACCAAATATTCAAAATTATAGTAAGTTTGGTTTAGCAGATACTCATAGGATCAGCTCCTAAAGGCGGATCCTGTATAATGTTATAAATTCAATTTCCCCTTTATACCTGTTTCGTTTTCTGACTAGGCGATACAGCAATCACAATAGAAGTTTACGGTCAAATAACTGTTTTTGTATTCCCGTACATCATTCTAAAAAGTACAAATCTTGTTTTCAATACAATGTCAGCAAAATATTCAATAAATACGAACACCTATTTTCCGCCAGCTACGTAATTAATTTCAAAGCACACTTGAAACGTAATCCTGCAATCTACCCAGTAAATCGCACTGGTATATAAGTTAAGAATGTAGTATAAGTACTCTGATCGATTTACACTTTTTCTTTTTTCTTTCTTTCTTTTTTTTTGTACTCATAGTTTGCGTTTATTATAGTATATGTACATTTACGTGTAATGCCATTTCTTATACATTTAAGTTGGTTAAGTCTAGTATAACACGTGTTCATTAATGATTGAAGCTGCCGCATTGTCAAATCTAGGAAATTTCTTTGCCTAGTATTTGCAACACTGAGAATTATAATTTAAAATCAATCGGTTTCTACCTTTTTTGCCATAGTCGCACGTGTCTGTTTTTAATTAGCTTTTATTATAATTTTTCCGTTCATTCTTCATTCCTGTATTAATTTTTCGTTATATTCACAATCAGTTATTTTCATAACTCCAGATTACTTTTTGTTTGAAGACATTGTTTATAGAAATAGATTGCATAATTTAGATGAATCAATGGAAGCAGTTGAACACGAGATTCAGGCTATTACACGGGAAGAACCTCAGCATGTTTTTGAAAACATGAAGGGGAGAATTAATTTATGTCTACAGCATCAGGGTAATCATTTTCAACATTTTTTGTAATTATATTAATTTAATGGAGAATGTTTGTTTGTATTTTTGTCATAACAATAATTTTAAAATTTATTTTGTTAAATAACTGTAATTAGCAAATATTGGCAATAAACATTTCCAAAAGTAGGGGTATTCTGTTTAATTTTAACAATGTTTATAATTACATCAAAGGTGATTACATCATGGGACGCTAATGTCAATCGTTGCGACCGAAATGAATTGTAGTGGTACCAACCTAACCAAAATTTGCTTACATGACGTCAGCTTCAATCATTAATAGACCCGTTATTAGTGCATTCACTTGTAATCTGTTTTTCTTATAATTTTACTCAGGCTTGGTTGAAAAACGGTACATACCGATACCATGCCCTTTAAATAACATAAAATATGTTTTTTTTCTTCCTTATTTAATAAGCAGTATTATTGTTATGTTCAAACTGAGCTCGGTTCACTGCCAAGAAATGGCCAAATCGGTATTTAAATTCTACTGTAGTACCTTTGTGTAACACCTTTACAGATACTCTGCGCATTTCGGTAGTATTCTAAATTACGTGATCTTTGAACACATTATTTTTTGCATGACCCCCACAAGAAAAAATCTAAGGCGTCAAATCCGGAGGTCTGGCAACCCACTCAATAGATCCTCTTTTGTCGATCTACCTGTTTCGAAAAACATTATTTCAGTACCCTCCAACATGTACCGCAAAATGTGGAGGAGCTTCATCGCACGCGTTGGAAAAAAATTCTATTGTCAATACCGCCATTTTCACTCGGGAATAATGCGGTGATCACTGGTATGACATGAGTTTGAAGCAGTTGAAGGTATCGATCAGCGGTATGGGTTTCATCAAGAAAAAATGGTCGTATGATATACCCTTTTTACACATTTACTTTTTGCAGATATTGTGTATGTGTGTGTGCTTCTTGCATGTAGTGTGGTTTCGTTTTCGCCAAACACCGACAACTATGTCGATTTAATGTGTCGTTTAGCATAGAGGTCGTTTCATCAGAGAATACAATATTTGAAACAAAATTTTCATCTGCATTACATCGTCCCATCATTTGCTCACAGAAACCTATCAGTCTATCAAAGACATCTTCATTCAATTGATGCATTAACTCAAGCTTATAAGTCTAAGCACGGAAGTATGGCTAATTTCAAAATGTTTTGCTACTTTCCTCGTAGTAATTTGTGGCGTTACAGGAGTATCTGTGTAAATTTCGTTGAATACATTACACACTTCGCTTTGTCCTCTTCCTATCTCCGTACCCGTAAATCGTTAGTATTTCAATACGTGGTCTGTCTCTTAAGTGTGCCCTGTCTTCAAAATTAATTTGTAAGAATGTTGAAGAAAAACTTTGCTTTAAGCCAACAATCATTGTTTATTGTTCATTTGTACAAATTGTCAAATTTCCATGGCATTCATTACCACAAGTAGAGGAGAGCGGCGCTGGTTCGGACGCTTTTTCGGACGCAATGATCATTCAGCATATCAAATATAACATTTAAGAAACGACACCTGGTCGATTACAAGCATGTATATGTGTAGTTTTAATGTATTTAAGAATGTTCCTTAATCTCCATTTTTTTTTAGAAATTGAAGTTTTTCAATAAGTTGCGTTTGTCCAAATGTGCCCCACTAGTGTGGTAGTTTTGGACAATGGTGGGGTGCATTCGGACTCATTCATTTCAAGTAGAATTTAGCTGAATTCTTCATTCCAAAAAGTTAAACTTAAACATTTATGTATCAAGAATCTTTTTGGCAGTTGGATACAAAGTAGAATATTAATAATAAAATTATAAAACATTATGGGTTCCAAAATTAGCATTAAATTTTATATAAGATTGAACACGTGAGGTTCCTTTCACCTCTAATGGTTTAGGAAATTTGGAGAGAATGTCCTGCTTAAAGATAGTGGACAAATCTTCGACATCTGGAAGACTGAATCCTTTATCTCCTCTTTTTCTGTAAAATACTACCGCGTATTCTAAACCATCTATTTCTATTATTCGGCAAACAAAATGGCGAATAGTTTTCTTTGAAGGAAACTGAACCAAAATATAGTCCCCTACACAAAGAATATCGACTTCAATAATTCACCGTCAGATTCATCACTATGCCCAAATCTATGTCGGAATCACTTTCAAATTGCCTTTTAGAAACTTCTACTTCTGAGTACGATGAAGGTATATATTTGACTTTCCAGTTTCTTATTGTTTTTCTTAGATTTTTTGGTTTCATTTTACTACCAGATTCAGAATCTATTCTACGGTTCACTCTCTCCTTCTCATTTTTCTTGATGACTTTATAGTTTTCTAATTCCTCTACTCTCTATTTCTCTGGGGTGCTGGTAAATATTCTAGATTATCCTCTTCTTGAGTTCTCACGAATGGACTTCTTAGACACAGTTTCAAAAACTGTATCTAGTATAATAGACAGGCAGTGTGCGGCTATCATACGGTTCTCATTTAGTGGTGTCATGAACAATTTTAATAGAATTTTCACTCTTTGTTGATGGATCTGGTTCAATAGCGCTTCTGTTGAGTAACTGTTTTAACTGTGGTTCTGACCTATCTGTAACATCCTCATCAAAAGCGAGTCTGTTGATTAGCCATATCCCCGTTTTTTTTAAAGAATTTATAATATTTGATGGTGTAAATGATAACAAGTATGATGTGGTGGATAAACGTGGAATGTCATCAATTCTAATAAGTTTTCCAGGATTCATGACCATAATGATCATTAAAGGAAGTTTTCAGTCTACTCTTGAAAGCCTCAAATACCTATATTTATGGGCTGCATGTGGTGCGTACAATGCGGAGGGAAAGTCAAAGGCACAATGCCATTCTTTCTAGATTAATTTATTGCAGCTAGGGTAGTGTGGCTTTCATGATTATCTAATATTAACAAGATGGAATCTTTTTTATTGCAACCGGTATCTTTTTGGATGTATTTTAAAAGGTTGATGAAAATTTCGGAGGTGATCCAAGCGACACTGCCCGTTCCACTTCTTCATCTTAACTCGTGGGAAAATGTGGAGGGTGGGGGGGATAGAATTGCCAGAAGCAGTTATAATAGCACAAAATGTCACCAAGGGGCCTCTTTCTTGGGACACAATTTGTCCAACCTGTTTTTTCCCGATGGACCGACAACTTTCGGTGTTTGTAGGATAGTTGTAATCCCACTTTAGTGAGTATTTAGAATTCGGTCTGGACTAAAAACGATATCATCCAATCTTTTCCAGCTATCTGATTGGTATCCCATGAAGAAGGATAAGATAATTTTAGTTCGGAAGCGTACTGGTACGCTAAAGTTCTGCATCCAGAAAAAGTAAGGCTGTATTATATATCAAAACAAAACTTCAAATATTCCACTAACTTATTTTCATGTTCCCTTGAGAGAACTTGTCTGTTTCCATATTTGGAAAACCGTTTCGTGATTTCAAATTCACCATCTTTCCGTGAATCATTGCCCGATTGTCTTTCTTTTTATATAACATACGCGGGGTAAATTCGGACACCGCCCGATATTATTTCAGATAAATAAGTATGTAAGCTTTTTGAACTTCACATTACTGCTAAATAATGTGGTTGTTAGGTAATGTTTTTGGAATATCCATAACAGTTACAAGGGCGTAGCCAGGATTTATAACAGCAAACCATGGTCCATGGTCGTTCAAAATGTAAAATTTTAGGATAAAAAGAAAAGGCAAATGAAAACAAAACTTTGAGATTTTAATTATACTTAAATTAAACTAATAACATAACAAAAAATATACAGAATTCAGCAGTTGCCTCTTTATCTACGCCATGAACAGTTATACTAAGTAATGCACATGATTATGAATGAAAATTGAAAATACTTACTGTATCGCTTTAAATAATATTTTAAATATTAGGTATAACAAAACAGCTGCACATAGAAACGCGAAATCATATGTAGACTAGTGGTGCTCTACGATATTTTTACCGGCGTGACATTTTAAATTGCTTTCAAAAGTGGTAAATTTGAACTGTCCGTAAGTGCCCCCTGTCCGAACCAGCCCCGCCCTCCCCTAATGTTTTTGTTTAATAACTGCATGACTATTCCATAGCATCCTTGATTAGAATATTTTCTTTCTCGCTTATTTTTTTCAAAAATTGCAAAATTTTATGACTAAATACAGAAAAATATGCCTGTTTCAAAATGACAACAAAAATAAGAGTGTTATTTAAAAAGCAAAGTTGGTTAACATAGCAACAAAACAAAAAAAGATAACAACAAACTCAAGACATGCATAGCAACTAATCAAACAACCTGTATATTGTATATTTTTTTGTAACTTTGCCAATAACAAAGCAATTATTTGATACTTTCGTTCCACCCTGTATATTAAACAGAGCTCTATATTACCGCTTGCTTAGTAAATCTAAACAGAATCTAAAACATCTCAAGATTAAAACATATTTTGCATTATTTGTTTGATAACGCTGTTACACTTTTCTCAGACATGAAACAAATTCGAAATGTCAGGACAGGCAGATAAAGCTATTATTAAACTAGAACCTGTCGCCGAAGCACAAATAAATTTATTTATTAATCCGAAACATGTTATGTTGAATAAAGAGTTAATCAAAGAAGAAATAGATTACGATTCTAATATTATTACAATTAAGAGTGAATTTGAAGAGACCGCAACTAAAAAAGAGGAAAACGAGTCTTATTTAGTAAATGATATTGGAACTGGTACAAGGGAAGTAAGTTATTCAAAAAGAAATTACAACTATGAACAATGTAATTATTCAACAAAAGTGAAACAAAATTTAAGGAATCACCTTGAAAAGCACAATGCAAGTGTTAGTTATAAATGTGATAATTTAACAAAAGTGAAACAATATTTCAGGAGTCACCTCCTAAAACACGGTTTATATGGTGCGAAATACAAATGCCACCAATGTAATTATGTAACAAAATATAAAAGTAATCTTGTTGCACATAGAGCATTACATAAGTTAAATATTGAATACAAATGTCACCAGTGTGATTATGTAGGAAAGTATAGAAGTAGCTTTATTAGGCATACTCAATTGCATAATTCTAGTGTTGAGTACAAATGTGACCAATGCCCTTTTTCAACTAAAGTGAAGCTATATTTAAAGAAACACTTCGTAAAACACGATTCAAATGGAGCTGTATACAAATGTGGCCAATGTGATTATTCAACAAAAGTGAAACAATATTTAGTGAATCATCTTGTAAAGCACAATTCAAGCAGTGCTAAATACAAATGTGACCACTGTGATTTTAAAACAACATACAAACGTAATATTAATAGACATAATGCAATACATAATTCAAATCTAAGTATAGTTTACAATTGTGACCAATGCCAATATTCAACAAAAGTAAAACGATATTTTAGGAGACACATTGTAAGGCATAATTCAAATGGTTCTTTGCATAAATATGACTAATAATTTATGAAACATTCTAGAACTATTTAAAAAGTCGCCTTGTGAGATGCCAAAAGCAAATATCACCTTCGCGTGGGGAGACAAACGAACACCTCAAGCTAAAATCTATTACTTTTTTCCCTTGTATAATAAATATCTAAAAACAGTGTTATTTTCATTGTGGGGTTACAATGTGATCAATTTTATTATTCAACAAAATCAAAATAAAATTGATGGATGCGCCTCCTAAAACATAATTCATGTATTAATTACAAATGTACGCACAGACGCACGCACGCACACACGCACACACGCACACACACACACACACACACACACACACACACACACCACCCACCCCCACCCCCACCGAAGCGTTAAATAAACTGTGGAAATAGGCCGATCAACTCCACTAATAGGAAACCACAGTTTCAAAACACTTATAATACGGAATAAAAAAAGACTTGTGTACTCCAAGGAAATGGTGGAACTCAAACCAAGCTATCAGTCTCAATAGCCTGTATGGTAGTAAGGAAGACTTCTACAGTTTGAGAGCATCTGAATTTTACCGTGCCTGAAGCCACTATTTAAATCATTGAAACTCTGAAGTCATCCCTACCAAGTTATAGTCCATAGGGGTTTTCCATTATTGACCATTTTTAGAATGTAAGAAACTCGCATTCACCTTTCGCTGTCTCCTTTAACATTTATATAATAAGGCCATTTTTTTATATTGAAAGACAGCTAGAATGTACTACTGTATGTTTTTAACTTAAACTTAATTGCGGTCACGTATTTTAAAGAAGGCTGATTCATGCTTTGTAGCCGATAATTTTTGAACCGAGCTTGTATTATGATTTTATGATGTGTGGTCAACCCCGGTATTTTTTCTAGTGGAGAGAAACTCATGCGACGGTGTATGGCCATTTTAAAAACACGTATTGGGTTTTTAGTAAATATTTAAAAAAGACTGTTAGAATGTACTACTGTATATTTTAATTTAAAAGTTAATTACAGTATTATAACGTACGCTGAATTAATGGGACGCATAATGTTATTATGTACAACATGCATTTTAGAAATGAGTTTCACCGTATGATAAAGTGTTTGTAGAATGCAATATGTCTAATATATATACAGGGTTTTCAAAGTTAAGTCGGCACTATTGCTACCTTCGTTATTATTGGTGCTACGAAGTCGGTTAAATGGGCAAAGAAGTAGCATTTTTTCCGCTCGTTACGATGGTGTAATCAAAATAAAAATTGAACTTCGTGTTCGCGAGTTATGTCAAAAATTTCCATTTTTTTAAATGGCACACCCAGTATGCAATATCCTTAATCGATAGAAAATTAAATTCTGAACAAAAAAGTTCCTATGACATTTTACCCTAATGTTAAAAATGACAAAGTTATTGATCATTTATTGAATTCGTCAAGGTGGCTGGTATTACGTGAACAATATTTGTCATTTTCACAAATGTCATCAGAATTGATATGTCAAAGTTAAGTTTGCTAATAAAGAGTTAAGAGTTTGTGTTTTTTGAATGGAAAAATGCCTTTCGCCCATTCAGAAAAGTGTGATATGTTAGAATGTTACATCGTTTGTCATAAAAACAGTTATCGAGCGCGTGAGCGTTACAGTAAGATACTTTTTGGTTTTGTATCGTAAATTTAGATCTAATTCGAGCGTGTTTAAGAAATACAGATCTAATAAACAATGTATAATTAGTGAAGAAACTGAAATTAATGTGTTAGCTTATTTTGATGCACATCCCAACAACTCAATTAATGATTTTGTGCAAGAAAATGGACTGCGTTTGGGTTCCATCCACAATATTCTAAAAAAGTATAAGTTTGTGCCGTATAAGTTCCGACTTACACAGACACTAGTACCAGGAGATCAAGAAACACGCGTTCAGTCTTGTCACTGGTTTATTAATCAAATGAGAACCAATAATGATTTTTGGGGCTCAATTCTATGGAGTGACGAATCAACTTTTTCTAATAAGGGCATGTTCAACAGGAAAAACAGCCATTTTTGGAGTCGACAAAATCCGATGCTCTACCGATCTTGTAACCGCAGAGACGCTTCAGTGTTAATGTTTGGTGCGGTGTAATTGGCTCGATAATTGTTGGTCCAGTATTTTATCAGGGTGCGTTAACTGGTGAGCGGTACGCCGAAATGTTGACTGCCACACTCCAAGACTTCTTGGATGATGTAAATTTAATGGATAGGCAGAACATTTATTTCCAACAAGACGGAGCTCCTCTCCATAACGTTCGTCAGATAGATACAATATTAAACAATTTTTTTGATGACATATTCACCAACAAATGGGCCTATCCGTATGTCTCCTCGATCACCTGACATTACTCCAATGGATATTTTCTTTTGGGGATATGTGAAGAGTGTGGTGTACAACAGGCGATATGATAACCTTGAGGATCTCCAGCAAAGCATCATTCACGCCATCAATAATATTGATGGTAGATCCATTGCTAAGGCTACTAAAAGTGTCTGCAAGCGGGCCCAGAAATGCTTGGAGCAAGAGGGTGATGTTTTCGAGCATCTGATTTGCGTTTTGTTTTGTTTTGTTGTTCCTTATTATTATTATCACTTAGAATAAAGAATCCTGTTTCAATTGTCTGATATTCTTTTCATTTTCTGCTCTATGGTAATACAGACAAATAGTTGACACAGCTACCTTGATGAATTTTGTAAATGATCAATAACTTTGTCATTTTTTACATTAGGGTGAAATGTCATAGGAATTTAATTTTCTATCGATTAAGGATATTGCATATTGGGTGTGCTATTTAAAAAAATGGAAATTTTTGACATAACTCGCGAACACGATGTTCAATTTTCATTTTGATTGCACCATCGTAACGAGCGGAAAAAATGCTACTTCTTTGCCCATTTAACCGACTTCGTAGCACCAATAATAACGAAGATAGTAATAGTGCCGACTTAATTTTGAAAATCCTGCATATGTATATATATATATATATATATATATATATATATATATATATATATATATAAGCTCTAGCATAAACAGATATGTACAGTTCGTGAAGATGATAATAATCCTATTACAAAAAATAATACAAGGTTATAATTAAACACCTTAAAACATGCAAATTAGTACAAAAGTTACTTTAAACGGTTTGAGCCTTGAGATTGTAAATTTTACATATCGATAAACTATTTGTACGGAATGTAATTATTATTAAACAGTTATACAACTCCATTACTATAATTTGGAAAGTGACAATTATTCACTCATTAACGTACTTACAAATATTTTTAAAAAATTTGCAGCTGCAAAAAAAAAAACATTAAGGTCCAGTATTAGGTGAAATAATAATAATTTTCTTCATCCGCTTCATCTTGAAAAAAAAACATCTAATACTCTGATGCTCATTCATAATAATGTTCACCCGTTAGTAATTGAACTTTAAATACACGCATGGGCTAATGTCTAATATTTTATTTTACAATTAGTATTACACAGATATGGGATTATTCTTAAAAATTAGCTAAGTTCGCCACGCTACCTTGAAATACTACATAGGTTTTCAATTCTTCTTCGTCCCTGAAGCTGTACAGCATACATCTTTTTTTGTCCAACTCCGGATCAGTAGCATGTTTTCTAATACACACAAGTCAGCATCTTCAATATAGTGGTGTATACGTCGAAAAAATGGCTTGTGTCTTCTTCTTCTTTAAGCTAGAGTTTGCCTCTATGCAGCATACAAGCTCTATCTTAGCTGAATTACTTCTGTAAAAAAAGGGTTATATTCAAATGAAGTATACCGACCTCTTTTAATCTTTGAAATTTTACCGATAAGAACCTGCCATTACTATCACATAAGACGACTTTACATACAGGTTATGTCTCGGATGAACTGTCGAAAAGGGCTTTTTAGATTTATAAACATGCCCCTAGGGAAGATATTAGAGTGTAGTTACGGAAACATTTTGTGTTATGACCGGCAGATCTTTGTGATATCATATCATATAGATAAAATTTCGTGATGCGAGGCTTTCAGTGAAGGCTGTTTCGGCAATCCCACTCCAACCCTCTCCGAGCATAACCGAGGTTGTGAGACAGGGACTTTGTCGTTTGTCGAGGGCCCAGTGGCGGAAATTTTGAATTTGTATTTAACTAAGTCTCTGCAGGTTATGGCTGGAAATATGAATCTGTATTATAATAAGGGATATAATGCTAAGTTGTAAGACAGATGTAAGGTTTAGCAACTTACTTTCAGACCCTCGCTCCTCGACCAAAAATTTGAATTTGTTCGTGACGCCATCTATGAGGGAAATCTGAACTTGTATTATAATAATAATAAGGAGGCCTAATGCTAACTTATAAGACAGACACAGGGCTTCGCAACTTACTTACTTTCGGGTCTTAGCCCCTGGCCCCTTGGCGGGAAATTTGAATTTGTGTCGTCATCTAGTTGTGTATGGCCAAATGAATATTTTCTGTAATAATAAAGGCGGCACCATCTAGCGTTATATTTGTAGGACTAAGGTTTTGTTTGTGGCACCATCTAGTGGTATATTTTTTAAACTAGCGAATGTTTTCCATAATAGAGCCGACGCAACCTAGCGGTATATTTCTAGGGCTAATTAGGGTTGTTTGTGGTGCCATATAGTGCTGTAAAGGCTAATGAATGTTTTCTGTAATAGAGGCTGCTCGTGTTCGTCTCTCCCTCGTCTCTTTCTCAAACATACAAATCAATTAATCAAATCAAAACAATTAAATACCAAATTTACGTAGCGGAATTTTTTTTGCACTGATTCAGCAAGTCGCCATTTCGGAGCCTGCAGAAGTACAGTATAATCAAAATAAGGTATTTTGTTTCTATTCAAAATTCCATAAATTGGTTTTACTTAAGTTAAACAATCGTTACTAACAGTAGCTTTAAGATATTCTCATTTATAATCAAAATTAAGGTAGTAAATAAAGCTTGTTATTGGCAATTTTTTTTTAACTTTATTATATTCATGGTTTACTTGTATTCCCATAAAACGAGTTAGCACTCTTTTGTTTAATAATGTAGTTTCAGGTTGAAACAACATCAATTTGTGAAGCGAACATATCTATATGTGTATATTTTTTTAAAGCAACATCGGATAATATTTATGAACCCCGCCTATCTTAATCTCCGACTGAGCAAAGGCACAAAATATACTGGGTTATAACCGAACTTTTATCAGGTAAATTGTAGCTTGAGGGGGTTGGTTGCAACTGGGTGTTAGATTTTCAACATATTTTGAACTTTCTTACATACACCGTTTTTATACTCAATTATTTCTCTTCATTCAAATAATAGAAACACGTCATATATAAAAGCAAACTTGTTTATCTCTAAGTTTTTAGGATCACTTAGTTCTCAATAAAAATGATATTTGGCACTAATAATGTAACTACCATAACTCAAGCAAACGAAACCTTAAACACGGTACGCGATATTAGAGATACTTAAAAAATGTAAGGTAATTCATTTCCAAATTATGTTTTGTTATTAAAAGTCCTCTTAAAGTTTCTTGCAGTAAGGCTAGTTTTTTCGCTGGTCCAAATTTTAGTCGTATGAGAAAAAAACCTTTCCGTGGCGGCGTTGGATCCCACTAAACACATTCACATTTCAACAATTTTTAATATGTTGTTGTATGGTATATCTTCACTCTTGAAGTGGTTAAAAAGCGCGACCATTACCAATAGAAACAAACTTCTTTCTACTCTTATTTTTTGACTGGTTGTATATTTTTTAATTCCCACAATTTTCTCAAAAAGTTTCGAATCATCTATATGAATATCAGGGCGTTGTTTTTGAAAAACAGTCAATGAGTTTCCAACATCTGACCACAGAGGTTCTTTTTTAGCAATACTCAACGAATCACTTGCAAATCTTCAAAGTGCTGCGTCCATTTATTTAAATAAACTGTATAAGTAGTGTAAACCATGGTCACTAAAGTTTTAAATAGAGTTACGGCTAGGTCTTCTCCTTGATTTATCAAAGCTACCAACTTAATTTGTCAAAAGACTTTCATTTTTCCGTTCTATTAATTGTTGCTTTAAATTTGATAGAACCATGCGTACTTCTACCATTGAAGATTTTTCAGATTCAACTTGCAACACACATTTACGAAATGTAGATGCTTGTGAGTGAAGACAAGAAATTGTTTTTAAAACTATTAAAAATCAATGCGAGGCATTTTTTTTTTGAGAGAAGAGGTAACTCGGTAACAGTTTGAACATTTTTAATATTCTTTCTCTTGAAGGTAACAACGCTAACCATCTGGTTTCCCAACAGTTTTTGGTATGCAACATTAACAAACTCACAAAATTCTTTTAATTGTTCAGTTCGAACAGTATAAATTTAGAAATAGCCATAGATTCTTACAAAAATGGCTTCAATGTCAATAGGTTGTCAGCGCACATTGCTATTACTTCTGTTGTTAATTCGTTTTTATCAACCGTTTTAATAATATTTTCGGATATAAAGTCTGACGTTGCACCTGAAAGAGGAAAAGGGACGGTCCCGTATAATACGGATCGAATGGTCGCCTTACCCCAGAAGTAAATTCTGGCTCACCCGCGTACATGAAGGTAACACTTGAAAAAAATTTGAAATGGGCACCTTAAAGTTAGACAACGGCGGATTTCTTTTAGACAACAGTGTACAGATGGCATGTACATTTGTTAAAGCACCAACTTCTGAGCATTACTGCACCTCTCAACAAAAAATGCTTTAATTGACCTATATACCCTGTATGAGTGATGCCCAGAAATAAACCATCGTTGGCATAATACATTCACAATGGTAATAGAATTATAAATCAGGTAATGGTTGCTGAAATAGCTCTACGTTTATACAGGCCGGAACAAAAGTATCAAATGATGGCTTTAACTTTGTCATTTGCAAAGTTGCAAATAAATGTTCAATATTTAAGTTGTTTCGTTTTCTTGCATGTTTTCTTGATGTTTTCTTTTGCTATGGCCACATATTAAATGGTAACCATACCTTTTTTGTCATTTGGAAAAAAACATATTTTTCTCTATTAGGTTATAAGATTTTGCCATTTTTGAAAAAAAAATAAGCGAGAAGAAAAATATTTATTACGACTCAATCAAAGCTAAATTAATTAATTTCACAACGCAAAAATTTGGAAAAAAATGAATATTTAAAGAGTAACAAATGTAGACTACATACAAAAAAACAGCAATCATATCATATTGATATATATCATATTGATCAGTATCATATACTTCCAACAATAAAATCTGGATTCTGGGTGAAACGCAGTTCGGAAACGACTCTTCTAAAAATTACTAACGATCTGGTTTCCAAACATTGATACGGGTAAAAGTTAGTTTCTTAGTGGAACATATCGGAACCAATTATAACTAATGAAGGTGTGCCTCAAGGAAGCAACCTGGGTCCCATTTTATTTAGTATATTTACTGCGAATATGGCTTTCAACTTATCCCGCGATGTTTACCTTCACCTTTACGCAGACGACGCTTAGATATACGTTTCATCTTACCCTCGCGATGTTAATACGGTTATTCATAACCTAAACAATGTTCTTGATAATATATTAGTATGGTCAGTAAATAATGATCTCTACCTTAATTCTGCCAAATCAGAACCAATGTGTATAAGTTCTAAACGCAATTAATCTAACGCTCTTAGTGCTATATCTACACCAGTGAAACTTGGTGGGAGTGAATTAGTGCTTAAAGAAAAGATTAAAAATCTTGGTGGTGATAAGACAGTCATTTACTCTTTGAGCAATATGTCAGGGAAAAATACGCACTTTGCTATGCAAAATTCTCATGTTTATATAAGTTCAAACATATTTTGTCCAGTAAAATTACGTGGAACCTTATTAACACCTTAATATGAACGAATCTAGATTGCTGTAGCAATGTATATTATCCCCACCTAAATTCGCAGTATAAGCGAAAAATTCCAGTCCTTCAAAGTTGTTGTTTCCGTTTCTCTTATAACATACACTATAGGGAACATGTAACCCCATTTTACAACAATTTAAATCTGTTAAAAATGGAATATAGATTTTACATGTTTTATGCAACATTAGTATACAGGGTCCGCCTTTGGGAGCTGATCCTATGAGTATCTGCTAAACCAAACTTACTATAATTTTGAAAATTTGGTGACAGGGTAATGATGTTAGGGCTAACTCATCTAAAATATTTTCACGTTTGTACCACTTCCGGTTATACCGGAAGTCGGTACTTAGTCGCTTATTTTAAATGGAACACCCCGTATATTAATACATTTTTGGATTCTATGTCGAATTTTAAGGTAAGTTTGTTAAATAAACTAGATACGAAATTTCAGTCGTTTTAAAAAAAAAACCATTTTTTAAAAAAATTGACAGATGCGGTCTTAGTAATAACTCGTTAATTGTTCTGTTCCTGTCAAACAATTTGAATAAAACTTTGAGGTGTTGTAGGCAAAGGTTTATTGCAACAGTCTGTAAAAATGACATTTGTATTTTTCATAAAAATAAAATTATGAATGTCTAAACTTGACTATAAAATGCAAGTTACTCAAAAATCAAATGGAAACCCCTATTTTTATACTCAGATCGTTAATAAATTAACGTCATTTAAATTATTCAAGGTAAGTTTGTTTTAGAAACATTTAAGTTTGCCTAGAACGTAATAGTTATCATATTTATTATCACAAAAGTCCCAATTTTAAAGTTTGATAGAAAAATGAGCTACAATACTTAAAATCTAGTATTGCTATTTCGTGATCAACACATTTGGAAACTTCAAATTTTAATTGAGTAAATTGAAATAAAGAATAAATTATTTGAAAAAGCTTTTTACTGCAAAAATTATAAAATTGATAATTTTGTGATTCAAAAGTCATTTTGCCAAGTAGAATTTATCTAAGTCATTTTTTCAAATTCGATATACAACTTAAGTGTAAAAATTTAATACTTTATTGAGTAAATCGAAAAAACTACTTGGTTTACTGCAGGAGGTATAACAACTACATACTTATCAGTGCAACGGCTTCATTTGTAGCCCTTTGAATTTCTTGTGGAGAAAGAGAATTGAAGGCATTTTGTACTCTTGCAATGCAATCTTCTAAATTAGTCGTTAGTGGTGTAAGCATAAACAATATTTTTAATTCGACCCCAAAGTATAAAATCCATTGGCGTAAGATCGGGTTGACCTAGGTGAGCCATGGAAAGGGACCATTATTGGCAAACCAACTTTGATCTTCAAAATTCCATAAAGTTTCATAGAAACAGCGTTGGTGTTGTGAGGCCACCGTACTTGTTGGTACCATAATATTTTCCTTTCTAGATTTATATCGGTTGGTTGACATTCGAGGATAGTTTAATATCTCAAGATAATTTTCTCCTAGAAATTTAAAATTGGTTTGTAATATAAATCTGCAACAATCAACTATTTTAAACAACTCTCAAATTTTCGTTAATTCCGAACAGCAAAAAATACGTATCATCGAATTTTGAAAAAAACTTAGAAAATTTCTATTTGGCAAAATGAACTTTTGAATCACAAAATTATCAATTTTTAATAAATTTTTTGCAGAACTTTTCAAATATTTTTCTTTATTTCAATTCTCATTATTTGTTTCCAATGGTTGACCACGAACAAGGAATACTAGATTTAAGTTATTAGCTTCAATTTTTATCAAAATTTTAAAATTGAATTGTTTAGTTTAACAAACTTACCTTAAAATTCGACTTAGAATCCAAATATATATATATATATATATATATATATATATATATATATATATATATATATATATATATGTGTTCCATTTAAAATAAGCGACTAAGTACCGACATCCGGAAGTGGTACGAACGTGAAAATATTTTAGATGAGTTAGCCCTAACATCATTACCCTGTCACCAAATTTTCAAAATTATAGTAAGTTTGGTTTAGCAGTTACTCATAGGATCAGCTCCCAAAGGCGGATCCTGTATAATGTTATAAATTCAATTTCCCCTTTATACCTGTTTCGTTTTCTGACTAGGCGATACAGCAATCACAATAGAAGTTTACGGTCAAATAACTGTTTTTGTATTCCCGTACATCGTTCTAAAAAGTACAAATCTTGTTTTCAATACAATGTCAGCAAAATATTCAATAAATACGAACACCTATTTTCCGCCAGCTACGTAATTAATTTCAAAGCATACTTGAAACGTAATCCTGCAATCTACCCAGTAAATCGCACTGGTGTATAAGTTAAGAAGGTAGTATAAGTACTCTGATCGATTTCCACTTTTTCTTTTTTCGTTCTTTCTTTTTTTTGTACTCATAGTTTGCGTTTATTATAGTATATGTACATTTACGTGTAATGCCATTTCTTATACATTTAAGTTAGTTAAGTCTAGTATAACACGTGTCCATTAATGATTGAAGCTGACGCATAACTCATAACTCCAGATTACTTTTTGTTTGAAGACAATATTTATAGAAATAGATTGCATAATTTAGATGAATTAATGGAAGCAGTTAAACACGAGATTCAGACTATTACACGGGAAGAACCTCAGCATGTTTTTGAAAACATGAAGCGGAGAATTAATTTATGTCTACAGCATCAGGGTAATCATTTTCAACATTTTTTGTAATTATATTAATTTAATGGAGAATGTTTGTTTGTATTTTTGTCATAACAATAATTTTAAAATTTATTTTGTTAAATAACTGTAATTAGCAAATATTGGCAATAAACATTTCCAAAAGTAGGGGTATTCTGTTTACTTTTAACAATGTTTATAATTACATCAAAGGTGATTACCTCATGGGATGCTAATGTCAATCGTTGCGACCGAAATGAATTGTAGCGGTACCAACCTAACCAAAATTTGCTGACATGACGTCAGCTTCAATCATTAATAGACCCGTTATTAGTGCATTTACTTGTAATCTGTTTTTCTTATAATTTTACTCAGGCTTGGTTAAAAAACGGTACATACCGATACCATGCCCTTTAAATAAGATAAAATATGTTTTTTTTCTTATTTAGTAAACAGTATTATTATTATGTTCAAATTGAGCTCGGTTGACTGCCAAGAAATGGCCAAATCGTCATTTAATTTCTACTGTAGTAACTTTGTGTAACACCTTTAGAGATACTCTGCGCATTTCGGTAGTATTCTCAATTACGTGATCTTTGATTAAACACAAGAAAAAATCTAAGGGCGTCAAATCCGGAGATCCTCTTCTGTCGATCTACCTGTTTCAAAAACATTATTTGAGTACTCTCCAACATGTACCGCAAAATGTGGAGGAGCTCCATCGTGCGCGTTGGAAGAAAATACTATTGTTAATACCGCCATTTTCACTCGGGAATAATGCGGTGATCGCTGGTATGACATGAGTTTGAAGTAGTTGAAGATATCGATCAGCGGTAAGGGTTTCATCAAGAAAAAATTGTCCTATGATATCCCCTCTTTACACAGAGAATACAATATTTGAAACAAAATTTTCATCTGCATTACATCGTCCCATCATTTGCTCACAGAAACCTATCAGTCTATCAAAGTCATCTTCATTCAATTGATGTATTAACTCAAGCTTATAAGTCTAAGCACGGAAGTATGGCTAATTTCAAAATGTTTTGCTACTTTCCTCGTAGAAATGTGTGGCATTACAGGAGTATCTGTGTAAATTTCGTTGAATACATTACAGACTTCGCTTTGTCCTCTTCCTATCTCCGTACCCGTAAATCGTTAGTATTTCAATATGTGGTCTGTCTCTTAAGTGTGCCCCGTCTTCAAAATTAATTTGTAAGAATGTTGAAGAAAAACTGTGCTTTAAACCAACAATCATTATTTATTGTTCATTTGTACAAATTTCCATGGCATTCATTACCACAAGTAGAGGAGGGCGGCGCTGGTTCGGACGCTTTTTCGGACGCAATGATCATTCAGCATATCAAATATAACATTTAGGAAACGACACCTGGTCGATTACAAGCATGTATATGTGTAGTTTTAATGTATTTAAGAATGTTCCTTAATCTCCATTTTTCTTAGAAATTGAAGTTTTTCAATAAGTTGCGTTAGTCCAAATGTGGGTGGGGTGCATTCGGACTCATTCATTTCAAGTAGAATTTAGCTGAATTCTTCATTCCAAAAAGTTAAACTTAAACATTTATGTATAAAGAATCTTTTTCACAGTTCGATACAAAATAGAATATTAATAATAAAATTATAAAACATTATGGGTTCCAAAATTAGCATTAAATTTTATATACGATTGAACACGTGAGGTTCCTTTCACCTCTAATGGTTTAAGAAATTTGGAGAGAATGTCCTGCTTAAAGATAGTGGACAAATCTTCGACATCTGGAAGACTGAATCCTTTATCTCCTCTTTTTCTGTAAAATACTACCGCGTATTCTAAACCATCTATTTCTATTATTCGGCAAACAAAATGGCGAATAGTTTTCTTTGAAGGAAACTGAACCAAAATATAGTTCCCTACACAAAGAATATCGACTTCAATAATTCACCGTCAGATTCATCACTATGCCCAAATCTATGTCGGAATCACTTTCAAATTGTCTTTTAGAAACTTCTACTTCTGAGTACGATGAAGGTATATATTTGACTTTCCAGTTTCTTATTGTTTTTCTTAGATTTTTTTATTTCATTTTACTACCAGATTCAGAATCTATTCTACGCTTCACTCTCTCCTTCTCATTTTTCTTGATGACTTTATAGTTTTCTAATTCCTTTACTCTCTATTTCTCTAGGGTGCTGGTAAATATTCTAGATTATCCTCTTCTTGAGTTCTCACGAATGGACTTCTTAGACACAGTTTCAAAAACTGTATCTAGTATAATAGACAGGCAGTGTGCGGCTATCATACGGTTCTCATTTAGTGGTGTCATGAACAATTTTAATAGAATTTTCACTCTTTGTTGATGGATCTGGTTCAATAGCGCTTCTGTTGAGTGACTGTTTTAACTGTGGTTCTGGCCTATCTGTAACATCCTCATCATCAAAAGCGAGTCTGTTGATTAGCCATATTCCCGTTTTTTTTTAAAGAATTTATAATATTTGATGGTGTAAATGATAACAAGTATGATGTGGTGGATAAACGTGGAATGTCATCAATTCTAATAAGTTTTCCAGGATTCATGACCATAATGATCATTAAAGGAAGTTTTCAGTCTACTCTTGAAAGCCTCAAATACCTATATTTATGGGCTACATGTGGTGCGTACAATGCGGAGGGAAAGTCAAAGGCACAATGCCATTCTCTCTAGATTAATTTATTGCAGCTAGGGTAGTATGGCTTTCATGATTATCTAATGTTAACAAGATGGAATCTTTTTTATTGCAACCGGTATCTTTTTGGATGTATTTTAAAAGGTTGATGAAAATTTCGGAGGTGATCCAAGCGACACTGCCCGTTCCACTTCTTCATCTTAACTCGTGGGAAAATGTAGAGGGGGGGGGGGGAATAGAATTGCCAGAAGCAGTTATAATAGCACAAAATGTCACCAAGGTGCCTCTTTCTTGGGACACAATTTGTCCAACCTGTTTTTTCCCGATGGACCGACAACTTTCGGTGTTTGTAGGATAGTTGTAATCCCACTTTAGTGAGTATTTAGAATTCGGTCTGGATTAAAAACGATCTCATCCAATCTTTTCCAGCTATCTGATTGGTATCCCATGAAGAAGGATAAGAAATTTTAGTTCGGAAGCGTACTGGTAGGCTAAAGTTCTGCATCCAGAAAAAGTAAGGCTGTATTATATATCAAAACAAAACTTCAAATATTCCACTAACTTATTTTCATGTTCCCTTGAGAGAACTTGTCTGTTTCCATATTTGGAAAACTGTTTCGTGATTTCAAATTCACCATCTTTCCCTGAATCATTGCCCGATTGTCTTGTTAATTTACGCTTTACTCTATCATGTAAGGTAGATTTTTCACATCAAACTGAATAGCAGCTAAACGTATCGATAATTTATTTTGTATCACCTCCTTGACAGCTTTGGAGATTTGTTCTTCATCTATGTAAGCTCTATTACTTTTACAAACATACTTCGTACCATCTGCAACAAAATTTCAAATTTCTTAGCCACAACTTCTTTTTATATAACATACGCGGGGTAAATTCGGACACCGCCCGATATTATTTCAGATAAATAAATATGTAAGCTTTTTGAACTTCACATTACTGCTAAATAATGTGGTTGTTAGGTAATGTTTTTGGAATATCCATAACAGTTACAAGGGCGTAGCCAGGATTTATAACAGGGGGGCAAACCATGGTCCATGGTCGTTCAAAATGTAAAATTTTAGGATAAAAAGAAAAGGCAAATGAAAACAAAACTTTGAGATTTTAATTATACTTAAATTAAACTAATAACATAACAAAAAAAATATACAGAATTCCAGGGGGGGGGGGCAGTTGCCCCTCCCCGCCCTTAGCTGGCTACGCCCATGAACAGTTATACTAAGTAATGCACATGATTATGAATGAAAATTGAAAATACTTACTGTATCGCTTTAAAATAATATTTTAAATATTAGGTATAACAAAACAGCTGCACATAGAAACGCGGGAAATCATATGTAGACTAGTGGTGCCTGCTACGATATTTTTACCGGGCGTGACATTTTAAATTGCTTTCAAAAGTGGTAAATTTGAACTGTCCGTAAGTGCCCCCTGTCCGAACCAGCCCCGCCCTCCCCTAATGTTTTTGTTAAATAACTGCATGACTATTCCATAGCATACTTGATTAGAATATTTTCTTTCTCGCTTATTTTTTTCAAAAATTGCAAAATTTTATGACTAAATACAGAAAAATATGCCTGTTTCAAAATGACAACAAAAATAAGAGTGTTATTTAAAAAGTAAAGTTGGTTAACATAGCAACAAAACAAAAAAAGATAACAATAAACTCAAGACATGCATAGCAACTAATCAAACAACCTGTATATTGTATATTTTTTTTTGTAGCTTTGCCAATAACAAAGCAATTATTTGATACTTTCGTTCCACCCTGTATATTAAACAGAGCTCTATATTACCGCTTGCTTAGTAAATCTAAACAGAATCTAAAACATATTTTGCATTATTTGTTTGATAACGCTGTTACACTTTTCTCAGACATGAAATAAATTCGAAATGTCAGGACAGGCAGATAAAGCTATTATTAAACTAGAACCTGTCGCCGAAGCACAAATAAATTTATTTATTAATCCGAAACATGTTATGTTGAATAAAGAGTTAATCAAAGAAGAAATAGATTACGATTCTAATAATATTACAATTAAGAGTGAATTTGAAGAGACCGTAACTAAAAAAGAGGAAAACGAGTCTTATTTAGTAAATGATATTGGAACTGATACAAGGGAAGTAAGTTATTCAAAAAGTAATTACAACTATGAACAATGTAATTATTCAACAAAAGTGAAACAAAATTTAAGGAATCACCTTGAAAAGCACAATGCAAGTGTTAGTTATAAATGTGATAATTTAACAAAAGTGAAACAATATTTCAGGAGTCACCTCCTAAAACACGATTTATATGGTGCGAAATACAAATGCCACCAATGTAATTGTGTAACAAAATATAAAAGTAATCGTGTTGCACATAGAGCATTACATAAGTTAAATATTGAATACAAATGTCACCAGTGTGATTATGTAGGAAAGTATAGAAGTAGCTTTATTAGGCATACTCAATTGCATAATTCTAGTGTTGAGTACAAATGTGACCAATGCCCTTTTTCAACTAAAGTGAAGCTATATTTAAAGAAACACTTCGTAAAACACGATTCAAATGGAGCTGTATACAAATGTGGCCAATGTGATTATTCAACAAAAGTGAAACAATATTTAGTGAATCATCTTGTAAAGCACAATTCAAGCAGTGCTAAATACAAATGTGACCACTGTGATTTTAAGACAACATACAAACGTAATATTAATAGACATAATGCAATACATAATTCAAATCTAAGTATAGTTTACAATTGTGACCAATGCCAATATTCAACAAAAGTGAAACAATATTTAGTGGGTCATCTTGTAAAGCACAATTCAAGCAGTGCTAAATACAAATGTGACCACTGTGATTTTAAGACAACATACAAACGTAATATTAATAGACATAATGCAATACATAATTCAAATCTAAGTATAGTTTACAATTGTGACCAATGCCAATATTCAACAAAAGTAAAACAATATTTTAGGAAACACATTGTAAGGCATAATTCAAATGGTTCTTTGCATAAATATGACTAATAATTTATGAAACATTTTAGAACTATTTAAAAAGTTGCCTTGTGAGATGCCAAAAACAAATATCACCTTCGCGTGGGAAGACAAACGAACACCTCAAGCTAAAATCTATTACTTTTTTCCCTTGTATAATAAATATCTAAAAACAGTGTTATTTTCATTGTGGGGTTACAATGTGATCAATTTTATTATTCAACAAAATCAAAATAAAATTGATGGATGCGCCTCCTAAAACATAATTCATGTATTAATTACAAATGTACTCAATATGATTATTCGAGAAAAGTGAAACAATACGTGAGAACAAAGTCATAACTACAAAGGTTCCTGATGCAATTGTGTAACAAGATAAGGAAAGGAAAGGATGTAGTGAATTTGTAATTCAGTATTTACAAATGTGAGCAATTTGATAGTTCAACCAAAGCTAAAGTACAATTCTCATACTGGTTACAAAATTTGGTAATGTGGTTATTCTACAAAAGTGAAAGAAAATGTAGAAAAGTAATGTTAGGTTAAACATGAAGAAGTGGTCCTATTAGACATAATGAATTATGGAATTTAGGCGTCTTCAAATGTAATTATTCAACAAAGGTGAAACAAACATTTATAAGGCACCATATAACGTACATTCAATAGCTGCAATGTACAATTGTGGTTATTCAACAACAGTGAAAGACTATTTAAGGAATACCTTGTATAACACACTACTCAAGAAGTACAAAGGTGACCAATATGTAGTTGTAGTGGTTATCTACCTTCACATTATACAATAATGGGAACAATTTGGTTATTTAACAAAAGAAAAGCATGGTTTTTCGAAGATCTTGCAAGGCAAAATTTAAGTAAAGTAAAACAAACTAAAGTGAAAAGTTGATTAAAGAAACATCGTAAGAATCACACTTCATGTATTAATTAAACATGTGGATGAATGCAATTTTTCAACAAACATCAAATGAAAATGTATTCACATTTCATGTACTAAATACAAATTTAACTAGTATGTTTTCAGAACAAAATATAATAATAGTTTTTTCTTTATCCATTTAATTAATAATGGATAAAGACATGAATCTAACCAGTAAATTTTTGTAACGTGTACAAAAAAAAAGGCGCGTAAATAACGTTTGGGATTGCTGTGGGTTTTCTACGAAGAATTACGGCTCTTTAAATCTATACCAGATGTGATTGTTAAAACTCGTAGAATTGTAGAGAGATCTTAAACCGAAAATACCGCCCCTTTGTCGTGAACTCAACAGGTAAACATTTTTGCAATGACAATCAATTATAGAAAACTAATAAAATAACAATTTTAACTGGATCGAATCAGCATTCCAAAGCAAAAAAAAAGCAAATAAATAAACAAATAAACAATAACTATCTATAAGTTTTGATCGAAATTCCGAATGAAATACGGTTTGTTTTCGCAAATAAATAAAACGCATTTTAGTAGTTAAATGAAAGAAAGGTCAAGTCGTTAGGGAAAACTCAGTTTCTATAAAAATTTAAATCCCACAGTAAATGAAATTAAGTCAATAAATAAAGCAATTCAGTTTTAATAGCAAATTAAACATACTAAATTGAATGATCCTCATAGTTTTAATTTAAATAATTAGTATCCCTCACTTCTTTGTAATATTCATTTAAATAAGAAATGTAGTTATTTAAGGAAAATTTAGTTTTACTAAAAGTCCACATTATCGATTGAAGTACAATACCGTCTTTTATTCTCAAATAATAAAACAAGAAACCAGGTAAAGGCAAAGGAAAGCAGGTAGGCGCGTCACCAGCAATTGTAAATTGAAAATCTTAATAATAATATTTAAAATAGTAAATTGCATATTACATGAATCGAGTAAACGGAATAGAGTTGCATAGTTTCAAGTTAAATAATTAACATCTTCACCTCCTTTGCAATATTCGTTTAATAAATAAGAAATTTAAAGAAGTTACTCTAAAATTTACTTTTTCGATTGAATTCAAATACCTTCAATTTACTTGCAAAACAATAAAACAAGAAAGCAGGTAAATTGTAAATTTGTTTTGTAATTAAAATTTAAACATAAAAGCTTATTGTACTTTTAAGTTAAATAAGTAGCTTTATTTCGGTGCTTTCAGTTAAATACATGTTAATAAATGTTAAATGACAACTTCTAAATCAATCAAATAAGGGTAAGCGTTCGAACAGGTTTTATACCCAGCGGTTTTAGTATTAATAATAAACAAAGATAATGATAATCTAACCAGTAAAAGGCTCTTTAGTTGAAATAGGCGCGAAATAACATTTAGGATCGCTACAGTATGTACGAAAAATACGGCTCTATTAAACCCATGCGATTGTTAAAACTATAACTTAAAAAAGTATAAAGCAAACGTAAACCTTTTCTCTAATGAACCCGAACAGGTATACATTGTTGCAATAACGATGAATTCATAGAGAACTAATAAAATATTTATTTAAGTAACACGGCTCGCCACAATAAAACTGATTTGATAAATAAATATTAAATGACAGTGAAATAACTATAACTCGAAAAGCTACAAAAAAAATAAAAATAAATAAATAAATAAATAAATAAAATAAATAAATAAATAATAATTGAATCATTTGGTCGCTAATAAATACCAGCAAGTCCGGTGAGGGCGCGGAATCCAGGAATCGAGTATAGAGCAGTATGGTAGAAACGCGTGATGTGATCGAAGGGCAGGTAAGAAAAAAAAAAAAAAAATGTATATGTATATGTATATTTTGAGATTCATACAGTAAGTATACGATCTATTATTTATATCTAGCTTTTATGTCGTGACAGTAGACATAACTGTCCGGTAGTAGGACGATACCGTTAGTAGGGAATGCTACATCGTCCGGGGCACGATTTGGCCAGTAACCGGTCTGCTCGCTATGATATTACTCAAGAAAACAATACAATTGCCTCGGATCGACCTGGCTACAAGGGGCGGTCAAGGTCGAAACAGACAGGCCCCGTTGCTGACGACTGTGCAAGGAATGAATGGCGAGTCGGTACGTGGAATGTTAGAGGTATGCATGGTAAAGAATTTGAAATTGCGAATGTAATGTACGAAAGACACCTTGATATTCTGTGTGTATCGGAGACAAAGCGCAAAGGAAAGGATGCTGTGGAGATGGAGGATGGCAGCCTGGCACTATGGTCAGGAGTTGAGACGGAAGTGCATGGTGCAAAAGGAGTTGGGGTGATCATAAGTGAAAGAGCGAAAAGATGTGTTAAACAGTACGAATTAGTATCTCCCGGGTAATATGGGTTAGAATGAAAGTGGAGTTTCGAAGAATTTTTCTTATTGCATGCTATGCACCGGTGAATGGAGAAAGAGACCAGGAGCGTGAGAACTTCTGGAATGAGTAGAGAACGTGTTGAACGTATGTAAGCCAAACGAAAGAGTGATTATATTGGGGATATGAACGGATGGGTGGGTGTACAGAGAGAACATAGTGAACGCGTTCTAGGAAAGTTCGGAGACCAAAGAACCAATGAGAACGGTGAACACCTGCTGAACATCTGTGTGGAGAGAAGCCTGTTTGTATCCAATACGTGGTTTAAACATAAAAATGTGCATATGTATACATGGCAAAGAGGTGAATCTAAAAGTATGATAGACTTGATAGTGTATGATGAACGGCTTAGAAACCTGGTGAAAGACACAAAAGTAATGCGCGGAGCAGAGTGTGGATCGGACCACTTTTGGTGGTATCGAGAGTGTGTTTAGGGCAAAAGTGGGTGTGGAGAAGGAAAGCAAACGTAGTGCGAACGTCCAGAATTAGGGTTGACAAACTAGTGGATAGTGGTGCGAGAATGAAATACGTAGATGCTGTGAATAAAGAGCTGAATGTGAATGAAACAGTGTGGAACGAACAAATAAAAGACACTGACGTTGAGAGTGCATGGATAAGCTTGAAAAACTCTGTTGTCAATTGTGCCGTGCGAATATGTGGAAGAGTGATTGTAGGTACACAGAAAAAATGTGCTTGGTGGAATGAGTCGGTAAAAAAAGGCAGTAAGTAAAAAAAAAGATGCGTACATGGCAATGATTGCTGCAAAAAATGAGACTGAGAAGAAACGATTGTATGAGGTGTACAGATTAAGAAACAAAGAAGCGAAGGAGGCAGTGAGGATAAGTAAAGAGGAAGTGATGGCTGTAGAAGGAGAGAAAATGCAGAATGATTTTGAGGGAAACAAAAAAACTCTTCTGGAAATGGGTCAAAAATACTAAACGTGGCCCAAAACAGAACGCTGCAGGAGTGATGAATGATAGAAACGAAATAGTATGGGACGATTGTGAAGTGAGGAAATGCTGGCAAGAGTATTTCGGAAAGCTGTACAGTAGTGAGGAACGTAAGACTGAAGGGTTAAATAAGGAGAATATAGAAGAAAGGATGAATGAAACTGAGAAGGATATTGGAATAAATGAGGTAGAGAAAACGGTAGGAAGGATGAAAAATGGCAAGGGAGCAGGCGTAGGTGAAATCACTGGTGAAATGCTCAAGTGTGGTGGTGCAAAGCTTATACGAAGATTGTGTGAATTATTCAATGTATGCCTTATGTGTGGAAAAGTGCCGAGTGATTGGAAGAGCGCGATCATTGTACCATTGTATAAAGGTAAGGGGAACAAGAGTGATTGTAAGAACTACAGAGGAATAAGCTTGCTCAGCGTACCTGGTAAAGTTTTTGGAAGAATACTGATTGATAGAGTACGAGAAACTACACAATCTAAGATGTGGGATGTGCAAGGTGGCTTCATGCCAGGGAGAGGATGTGTCGATCAGATGGTTGCTCTCCAGCAGGTGATCGAAAAGTGTTTAAAGGTAAAAAGGAAGTTGTACTTTTGCGTTTGTAGATCTGGAGAAAGCATATGACAGAGTGAATAGAGAGAAGATGTGGGAAAAATTAAATGAATATGGCGTAAATAAAGGTCTAATAAATGGAATAAGGGCAGTATACAACGGTAGTCGGGCATGTGTTAGGGTGAGAGGAGATGTGAGTGAATACTTTAATATTGAGCAAGGGGTGCGACAAGGCTGTGTGATGTCACCGTGGTTGTTCAATATATACATGGATAAATGTCTTAGATAAGCATGTAACGATACAAATGGTGTAATGGTTGGTGACGTAAATGTACGACTCCTGGTGTATGCAGATGACACAGTCTTATTAAGTGACAGTGCGGATGAGCTACAAACCGCTCTGAGGAAGTTTGATACAGTCTGTGAGAGCATGGACCTAAAGGTAAACGTGAACAAAACTAAGATTGTGGTGTTCAATCGGGAAGGTGGAAAGGAGAGTAGAGTATTTACTCTGCAAGATGAAATGGTGGAGCAAGTGGACGAGCTGGTATATCTCGGTAGAATGTTTACTGCAGATGGTACAATTGAGAGCGAGATTGGACGAAGGGTCAATGCTGGAAGGAAAGTGATTGGAAGTATGTGGACGATAATGAGAAATGAAAGCATGAGTCTAGCTACAAAACGAGCAATCTATAATGGCGTATTCGTCCCGTCAGTACTGTATGGAAGTGAGACATGGGTATGTCAAAAAAAGCACGAAAGAAAAATAAATGCCGTGGGTATGAGATTTCTGAGAAGCGCATGTGGTAAAACGAGACGGGACAAGATAAAAAATGAATGCATAATGAGGGAGTGTGGTGAGGAAAAGACTATGATGGATAGATATAAAAGTTGTACATTACGTTGGTTTGGTCACATTGAGAGAATGAACAACGCAAGATTAACGAAACAAATATATGTGGGTGAGGTTAGGGGAAAGGCCGGGTCTGGTAGGCCGCGTAAAACTTGGCTGAATGTAGTAGAATCTATGATAAAGGAAAGAAAGATAAGGAGTTTTAAAAACAAAAGGGCATGTCAGAGACTATGTATGAATCTTGCGGAAGCTAGGGAGGTATGCGGAGATAGGAAAGCATGGAGAAAGATTGTGAATGAAAAATAAATAAGAGGCAGGGATTGTTTTGCCTACCCCGCAAGGGAATGGCGTGAAGGTTAAGTAAGTAAGTAAGTTATAGGCAACAGGTTATTAGGTACATAAGAGAAATGCTAGAGTAACTGTTCCAGTTACGGATACTCAAGAGAAAAATTCAATTTTGAAAACTTTCCATACTGCTAGATTTTATTAAAAAAAATGACATGTCTAAATTAAATTAATTTTATGCTTTACCTTCTAGTATATAGTATATTTTTAAGCTTTTAACTATATATTTGAATTTTTTATAAAATATCTTTTTAAACGATGGTCAAGCAGGCCAGCGGTAAACACTATCACCAATAATGAACACAATGGCTTTTGGCATCTTTTTACACAGAAAAATGAGCATTGGTGGTACTACCGTTCCATTGACTGAAAATGTTATCTGTTCCTTTTCATAAGTAACTTTCATTAAAATCTTCTGTCATTCTGGGTGGCCCCGAAATTTGCCATTGACTACGCGGTTAGGATCCAAAAGAACTGATTCCAGATTTTTTTCTTGTAATTAATCTAATATCTCAGTAAACTAACCATGAATACGATCTTTTCTAACTGCATCACAAACCTTATTTTCATGTAACCGTAGGGTGCAGTTTTACATATCCATCAAAGTATGATTGGCTGTAGGTTTTAGATTTATTAATGTATCGAGTTTCTCTACCAATATGTTCTATAAATTTTTTGACAGGCAGAAGATTAGTTTTATGGACTGAGAAGCCTTTCTGCTCCATGGCAAGAGGCCATGTAACTAACGTATTTTCTTCTGTTTTCGATAATTCTGATCAAGGGTCAATTTTCTTAGAAGAGGAACAGTAATTAATAATTTTATGATGAGGGTGCACTGGGGAATCCTACACTTGAGCAGCCTTTTTTCTATTTGTCGTTTTGCTTTACCTCTGGTATTGCCTTTTCCATATCATCACAATATGCAAAAACCTTCCTTTTTGCATGGTTCTTTTTCGATTGGGTTTCTTTTTTTGTTTTGGTCTTCGCTTTACAAATACAAATCTAAATCAATGTCTTGTTAGAATATGTATCCAGGTATTTAATTTCAAATTAGATGGATGTCTATTACTACATTTCTTTGTTTCAGTAGTGTACACCCCCAGAGTCATTTGGTAGTATATCGTTGAATTTCGTGTTTGGGCTAAGGGCACCATCTACCATTTTAATCTCGTATTGTTAATTATGTATATGTATTTAACTTACAGGGTTAGGAAAAATGACATCGATTTTTAAACTGCATTCATTCGATAATAGAAGATTTAAATCGAAATCAAGTCACCATGCGTTCTCGATGAATGGCAATTTATGACAGTTGTCAAACTGTTTGCGAAAGACGTCAGTTTAATTGAGAAAATTGAGCGTTGGTCCAATATTTAACGTTCTTTTGCTGTTGAAGCTTATTTCAAGAATAACAATTCTATTATAACCACCTAGCATCTATTTCGCCGTCATTTAAATCGACGAGATCCAGGTCCTACTCGAGTAACAATCGGAAAGTGGGTACAGCGGTTTCGCAGTACTGCTTCAGCCGCCAGAGAAAACTAAAAAGAAGAGCTCGTTCTGTAAGAACACCGGAAAATGTTGTAAGGGTAAGGGCAAGCTGTGCTTCAAAGTCCTACACGATCTGCTAAACGACAAGCATTAGCGCTCAATAGTTCGAACAGATGTTTTTGCCGCATTCTGAAAGACTTACACCTCCATCCCTACAAAATTCAAGTCGTACACACACCCGAATATCACCACTGCTTGTTCATGTCAGACGAAGCTGATTTTTTTACCTGTTGGGTTTTGTTAACAGAACTTTCGTTACTGGGTGACGGAAAGTCCTCAGGAACTGCACGAAGTACCGCTTCATAGCGAGAAAGTCACAAACAACTTCGTAATGGTGTAGATATCCGAATAATACGGTTTCAGCAGGATGGAGCTATTTGTCACACTGCTAGGGAGTCTATGGCAACTCTGCGAAGAATGTTTCTGGTCGAATCATTTTAAAATTTGTGGCCGGCATGCTCAGCGGATCTGTCAGCTTGTGATTTTTTTAGGGCGCTACCTAAAGATAAGAGTATTCGCTAATCGACCTCTACCTTTGGAACGACAATGCCAATTGAAATGTTACAGCGAGTGATGCAAAACTTTCGTGCTAGACTTCAGGAATGCCAGCAGCGAGGTGGAAGTCGCTTGATTGATGCAATATTCAGAAAATTAAATCGCCATGTTTACTTAAGAACTTTTTGTTTTATTTTTTGCGTAAAGTTTAGCCATTAATGATTAGACTATATAGAAAATAGATACTTCAATCTGCCTAACCCTGTGTTAAAGTTATACCTACTCGTCATCTATTCACGATTCCAGTAAAAAGAAAAATGAGCTCCGGGAAGAACTAGAAAGTATATATCATATTCAAGTATTCCTGACGAAAGTGTAATTTTTTTTCCGAAGGGCGTCAATGAGTCGGGAGATAAAAATCATGTAGAAATGTGCAATTTACGGGACCATAATTACGAAACAATGTCGAAATTGTTATAAATGACAAGCAATATGAAGATTAATTTAGTGGAGGAAGGACAATTTCACGTTTCGGATGAGACTGAGTTGCCGCCAAATTTTCCTGAGTGGAATCCGATATACTGTATCAAAAACAATCTTTCACCCACAAGTTAGTTGTCTCTTGATGACGATTTAATCGGTAGTATTGTTCACTACCAATTCATATGCCCTACAAAATAATCGTCATGTTGATGTTATCGCTAAAGGTATTTTTTTGTTTTCTTTGTGTTTTAATTTTGGGCGGCTACTGAAGTGTTTCCAGAAAAAATGTACTCCGATGGCAGTAACAACAAACTTATTTCCTCCTCGACTTCAACAGATCGGTTTCAATATATCATGGCAACTTTCATTGCGCCGATAATCGTCCGGACAAAAAAGATTGCAATGCCAAAGTAAGACCACTGTTCCAGACCCTAAACAAACAGTTTTTGGACTACGCTCCAATGGAAGAAAATCACTGCGTCGACATGATGCCACATTTTAGGCGCCATGGCTGTAAGCAGTTTATTATATGGGCAAATCCATAAGATGGGACTATCAATTCTGGATTGGAGTCAGTAGATTAGGCTATGTTGTTTTTTAACCGTACCAAGGTTCCTCCACAAAGCTGCCAGAAAATACGAGGCCTTTGGTCTTGGTGCTTTTGTTGTATTGCAATTACACATATTTTGGGTTCTACAGGATTTAGGAATCTTCATTTATTTTTCAAGCTTTTTCATCTTTATCTCTGATAAAAGAGCAGACTTTCAGAAAAATTAGGGTTACAGGTATTATTAGGGATAATAGGATTCCGAATTGTCCTCAGACAGATGTGAAAACTTTCAAAAAGAAAGAGCAAGGGGCATGTAAATATGCGTTAGTTGGCGATTAAATGGTAATATGCAGATAGAATAACAATAGTGTCATAACAATTCTTTCAAACGCAAACGCTTGTTCTGTATTTACATTCAACAAAGCAAAAAGATTCCCGCAGAGTGAAAACAGCATATTCAAGTGGGCCCACCTAAGCTTATAAAAGGATATAATGAAAGTATGGGTGGTGTTGACAGGAGCGACCCAAACATTGGCCAATATCATATTGCAATTTGCGTCAAAAAATGATATTTTGCATTTATCCCTCAGTACATGTGCGCTCAGAATGCGTGGCACATACACAAATTCAACGTTGGCAAACTGGACCAACTGAATTTAGAATATCAGTATCTGTGGGACGTTTAGAAACTCACAAAATTCTTATCAGGTAAGGGACTTCGAAACAACCGGGCACATTTAGAGAGCATTCAAGATATGATAGAACTGATCATCTTGTATACCAAAAAATCAGACAAACAGTGGTACGTGTCTAATTGTTTAATTACTCATACTAGTTTGTAACTTGTTTATTTATGACATACATGTTTTTATAATTCACTAAATTTTTCAATATTTAGTCGTGCTCACCTCTACCGTGCTTTTAAAAGGACGTCCATTTTTTCGAAAACGCAAATATAACATTTCTGTGGTTCACAAGAGAGTAGTAAAGGTTTTAGAGTCACTGTAAGATTGATTTACAAATAGAAATAGTTTCAGGGTTATATGGGTTAAAATGTGAATTACTTCAGAAGATCTATATTTAGAAAACCAATCGGCGTTAAAGAGTGTTTCTCTGCAGACGCAACCGCTATAAATGTTGATGACGACTTACTGTAGATATGATGTCTTTTATATGAATTTTTGAGAGATAGAATTGGTCCTTGAATAATTCTCAGGTCCACTTTCTCTTAACTTTAAACGTACATTGAGTGGTTCACTTTCACCACAATAATTTTTATATAACAAATTACGTCGGTGTTTACTTCTACATATTGAACATTGCTTAAAGTTTGATCTAAATAATAACTTAGTGAACTGAAATGTCTACTTCATACAATCGAAATTGACGAACCTCCCCCATTTACCCCCCTTCCCCGAAACGGAGCGACAGCCGGCTATGGCGTTATCGGAGTAATATAGTTCTCGACGGTCCCCATCGATGCTTAAAGTTTAAAATATTTCGGAGATCTCGTTTTCGAGAAAATCTTCGAGAAATCTTTCGACTACACCTCGACAACTCCCGCCACCACCTCCATCGTGGTGGTGCGACGGTAGTTTCGACTATACGCCACGACGCCCTAATCCCTCTCCACTTCTTCGCGCCCAGTCGCGAACTCACGACCCTCACGTCGGGCGTCTGCGAATTTTTATTTCGATCCCTCGCAAATGCGACCGAAGCAATCTCGAAAGTGGGAGACGCGGTGGCCGAATGCGAGTGTTCCCGTCGAAACGGTACCCGGCACGTTTCTTATCTCGTCGAACTCGGGCCGTGCGGAAAATTGGATAAAAATCGGGTCATATTCCGAATGTGAGAGTTTATTTTATAGTTTCTATTTAATTATTCTTATGTGTTATGTCCATTCAGTTCATTAGGTTATGGACCCAGTCAGCGAAGTTTATTCAAGAAAATATGTACCGGATCGAAATATTTTGGTGGTAAAGTACAGAAAGTACGTTCGTTGGTGTGAGAAGCATTTTTATTTTTCACGAATAGAGAAGCGAAGCAAACTTAAGACGGCTGAACTGAAAACGAAAGTTGAAAAATTGAGTAACACAAATTATTCACATTACAAATTGAAAATGGATTTGTTGATAAACGAAAGTTTGTAGAAAGTGATTAAGCAGAGAGTAACAGCTCTAAAACATGAAATGGATACATCCGTAGTATCGAATTAAAAGGAAATTGATGCTTAGTGCAGATTAAATAATCAAGCGCGAGAATATATTGGCCTTTCAGTTGAAGATGATCAACTCACGCTCATCCGAAAAACAAAGTCAGCAGTTGAAGCATGAACCAACTTGAAAGAGTATCATGAGAAGGGTACGCTCAGTAATAAAGTGCATCTAATGCGATTGATTTGTTATTTAAAAATAGATAAATGTGGCACTGCAAAGTATTCGTGAAGCTCAATGATATCGATGAACCGCCATTGTCGAACAAGTAGAGCGTTGCGGTGTTGAGTAGTTTGCCATGAAGCTACGACACGTTTAATCGCGTCTAGAAAATAAATTGACTTCTAAGTTGGTTCAAGGAAAAGTTATTGCTGAATACGAACGGAGATTGAATGCAGTTTACGGTGATACGTCTGACAAGGAACTGAAATCGGTTTCAAAAGTAAACCATGTGTTTTCCTGCAAGAAATCGGGTCATATCAAGAAAACGAGTATGAAAAGTACACAAAATGAAAGAACAGAAAGCAATCGAGTAAGAAGGATAATTCAAATAAAGGAAAATGCAATGCAACAGATACAAATAAGGGAACTTTGCAAATGATCGTGACTTAATGTTCATCACTACAAGCAGCATATACAACAGTGATTGGATTCTTGATTCGGGTTCCATACGTCACATCACAAATGTTAACACATTCTTTTCGTTACTCGATGAATCATACTTAACCGTAATAGAAGTTGGAGATGGAGATACCTACACGTCAAAGGAAAGGGTAGTAATAAATTGATGCATATGGATGGGAAAAATAATTTACGATTTGCTACCGCAAATGAAGTACTGTATGCACCAAACATGATTGACAATCTACTTTCTGTTCGCCGTTTGGCTAGAAATGGTTTAACAACTGATTTCAATACGAATTTGTTTCAAATTAAGGCGGGAGGAAAGGAAATTTTTATGGTTGGAAATATTTATCGTTTACGACAATCGAATGCAGAGTATCCAGTGATTGAGACATGTAAAGAAAATTGTATCCATGAGTAGCATCGAAAATTGGGGCATCGTGATCCAGAAGCAAATGGCTTGGTCGAGGGCTTACCAATGTGGATTGATGAATTAAATCCTCAGGTGACACCTGCATGGAAGGTAAATTGGTTACCATTTCCCAAGAAATGATCAAGCCAATCAAGTGCGCCACTAGATTCGATCCATACAGATGTGGTGGGTCCGATGTAGACAATGACTAGAAATAGACGATTCTATTTAGTCTCATTTCTATTTGTACATATTCGTTTGCTCAGGGAGAAATCAAAAGTCGAGAATGAATGCAAATATTTTATTGTAATATTGAAAAATAAATTCAACAAGAAGTCAAAGGTATTTCGGCCAGATCGTGGTGGTGAGTGCTCCGGAAAGAAATTTCAGCAGTATTTAAAATCGGAGGGCATTGAAAGCCAATTTACAGCTGCTTATACTCCACAGCAGAATGGCGTCGTGGAGCGTAAAAATATAACATTAATAGAAATGGCTCGGTGTATGTTAATTATGCAAAATTGCCATAAAGTTTTTAGGGCGAAGCAGGTTATGTGCAAAATAGCGTCGTTACCAGAACAACAAAGGTGACCCCTTCCGAGCGTTGATACGGAACGAATTCAAATTTGCGGGATTTTTATACTTTTGGTGTTAAATTTTTAGTTGATGTTCCACATGAAAAGCAGCGAAACTAGATAATACATCTGTCGCCATAAAATTTCTTGGACATAAGTGGTGATCAGTCGAGACGTAAAATTCAGCGTGGATGAATGAGAAGAAATCGGAACACATTGATATGCATTTGGACGAAAAGAAAAGGAATAGGGAGCAAATTGGGTGTATAAAACCAAAACTAATGCTGGTGGCAGCATGAAGCGTTTTAAAGCCCGACTTGTTGCACAATAATTTTCGCAAAAATATGGAACTGACTCTCTGTGGCAGCAAGGCAAAAAATGTGTGTTGAAGGTTTGGATGTAAAAAAAACTGCCTTTCTGAATGGCAGCCACTTGGCTTCGTGATTGGTGATTCGTCCTAGGTATGTTTATTGAGAAACAGTGTTTATGGGTTGAAGCAGATAGTAAGGTCTTGCAACGATGCCATACATAAGGTGTTGACTAATGCACACTTCGACCAGAGCAAAGCGGATCAATGTTTGTAATGAACAAAATCAACAATAGTTGATGCTATATATTGTTGTAAGTGAAGAAATAATACAACAGATCGAAAAGATGATTGTGAGAGTGAAGGAAATTTTCACCTCGTCAGTCAAAATATATTAGGTAAATTGAGTAAGTACTCCAATGGATGTAAGCTATGGCAAATCCCTATCAAAATAGCAAAAGTTGTTTGGACGTTTGCTTTATGTATCAGTGAACTCACGTCCGGACAAAAGGTATCAAATCCAAATGAAAACGGTTGGAATCAATTGAAGTGTATCGTTAAATACTTGAATTCTACTGCAGCAATCAAACCAAAATTAAGTGACACGTCACGGAATATGATGGCCAAAATAACTGACTTTTGGGATATATGGGGGGTCCACTATGGTTACTTCTTAAACTTATTTGCATATTATACAGGGTGTCCCAGAATTCCTAAAGGTTTCCAAGTTGCCTTTTTTTTAATGAACTCCCTGTATATTATTGCATTTTTGGATTCTCCGATAAAAATAAGTGTACGTTTTAATAAGGTTTACAATACCTTAACCTAAAGGTTTTTTAAATAATTTGAATTTTATCATAATCTAACTTAATTTATTAAAAATTATTATTAATTTTATAATTTTATTATAAAAACTTATAATAACTTAATTTATGTTTCAAATACTTAAGAAGTGTTTAAGTTATGTAAGCTAAATTTACAGTGAAGTGTAACAATATATTATATTTTATATCCCAATTATACTAACCTTGCCATCTTATACACAATAAGCCAAATAATCGTTTTTTCATCATTTGGAATAATAAAAGTGTGTGTGTGTGTGTGTGTGTGTGTGTGTGTGCGCGTGTGTGTGTGCGTCTGTGTGTGCGTGTGTGTGAGTGTTAGTGTGCGTGTGTCTGTGTGTGTGTGCGCGCGTGTGTGTGCGTCTGTGTGTGTGTGTGTGTGTGTGAGTGTTAGTGTGCGTGTGTCTGTGTGTGTGTGTGTGTGTGTGTGTGCGCGCGTGTGTGTGCTGCGCGTGTGTGTGTGTGTGTGTGTGTGTGTGTGTTAGTGTGCGTGTGTTGTAACGGTGTAAACGGTTGGTAGAACGGGATTACAGATAAAATTGGCCTTTTTGTACCGACCAGTCAGCGTATGGGAGTGGGTAAGATGTTGATAAATTTTGCACATCCAGAATAGTAAATCGTACGTAAGTCAAAATAGGGGATGAAGACGTAATCAGATCGGTTAAGGGCGCCAGAATGTTTGGTAGTCAAAATAAGGGACGTCGTGCCAAAATTACCAATACATAGCGTGTCTAAACATACAGAAAACATACGCCTACCTATCCGCAATTAATCCCAGGTGTCCTCGACAGCAACTCAGCAAACCACCTGAAATAGGGCTTCAAAATAGCACTACACGCCTGACAAATAAAAGCGTGTTAATCACTCAATAATGTTACGTTACGTTACTACACCTCAGTGTAAATAATTAGGCATAATATAATAATCTTAACAAAACAAAAAAATCACCCTTAATGGATGCACTCTAAATGAATTCATAATCAACTAGAAGTCGAGTAAAACACTGAATATCATTAACGCTATCACTCAATAAAGAAACTGTAACTTCGTTACGTTAAAACTTAAGCTCCTAAATTAGCGGTAAGTTTGCAATTTGAAAAAAAATACTTTTATGTAACACAAAAGGAGGTTTCACAGAATTAAAACAAATTTATGAGACCTAAACAAAGCTATAATAAGATAAAAAAAAATAATATAAATGTAAACATATGATAATGCGTATATAAAAAAATAACAAATGCTTAATTGGCGACGGCAGGTCTGGCCAGAATTCTGCGTAACGCCGTTCTAAATTGCTTAACCTAAATATTTCGTGGATTATTAAACCATACTACTTCAGGGTCAATTGCCCTTTAATACAAAAATGAGGAGTGTGAAGGCGGAGCGTCAGAATTATGATTACTTACAATAATTAAACCAAAGCAACAACTTATAACACCCTTTTTATAAGGGAATTATGAGAAAAGAAAATTTTAATGTTTTTAAATTTTGTATACCCTTTTTATGCTTTATGCTCAATTCGGAAACTGGTGGTGAGTTCGACACAGTTTACAACAACCTCAATTTAAAACAGGCATTTATTTTATAAATTAATATGTTTAAACAAAAAAAATAAATAAAACTGTACTTTAAAACTTAACTAAAAAAATATATTTGAAACTTTTCTGCTTCTCTGGATAGGCAACTCTAGACGATGGTGTGTGGTGGGTTGCTGCTCTACAGGTCTCGAAATTGTACTGTAATTAGAAGAATTAATAGTTTATATACCGCCAACGTTTGCTCTCTAATAAACTGGGGTTGTTTATTAGTGCTCGTTGTTAATTAACAGTGGAATGATTATTTTAAATTATTAATTATAATTTTTGAATGAAAGAAAAAAATCTATTATAGGCGGCTTCGTTACCGCCCTGTTATTGTAGAATGGCTGACGTTGTTTATCAGTGTTTAAAGCAAATTATTTTAATCTTTTTAATTAAATTAGGGGCCTTAGTTAGTGATGATAGGGTAATCCTATCTTTTACCAATATGCCTTACGGGCCTGGATCTGGATATGAAAGAAGGGGGTTATGCTTTGGTAAAAATGATCGAAGTCAATACGGTCTATTTTCTTTTACAAGTGAGTGTTGATAAATTTTGAATATTAACTTCTTTATGTGAAAAGATTGAATTCGTAATTAATGGATTATTTGGGCCTTAGAATGATATTCTGGAATGGTAATATTCTTTAACTCGGCTTAATTAAGCTTCGTTAAGTAAAATGTAAGAACTTTTAATTGTGAAAATCGTAATAATTTGCATTCAACGGAAAAGCTCGAAGATTGTATTTAGAATGGTTAAACTTTTGCACGTGTTTTAATATAATGGAATTTTACCCATTGACTTTTCTTTGTGAATACAATGCAATTTTTATTATCATATCAAAATTGATTATAGAAATTCAGGATTTGTTGATAATGTAAATTAAACAGGATTTTATATAAAAATGAAACTTAATCAGGAATTAAAATAGGAAAAATAAAAATGATTTTCTGGTATAATTACAGGAAATAAATTGATATGTGTTTGGGGGTTTTTGTAACGTGTAGTGTGTATACAAAGTCAGGTTACGGAGCGTCTTTGGCTTTCGCCTAGAAGCTGGGGAAGTCGAACTAAACGGTTTACACCGGTGAGTTCGGGCAAAATGGTGTTGCGGTTGGTGTCAGCGGCTTGTCGCCGTTAACGGGTTGGAATTAAATCTACTCTACGTCACTTGAGTAACGCTTGTAGGGGAGGTTTAACAACAAAACAAACGCACGGTTCTAAAACCTGCGAAGATGTTTGTATGTTAAGGTACCAGGAAGCGGCGTGTAATTTGAGTGTGTGTATCGTTCCCAAGGTTTTACACCAGGAGGCGAATGAACGTGTGCTGTGTGTGTATGTAAGTTAGATTCAGGTGTAAGAGGAGCTGGTGTTTGGTTTTTTTCCAATTTATAAGAAAGGATCAGGTCTGGTTTTTCTCTAAGAGAAGTGAATCAGGTGGTTTTCTCTAGGAGAAGTGGATAGAAGTGAAGTGTTTTAGGAGTGCGGTTATGACACACATAAAACAAATTCATCCATACAGCTCAACTCAACAGCAAACATTTGACGGTAAATCGCTAGAAAATCGTGTGTGTGTGTGTGAGTGAGTGAGTGTGTGTGTGTGTGTGTGTGTGTGTGTGTGTGTGTGTGTGTGTGTGTGTGTGTGTGTGTGTGTGTGAACGAGTGAGTGAGTGAGTGTGTGCGTGTGTGGGGGCGTGTGCGTGGGTGTGTGTGCGTGGGGGCGCGCGTGCGTGTGTGTGTGGGCGTGTGGGTGTGTGTGTGTGTGTGTGGGTTGGTTGGGTGCGTGTGTGCGTTGGTGCGTGTTTTGGGGTGCGTGAGAGCGTGCGTGTGTCTGCGGGTGTGTGTGTGTGTGTGTGTGTGTGTGTGTGTGTGTGTTAATGTTAAAGAAAAAGTTGTACCAATGTGGTCTCTTGTGCAATTACATTATAATACTAACAAGAAAGTCTTTCTCATAAAATAAATCTGTTGTATAAACTTTTCACAAAAAGACGGTAGACGGTGTGTTCCGATTTCGTTGTTTTAGTTGTTATTTAAAGATATCTTTTTGTTATTATCAAGGATAAAAGTTTGCAGTTTTCACCTTCATGTACTACTTTGTTGACCTAGATTTCATGGCGAAATCGAAAATTTAATATCTTCTTTTGTTGTCGACTTATAGCTAAACGTCGGTATTTCTACACTTTTTGAAGGTCGTACCTCGCTTAATACTATGATACTAAATATTTCGTCAACGGTACTTATGTACTGATAAGTGTCGAATTCAGTGGCGTGCTTAGAATTTTATAGGGGTGCCGTTTTTGAGTAAGCATTTTTCTAAATGAGAGTAATATTTGGCTTGGCAACCGTCAGCTGTTCTTTCTTAGCTTTTTTACAAGACGGTGTTCCAGTCCATAATGCTTTGGCAGTGAGGAATTACTTAGAAAACCATTTGTCAAATTGTTGTATTCCAACATTCGGTTCGGTATTATGACGGTTTTGATAAATTATGCTTTTTAGAAAACCCCATAGGAAGAAATTCAGTATTGCCAAGTCAACTATGATTCCCATTTAGAAAAATGCAAGTTCATACTATTACTAAAAAACCGCACCCCCTAGACAAATTCTAAGGACTCCACTGAATTCGGCACTTCGCAATATATAAGAGCCGTTGACGCATGATATAAGGAAATACCAAATTTTCGATTTTGCCATGAAATCTAGGCCAACAAAGTAGTAAGTGAATGTAATTACTGCAAACTTCTATCTTTGATAGTAACAACGATATCTTTAAAAAACAACGAAATCCGAACACATGGTAGGTACGTTACAAGAAATTGTAATCGATAGCTTATCATATTTCAAAATTGAATAGTTCTTCAACACCAGATTGCTACATAGAAATTCATCATTGTTCGTGTTTGACCAATTAATATGATTTTTAATTTCTCGAGATCTCTAAAACTATAATTCTGAACATTAATGCCATCTCAGAAGTTCATTCTATTGATTAATATCTAAGTTGCATACGCACTACTGGCGCTAGGTTGAGTTGTGCATTGTCTGCGATTTCTATGTTTAGCACGCTGAGTGTAATTCGACAGTTAATAATAAACAGAATCGATTAAGTATTCTTTGGCTGCTTGTTTGTATGCTTCTGATAGATATCTTTCTTATGAAATGATGGCCAGTCGGTTCTAGCGAAATAACCTACATCTTGTTTTTTTTTCATTGTTATTACTACCGCCACTATTTTGGCATCACTAACAACAATTATTAACCATATTGCTACTACAGCTATTCATACATCTGAGTATGGATCGTTTCAGAAATGAGTTTATTGCTGCTTGCACTATATTTAGGTAACACTGTACTTGCTCACAATTGCGCTACGCAGTGTTAAAAAATGGTTTTAGTTAAGCTGTACTATTTACAAATGGTAAGATAGTAGCACTATCCCTAAAAACAAACTGTTGCGTTAGTTGTTTTTCCAGCTGTACGTGAACTACTTATGAATACATCCTTAGTGTTTAACAACGTTTTATTTAAAATACTTATAAAAGCAAAGAATGAATACACATTCAAATCAGCTATTTCCATCATTATGCGTTCACCATACTTGGTATTGATTACAATAACATCAATCACTTTATGCTTCTTAGATATCTCGAGGTCACACATATTTTTTAAAGTGTGTGCAATAGGTGCTTTGATTTAACACTGCTAATTCCATGTTTAATAATTACAAGTTGCTAACTGACTGATTTTAACGCGCCAATAGCAACTGTGACAACTCAAATTAAGCAATACAAGAACCATTTAACCTTGACTTACTTGTAGAGTAAACAATAATTTGTGCTGTTGTTTTCAGCTTGAGAGATGTTCTCAACTCTTGTAAGGCAGTTCTTGAGCACTCATTTTCCTGGTCAGTTGATTGGTAGAAGGGGTTCAGTTGACTGGCCACCGAGGTCCCCGGACTTAAGTGCTTTGAACTTTTTCTTTGGGGACATTTAAAATGTAAAATTTACGAAACAAAAACAGAGTCAATCGAAGACCTTCGACACTGAATTTCAGAGAAATGTAGAAGAAGTAAATTAGGAATAAGTTAGGACAGTCAATTTAGTTATGAATAAGCTGATAAAGAAAAATTACACTTTTAAAAACCGGTAAGAGGCTATATAACCTGTGAAAATATATTTTTTCTGTATTGTTCGACGGCGAAAAGGCCGTACACCCTTACGCAGAACAGTACATGGGCATTTTGGTTGAATTAAGCTAAATTATTAACTGAAAACAAACTTTAAAATTACTTAAAAAGCGAAGAAAATTAAATGACACCACTAAACCTCATGAGCCTACATGTGTAAGACAAGCGAAGAAATACAGACAGTACTGTGTGTCTCTTTCTAACACGGTGGCTTTAAAACGTCTCACATAAACAAACGTAGAGCGCGCATTCCAGTTGTGTATCGAATTCAATGCATAAAACCAGTAGTTTACATTTAAAATTCAAATGTGTGATGTAGTATCTTCATTATGAATCACCCTGTACAATGGAGTTTTAGCGGACAAGATGTCCCTTTAGAAACCCAAGTTGACTTGTTCGAGCGTTTTCTTCTAAATCTAATAGGAGAGTCCTAAAGATAGGTGTAACTTTTTTTGGGTCACCCTGTTTATAAATTATTCTTATGGTCCAATGCAAAGATTAGAGAGAGAGAGAGAGAGAGAGAGAGAGATGGGAAACGTAGGTAAGACAAGTATAGTAAATACTAACCTAAAAAATGAACGTATGGTTGCGTCTGAAGCACCAGAGGGCGCCCTAGAATTCCAAAAGAATGACCGCGAAATTTAATTTCTCCACTAATCAGCTATCAGGCGTATTTTTTTAGGATTTAGGAAAATGAAGTTGAGATAAACAAAAAAAAGGTTTGTAGCAATAACGTAGATTATATTAATATATTTTGATACAGTTATACATTCACAATTAATTTTAACTAATATGATTTTACTGAATTTTAAAAGAAAATATGACGACAAAACAAAAGAAATACATATTATACAAATTAACTAACACTAAAAAGCACAAAAACTATATACTATATACACTATGCCTGTATGACACTACGCAAGTTCTTGCACAAGTTTTGGTACAGTTTCCTATACAGATTGAGTTTTCATAGTGTCACACAGGTTTGTACAATTTCTTGTACAAAAATTAGCACAAGTGCAAATTCTTGTACAAGATATGCGCAATTTTTCGGCGCAGTAGAAAATTTTATGTTATGTTTTACTTCCCTGTTCTTTTTGCACAGTGAGGTTAAGTTTAAACTTCAGTTCATGGTTTAAACCACCGGAAACTATTTCATTAGTATTGGATTGCTTTGTAATAGGAATAGATAATACGATGTCGTGGACAAAAGATCAAGCGATACAGTTAATTGAATTATATAAACAACATAAGTGTTTATACATGGTAAAGTCCCCACAGTACAAAAATAGGCATGCAAAAAACAGTGCTTTACTTCAAGTTCAAATGGAACTTGAAAAAATAAGACCTGAAACCACTGTGCATGACATTAAGATGAAATTTAATGCATTGCGAACTATATTTCAGCAAGAACAAAAGAAGGTAGTCGCATCAAACAAAAGTGGTAGCGGTTTTGATGATGTAAGTGAGTTATTAATCTTAAACTTTTATTAAGCTACATCATGTTTAGATATACATATCCAATTTATATTATTTTACAAATTTACAATTTTTATTGGGAAGTGGAATTCAACCTCGTACAGTGACCAATTTCATAGATCTAGATGATGAAATCGAACAATCCCAAGCACTTTTAAACAAAGTGAGTAATCCATAATTATATTTTTAACTTCCTTTAAAATTTTATTGTCATCTTAAAGGAATAAAAAGTAATAGATTCTTTATTTTTTAATTAAAGACTGTTAATGAAGATGACGATATCGATAGTGAAATAATTCCTGATGAATCGGCAAGGGCAGCAACACCGATCACCCCTTCAACAAGTAGCAACGCATTCCCTACTGTTTGAATGCTCAATAGAAAACGTAAGCAAAAGCAAAACACACCGCAGGATGTAGCGATGGAAACAGTATCTGCTGCTATTTAAAAAATGGCCAATTCTATGTCATCAAGAATCAACGAGGAGAAAGAAAAAGACTATATTGATATTTTTCTAACATATATTGGTAAAAAAATGCGAAAAATTAAAAATCAACAAATTTGTGACGATTTAGAATTACAAATTCAAAGTGCTGTTAACAATGCATATATATTAGATAACTCCGAGTAAGAATTCTGTATTATAGCTTTTACAAAATTAAAATAATTAATTACATATTGTGTTTCTGTATTGCTTCTTCCTGCCATGTGACTTTTCCTTTGTTAGATATGAACAAATTTTTAAATTCATCCCGAACTTTCTGATCCGTCGTTGTTAATTTTATCAAGCTTTGTTTACCAATTTTAAACAACTCTGTCGAACGTATGATGCTACTGGTATCATTAATAGGTGTTTCAAAATAATTATTATTTTCCGTTACAATAAAATAAAGTAATACTACGCAGGTCAGTGTTATTAATTCAACTTTTTCGGGGGGTAAGTTAATGGGATTCAATAGTATTCTGAACCTATTGGCCAAAATCCCAAATGAATTTTCAATGATTCGACGTGCCCTAGAAAGTCTATAATTAAAAATTTTACAATCGTGGTTTAAGTTACGAAATGGATAGGGCTTCATTAATTTTGTAGACAAACGGAATGCATCATCTGCAACAATGACAAATGGAATTTTAATGTTTCTGCCAGGTAATGGTGATGCTATTGGAAAGTTCAACAAATTTTTTGAAAGGGCTTTTGATAAATTACTTTCTTGAAACACTCCTCCATCGCTTATGTGTCCATTAACCCCTACATTTACATATGTAAATCTATATCTGGCATCATCTAATGCCAATAAAGTAATAGAGCGATCTCGTTTATAATTATAAAAATATGATCCCTCTGAAATTGGTGCCCTAAACTTTATATGTCTTCGATCTAGAGCACCAACACAATGGGGAAATTGCCAATAAGAGAATTAAATTCCTCGGAAACTTTCATCCACTCTTCTGTTGTATTCGGGTCTAATAAATACAATATTACTTATTTACAATGAGAATCTAAGAGCCATAAATAGATGTTCACCTTTAAGTAATCTTCCTTCAATTTATTAAAAATTGCTACGCACACTTCTGGTACAAACTTGCTTATTGTCGATTCATGTATCCTCGTTGCATACATTAACGACCTGTAAGTTTCGCCACTAGCTAAAAATCTTAGCGTAACCTCTAATCTGGAAATAACAAGAATTTGGAACCTTTGTATTAACATGCAGTTACTTACGACAAACCTATTACTAGCCGAAACAGCTTCTCACAGATGTGTATCTTTTTTCAATAACAATTTTAATTTTGTTTAATAAAAATTCAAATTGAGTATTTGTCATTCGTAAAAGTTATGGTAAGCTGCAGAATCTTCTACTTTTAATTCTTTATGCAACATTTTCAGTACACGGAGCCTTCACCTTATTACCCTTCTTTTGTATTTTGCCATCATAAATAAAAATAGAGTGCTTGCTGTAATCAACAGTATATCTTCCTTGGTAATCATTATAAAATTGTTTAAAGATCGCAGAGGCGTATTGTCACAAACAAAGAAAATATCAAACTCACTCTATTGCGCGCCAAAAAATCTGACCAATAAATTGTACAGTTAGGTACAGTTTTTTGTAAAAGAAATTGTAAAGTATCAAACAGGAACAATCACTTAAACAAGATTTAAATATTCAGAATTTCCTGTACAAGAAATGGTACTAGAATTTGTACAAGAACTTGAGTAGTGTCATACAGGCTTTAATCATAACTTTTCTACATTAGCTGTGTTAGTATAAGAACGATTTTTTTTGTTTTACTGGGAAAATTATTGTATGATACGTCTATGGTGAAGTAACATTCTGCATCTATCGTCATTCTGTACTCTCCTCCTTTCTGTTTACATTATGACAATTTTTCAACAACAAAAATTTTTTATTTATGCAACCGACGTTTGCTTGTATTGTAAACAAATGTATAGAAATACAAAGCCTCTGCATGATCCATTTAATTTTTTAGTCTGACTGTGGTTACCGTGATGGCTCTTATCGGGGTATATTAAACAGGGCCGTCCGTATATTACCGCTTATGTTTTTAGTATTAAGCCATGATAGTAAACCTAAAACATCTCATAACACTTAAAAAATAGTTTGCCTGTGTGCATTTATGACTTTTATCAGACAAGAAACACATATAAAAATGTCAGGACAGATCGATAAAACAATTATTAAAGTGGAACCTCACACTGAAGCACAAATCGATTTATTTATTAATCAGAAACATGTTATGCTGAATAAAGAGTTAATCAAACAAGAAATAGATTACGATTCTAATAATATTACAATTAAGAGTGAATTTGAAGACACTGTAACTAAGAAAGAGGAAGACGAGTCTTATTTAGTGAATTATATTGCAATTGATACAAGGCAAGTAAAGTATTTAAACAGTAATTATAACTGTGATCAATGCAATTATTCAACAAAAATGAAACAAAACTTGAGGAATCACCTTGTAAAGCATAATGTAAGTATTGAATATAAATGTGATCAATGTGATTATTTAACAAAAGTGAAACAACGTCTAAGAAGTCACCTTCTAAAGCACAATATATATGGTGCTAAATACAAATGTCACCGTTGCAATTATGTAACTAAATATAGAAGTGCTCTTGTTGCACATCGAACACTGCATAAGCCAAAGGTTGAATACAAATGTTACGAGTGCAATTATGTAGGAAAATATAGAAGTGGTTTTATTAGGCATACCAGAGTGCATAATTCAAGTGTTTATTACAATTGTGATCAATGCAGTTATTCAACAAAATCAAAACAAGATTTACGGATACACCTTCTAAAGCACAATTCAAGTATTGATTACCAATGTTATCATTGCAATTATTCAACAAAAGTGAAACAATATTTAGTGAATCACTTTATAAAGCACAATTCAAGTACTACTAAATACAAGTGTGACCAATGTGATTTTATGACAACATATAAACGTAATATTAATAGACACAATGCAATACATACTTCAAATTCAAGTATCGTTTACAAATGTGATGTATGCCAGTATTCAACAAAAGTGAAAAGATATTTTATAAGGCACGCTGTAAAACATAGTTCAAATGGTTCTTTGCGTAAACATGATTAATATATTTATGGAACACAGATCGGACTGACCTTTTTAGAAATGGGACATTACATAATTTAAGTCTAGATTGCTCTTTTTACTCATTCAACAAATGTGAAACAATGTTTACCAAATGGCTTTGTGACGCATAAATGACATGATGCTAAATGCAAATCTCACCAATATGGTTATGTAACAAATTATGCACTATTGAAGTGTTGGTTACTAATCTGATCCCTTCGATTATTGAAGCATGTGCAAATGTGAGCAATGCCATCATTTGACAAAGCAAAGCAAGGATATAGCTCCTAAAGCACGATCCACATACTGTTGCAAATATGTTTAATGTCGTTATTCAACAAAAGTAAAACAATATTTAAGAAAAAAGTGACGTTAACTGTGTCCCTAATTCAATTGTGTAATAATATGTAGAAGTAGTGAACTGTGTAATTTAAGTGATTACAATTGTGAGCAATGTGGCACCTTCACTATATTATATATGTGAGAAGTGTGGTTATTCAACAGCTCTAAAAGACCGTTTGTGTTAAATGTGACCAGTGTATACTTGTGCAAGAAGGGGTAGTGGTTATCTAATTCCACATTGTAGAATAATGGGAAAAATATGGTATTTAACAAAAGTAAAACAGTTTAGAGAACATTTTCTAAACCATAATTTAAGTGATACTAAATACATACTAAAGAAAAATGTTTAAGAACCATATTCATGTATTAATTAAACATGTGACAAGTGCAATTTTTTAACAAATGTAAAAAAAACTTGTGTTTATATGTGTGCCCTTGTTTATTGCTCATTAAAAAAAATTAGCTTTATTAGACATGTTGTTTTACAAAACAATTTATATCACGAATTTCTTCACTGATGTGCTACAGATTTCAAGTTTAACATACTCAACCTCTTCTATTTATTTAAGGTATCCGTGCACATAGCTCTACAATAAATCTCAAAATTTAACTATTGGACAAATTGTTTTACAAAAGAATTTACACTACTAGTATCTTTATTAAATATTCCACCGATTTCCATTTTAAAACATAATCAACCCCTTCTATTTATTGTCGAAAATGGACGAGAAGCTATATGCAAGAGTGCTTCCTCCAATTAGCAACCAGCTCGTAACCAATTCGTTTCAGACAATAGAAATAAAAAAGAAAATTAAAATCTAGGGCAACCTAGGTTACCGTAGATTTTAATTTTCTTTTTTATTTCCATAGTTTGAGATGACCTTGTTGCTGATTGGAGGAAGCACTCCTGCGCATAGCTTCTCGTGAAAATGGGAGTTTAATTAGATATGCGGCGCACGTCGCTCTTCAACAAATTTCAAATATAAACTATAAAGAGCAAGTTATTTTATAAAACAATTTATATTATTAGTTTCTTCACTACATTTGCCACCGATTTAGTGGCGAACGGTCCCATTAAATTAGATTTTAAAACATTTATTTATTATATGAAATCCGAGTTAGTTATGGTACTCCCCGCACGTCGCTCTTCAATAAATCTTAAAATCCCGGTAAACACATGCACATTTCAACAATTTTTAATATGTTGTGTGGTATATCTTCACTCTTGAAGCTCGACTCATTGTTTGGCAAGAGAAACAGAAACTTCTTTCGACTCTTATTTTTTGAGTGGTAGTAGCAGTATTTTATTGCACATGTTGCGCCGTAACCTATTGCGCTTAAGCTCTTCGCGCGTTATTTTCTGCTAGTGCGATGTACGTGGCTTTTTTGTCTTCGTTGTAGATATGTTCGGCGATTCTTGATTTTTCTGTTTCGCCCTTGTGGACGCTGTTTTTATATTGCTGTGTTCTCACTTTGAGTGGTCTACTGCGTTCTGCTATGTATACTCTGTCCCATTCGCAAGATAGGTTGTATACACAATTCTTGGAATTCTGATCTTCATTAATGTAGTTTAGTTTTGGTTAGTATTCCCCTGAGCATCCTGGTCGATTTGAAGACAGTGCGTATCTTGTATTTGCTGCCTATCCTTCGTATTTTGTCTGAGGCATAAGTCGTACGGGCATTTTGCCACGCCTAACTTCACGTTTTTGTGGTGATTGGAGTTGTAGTGTAGGTACATCCCCGTGTGGGTAGGTTTCCTGTATACACATGTCACTCCTGTGTACAAGTACATCCAGGAATGATAGTTTTTGTTCCGACTCCAATTCTATTGTGAATTGTATGGAGGGTGCGTGGATATTTAGATGATCTAGGAATTCATCTAGCTTATGCTTGTTGTGTTGCCAAACTACGAAAGTACCGTCCACGTATCTAAGCTACATCCTTAGTTTTTACGTGAATTCGGATAATGCTTGGCCTTAAGTCTTCCATATATTTTTATATATATATATATATATATATATATATATATATATATATATAGCACTATGGGTCATAGTCGGGAAACCACCGCCATCCCAAACTCTTGTTGGTAGAATTTGTCTTCTACTTGGAACTAACGTTTCAACCTCTTCTAGCCTGTCCCTTGGGATAATTAGTGCCCTATCGGTGGGCACTGTTGTGAATAGGCTCACTATGTCGAAGATTACCAATATTTCTTCGTGGTTTGGTTGGAAGTTTCTGATGGTTTCCACGAAGTGTTGCGTATTCTGGACCATCGACTCGGTTTTTCCCGATAAGGGTGTGATGATGCCTGGCAGATAGTGTACGAAGGGGTGATAAGGTGAATGTCTCGAGCTCACAGTTGGTCTCAGAGGAATTCCTTGTTGATGGATACAGATGCGGAGGTTTGCTGTAGTGTGGGGTAAATTACTTCTCTGGTAATCGGAGAACTCCCCCTTATGTTTTGCCACCGTTATGTATATCCGACTTTCGATTGATGGTGTGGGGTCTTTTGGTATTTGTTTGCAGTCGCCCTCGTCCAGTAGTTCTTGGATCTTACTGCTATAAGTGTCCATATCCATTACCACAGTCGCGTTTCCTTTGTCTGCTTGGAGAATTTTGATCGTAGGGTTATTCTTAAGGGAAATTACCGCTCTCCTTTCTAGATTAGAGAGGTTAGGTGTAGTTCGCCTAGATGAATCTAAGACTGATCTAACCTTCTGTATTCTTCAGGATCTAATTTCATAGCTGTTTTTTCAACTGTGGTTATTAAATCTACTTTCGGAATACACCTCGGTGTTATCGCATAGTTCAAGCCTTTGTCCAGAACCTTCATTTAATTCTCGTTCAAATGTCGTGTAGAGATGTTATGACAGTGTTTTTGCGATTGATGTTGGTTGGTTCTTTCTTCTCCTTCATTAGCTTTTCTAGTTTCTTCTGCTGAATTTCCTTGTGAATTGCTTTGAATATTTACTTCTGGTAGCCGTATTTATCCTATCAAAGTCTTATTCGTTCACTCGATTTCGAATGGTTTCTCTGATCTCGTTGGATTGGTGTTCGAGCTGGTATTTTCTGAAACGGTGATGTTTGATTCGTTCTTTTAGTACTTCGCCAGTCTCTGCCTTTAGTGATATTTTTCGGCTGTGCGTCGGAGTTTTTATGTTGAGCCCGATGGGTATTACGTTGTTATTACAGGCTTTGCAAAGGAAGGTTAGGTGGTTCTCTAGTGCAGCTTATTCCTCGATGTTTCAAGGTTTCTGAAAAGTTGTTTGACTTCGGGGCCGTACCGAGTTACTAACTCTGTATTATAAGCGTTTTGTAACTGTGGTTTACGAGTATAGAATAATTTTTTACGCTCCCGTGATTTGAACAATCGGTATAGATTGATACAAAATTGACGGTTCCAAAGTCATTTTGTATGGAGCTTAATGATTCTTTTTGTAAAATGTTACACACAATTGCTAATTTATTAGTAGTAAATTTTGAGTTACACGACCTTGCGGCGACGACGTTTTCAGGATTGCTCTTTAAGATATTGAGGAAAGCTTTTAACGTTAACAATTTAGGAGAGATTTCGCTGTGATTGGTTTGCTAGTTTTTTCAGATATAGAATTTCACCGATAAGAATTAACGTAAAGTATAATTAGAGTAAATAAAGTTGATGACCTATCAGCTGGCCTTCTAGCACGTCATTTTATTTTGACTACGTGCAAATATTTTGAAGCTTTACATGATGCGCCGAATCGAAGCTTTATTTTACCGATTCATCTGGTTTATGCGACGTAAAGTAATCGAGTTTTTTGTTTGTTTTAAACTTTGCTGTGAAATACTCGCATTTATGTGCTTAGGTCCCGATAGTTTCGAACTGGCGCTCTTTGATTCGTAACTTTCCCCTATTATGGCTTATGCTCTCCGGATGATGTTACATAAAAATATCACACCCACTCCAAACCACTGAGCTCCCTTCCTCCCCTTATCTGTTACATCAGGTTCTACTGCCAGTTTCTCCCGTAACAAAGGAAGGAAAACGTTCAGTTAATTAAATTCCAACATAGTCTATCTGAAATCACACTAAAATAACTCGATTGAACATATATCTAATTTCTAAGATGTTACAATTTTAGGAAATTACCACAGACAGTCAAATAAATAAAATTACAGACACAGTAATAACACAAACAGTGCACGAAAGAAACCAAAGACTAGATAAAAAATTTAGATATTAAACTTTACACATTTTACGCATAAGTTATCCTTTGATTAAACTATTTAGAAACTTATTTATATATACAGGGTTGCTCATTAGTGCGTCAGAGTCAATTCGGCGCTAAACTGTGTACAGTACAAAAAATGTTTTATACGAAAGTTGGTTAAATTCGAGCACGCTATAACCTAAAAATATTTTTGCATATACAGAGTGTTCCATAACAGCGGTACGAAACCTATCTTTCTTATTTTAAATTTAATAGTATAGTTTTTGCTGTGGATGTCGTTTCTACTCTAAAAAACGACCACATTCCATTAAGCACGTCGTATAGCTAAACTTAACCATTTTTGATATATTTGTACTTTTAGATGAAATATTATCATTTTCATCGCAGTTCAAAAATTTGTTTTGAGGTTACTACCAAGTCTATGAATTTTTAACTCTGCATGTAATTAGTGCACACATTGATCTTTTAAGAAGTATTATGACTTGTTTAATTTTTATACAGGGTGTACCAGAAATATGAATTCATATTTTTTGGTTTTAAATGTAAATAACTATCTTATCTTAAATACGACACCCTGTATATTATTACATTATTTGAAAGAAAATTGAAAGTCCTACATTTTTGTAACAAGTAAATTTGTCTATCTACAAAGGTTTTTGAAATATTTACAACTTTGAGATTTTTATTTTAATTCTTCGTGGTATAATAAATGTGCACCCTGTATAATATTAGGTATATTGACCAGACAACGATTATAACAGTTGCCATACTTAAATAAATGGTAAAATGTATTGCATTTTGTAGTATGTATGTGAGTGAGAATGTAATTTCATAAAAAACTTTTAATAGATATAAAAGTAATATTATGAAAAAAGAAAATTTTTAAAAAGCACTCTTTTATTTACATGCAGAAAGTGCTCTAAAAAGGAAAAAATACTATTTTTCGTGGCACAAAAATGTGATCAAAAATTTTTACGACTAAAAATAAAATCGTGGGTTGCTCATATTATAAACATGTGACGCATAGAAATGAATTATGCACATTTCCTACACCACGAAGAATTAAAATAAAAATCTCAAAGTTGTAAATATTTCAAAGACCGTTGTAGATAGACAAAGTTTGCTTATTACAAAAAATGTAGGACTTTCAATTTCCTTTTGAATAATGTAATAATATGCAGGGTGTTGTATTTAAGATAAGATAGTTATTTACATTTAAAGCAAAAAAAAACATGAATTGATATTTCTCGTACACCCTGTATAAAAATTAAACAAGTCATAATACTTCTTAAAAGATCAATCTATGCACTAATTACATGCGGAGTTACAAATTTATAGATTTGGTAGTAACCTCAAAATAAATTTTTGAACTACGACGAAAAATATTTTTTTTTCGAAAAGTACAAATATTTCAAAAACGGTTAAGAAAATTCAATTTGGCGCACTAATGAACCACCCTGTATATATATATATATATATATATATATATATATATATATATATATATATACAGGGTGAGTCACGAGAACTGTACATACTTCTACCATAAGTAGAGGCACCTTAGGGGATTATCAAATGACCATTAAAAAATGTCTTCTTGTTTTGTTTATTAATATACAGGGTGAATTATGGATCTTCACCAAAACAATGTTTCGTCATATCTTTTCAATGATTAAATCGATTTGTCTCATTTTTTGGTGAAAGTGTGTACTCGTGTCTAGCAACTAACTGACATATTCACAATTAAAAAATCCAGGACCGTCTTCGTGAAAATTTGTGAGACTGCTTCATATCCAATACTTCACCCTGTATATGATTTCTCTAAAATCTGATATAATTTTTTCAGAGCGCATTAATAGACAGTTAAACCTGGGTATTTGAATTTTTTGTTACACTTACCTCACATTTTCAATTAAAGATTCATTTTAGAGTCAAATTGAAAACTGGCAATAATGAAACATCTTACTGTATCATAATGTTTAGTTATTAAAAAGAAATCTTTAAAATAAACAGTAACGACGACACACACTGTGCTCCAGTATAGTAAATACCATAATTTGAATTGATTTACAGGGCCGGATTTAGAAATCTGGCATATCTGGTTCATCTCAAAGATTCACCCTGTATGTAACTTTTTCCACCCGTAATAGACAGAAAACAGATAAAAAATGTTTGTAATATCCTAGTTTTCTTATTTGTTTGAGAAAAAATCATGTGTAATTATTTTAATCGGAATGAAATGAACAAGCTCAAGAAATGTTTATTCATCAAAAGAAAGTCCATTACACATTTAAACATTCGACAAGAAAAGTGTATTGAGGCAGATGTTTTTCATTTTGAACATCTTTTATAATCGTAATATTTATTAAATTGTTTTTTACTTTGTTCCACATTGTTAAAACTGTTTTATTATTTGGTTATTGTTATTTATTTTATTTCTTAAATTATAAATAAACATTTCTTGGGCTTGTTCATTTCATTCCGATTAAAATAATTACACATGATTTTTCCTCAAACAAATAAGAAAACTAAGTTATTACAAACATTTTTTATCTGTTTTCTGTCTATTACGGGTGGAAAAAGTTACATACAGGGTGAATTTTTGAGATGATACAGATATGCCAGATTTCTAAATCCGGCCCTGTAAATCAATTCAAATTATGGTATTTACCATACTGGAGCACAGTGTGTGTCTTTACTGTTTATTTTAAAGATTTCGTTTTAATAACTAAACATTATTATACAGTAAGATATTTCACTATTGCCAATTTTCAATTTGACTCTAAAATGAATCTTTAATTGAACTATGTGAGGTAAGTGTAACAAAAAATTGAAATTCCCAGGTTTAACTGTCTATTAATGCGCGCTGAAAAAATTATATCAGATTTTAGAGAAATCATATACAGGGTGAAGTATTGGATATGAAGCAGTCCCACAAATTTTCACGAAGACGATCCTGGATTTTTTTAATTCTGAATATGTCAGTTAGTTGCTAGACACGAATACACACTTTCACCAAAAAATGAGACAAATCGATTTAATCATTGAAAAGATATGACGAAACATTGTTTTGGTGAAGATCCATAATTCACCCTGTATATTAATAAACAAAACAAGAAGACATTTTTTAATGGTCATTTGATAATCCTCTAAGGTGCCTCTACTTATGGTAGAAGTATGTACAGTTCCTCGTGACACCCTTATATATTACGATGTAATTTTAACAAAAGTATTAAAATTGACATCTGTGAAATTTATAAATTTCTTGCAATGTTTTGATTTATATTTATTAATATAATTATAATTATCCCCACGTTTGGGTCCCATGAAATATTTTGAGATGAATTGCATTAATGGAGAGGAGCTCTGTGTATGGGATGGGTTTGAGGACTCTTCGGAAGCCAGGATTGCCATCATCGACGGGGAACTGGTGAGTTGTCGCCGCTTCCGGCACTTAAAGGAGTAGTAAAGGTGTGCTTCCCCGCCGTTGTTAGACTTTGGGTTAGCGGTGGATTTACAGGAAGTGGATCTGTGACTTTCGCCACAGTTGAGGTAACGGGTGGAGCGGTTAGGACAATCCTCAGCGATATGCTCTACCTGCGTGCAGGTAGAGCAATACTTAAGGAGAGGTTGGGGATAAGGGAGGGTTAGCAACGGTAGTGTTGCCCGAACATGACAACACCGCGTGCGAGGAGAATGTCGAGGGTGGTTTTGGATTGGGTGATGACGCGGACTAAGGATATGGACTGTTCGTGGCCTTAGAAGTAATACGAACAACCTTGCTCACGTGTGGAAGATCGATCGCACCCCTGATCTCTTCGGCTAGGATGTTCTTATCTACGTGACGAAATTCGACCAGGGAAGATTAAGGGATTTCAAGGAAATGTAGAGGGTTTTCTGGGTGGTGATGGCTTTGGGTATATTACGGATACAATATCACGAGGATTGGGAGCGTGTAGGATTACGGTTAGATGAATCGTATAGGTAGCAGGGCGGGTTTGTGTGTGTGACTGTGTGTGTTTAGTGGGTTTATGTGAAGGTTTTGTGGAGGCGGTGCAACGTATAGAGATGTAGAAGTGTGTCGATGAGGTGGAAATGAATGAGGCGTTTGAATGGGAGCATATGCGTAAGGATGGTGGCGGCGAGGCGAGGGTGTGTGTGTAGGTCTGGTCTCGGCCGAGGTGCAGCCTCACACCATGGCTTGGAAATCAGAGACCCAATAGAAATGGAGGAAAACAAATGTTAAAATAAAACAATGAATTAATTAAAAGAAAAAAAATATTTTTTTATTAACTGGTACCTATTGCTTACTAACCGACGTCGATCCATGTGTTGGCGGTGTCCTGGATGCTTGTATTCTTTACGTTATCCTGCGGCTCTTGCTGGCTGCTAGGCTGTGGATCTTCTTCTGATGACCGCTTCTTTGTATTATCTGCAAACAAGCAGTGACAGATCTAACTCCGAAGCGGCGAAGATCACGATGGGCGGACCGTTGAACGCGAAAACGCTAAGTTCTTTTCTTGGATTCCTTTAGAGTGTGCAATAAAAGTCGCAAGAGCTCTTAGACGTGGTAGGACCCTCCCGAACTATCCCCATCTCTTTATACTGGGTGGACTGTGACGATGTCCCCCCCCCCAGGCTACTGAACGGTGACGGTTAACCTCCTACCGCCCTCTCGAGACCGTAACTACTGTCGAATGTTTTTAGTCTAATTCTCCGTAACAATTCGGAAAGCTGGATAAGTCAGTGCGGATTCTTTGATTGCTGCGTCACTTGGTTAATGTAATTGCGTAAACTTAATTTTACACCGCAATCTGATACAGTAATTACTTATATATAGTTTTACGGAACTAACCTTATAATTACGCAAACTAATTAAGCGGTTTATATACAACGAGTTCTCTAGTTATTTTCAAGCTGTGAGCCCGAAGCTCTGTACGTTTCGGAAGGGACGTTTTAACGTCCGCAAAAAAACTGCGACCTTACTCCACCAAGAATAAGCAGAAGCACTGGGTTTTAACACAACCCATTTCTGGTGGGATTCTTGAGGATACCCTTCTGGACAAACGGCACTTTACGATATCTAACCGCATGTTTGGATGGCATATAATTTTCCAACGACGCAATTTTAACGACAGCTGTATATTTCAAAGATATACCACTGCATGCACTCAACCTATTTTACATACAAAGGACAATTCTACAAGCAAATTCAAGGAACACCTATGGGATCGCCACTCTCTCCAGCTTTTGCGAATGTATATATGGAACATTTTGAAACCATTGCTTTAAATTCTGCAGATTTAAAACCTAAATGTTGGTTTCGTTATGTTGACGACACATTTGTAGTTTGGCCCCATGGAAAAGGAAACTTGAACCATTTTCTAGGACATATTAACAACATTCACGACAACATCAAATTTACTATGGAAGTTGAAGAAAATAATTCACTCCCTTTTTTGAACACCCTAATAACAAGACTTCCTAATGGTAAATTTACACACAAAGTTTATCGAAAACCAACACATACGAATAGATACTTGAACTCTCTTTCGCATCACCATCCTGGTCAATTACGTAGCGTTATGAAATCCTTGATATTCCGCTCTTACCACTTATCTGACCAAAATTCTAAAACGGAAGAGATGAAGACTATTAATAAAATACTTGTTCAAAATGGATACAAAAATCAAGAAATTTTGAAAATTACCAACGAAATAAGAAGACCAAGAAATAATAACTTGTCAAACAATGAACGAAAGATTCCTGTTATTCTACCTTATATAAAGCAGCACAATCCTTCATCGTCTTTAACTGCACATCATTTAGATACAGGACACCAAATTAATACCAACAATATCCGTTTAATTGCACCTCTATATACCTTACTAGAAAGAATGATTAGAGAAGCAGTTGAAATTGAAAGAAGACCAAACGCCCTCAATAAACGAGATGACACTTCTAGAATGCCACAAATTTGGAAGAATATCATTAAACAAGTTGATTCTACATTTCAACCAACTCCAAATCTTCCAGAAATTTCAAACACTTATGCTGCAACTATTCCTGACATCCCCACTTCTGCACCTTCTACATCACATACTAGACCAACTACCCGAAGTCAAACACACTCGTCCAGATTAAATTTAAATTAGTTACCTTGTTTCTCATTTTGTACTTGTTAAAAATAGTTACCTTATTTCAATTTCTGTAATTGTCAAATAAATTCTTGACAAAGGGAACAAAGGACGTTCCCGAAACGTTGAATTAATTTTTTACGTTTATTTACACAAGTTTTAAAGAAAAAAATGTCTTATTTAAACATTAATACTTGTGGAAATCTAAATAGAAACATATATATATATATATATATATATATATATATATATATATATATATATATAAACTGTTTTATTTACGAAAAACAGAAACACGTCCAATTCTGTCAATTTAGATTCTCATGATCTGTAGTTTAACTTGTAATCGTAGTGAAAAATTTAACAAAACACGATTGTTTTCATTAACTGTGATTGTGGAACTTTAACATTAATCACATGTTCTAACTTTAATTGCCGTGAATATGATCCATGGCGGTCTTTCTCAAGCCGAAGTTGCGCCTCATTTCTACGTATCACGAAATGATTTCACCATTGTGGCATCGATAGGAAGAATTTGAAGATGTAGCCGAAAGGCATAGAGGTTGTCAACGGGCAACTACACCTGCACAAGATCGGTATGTTGCTCTATTAACTCGCAGAAATGTGTTTTCTCCTGCTCGCGAACTCGTTGGGGCCTTGGAAAATGCGCACAATGTAAATGTGTGTGGCGAAACCATCAGAAATAGACTACACGATATTGGATTACGCGCCAGGCGTCCTGCGTTACGTCACAGAAACCCGAGAGCAAGATTACAGTGGGCACAAGAACACGTGAATTGGGATATTAAAAATGGAGCTGAATGCTATTCACAGATGAATCTAGGTTTTGTCTCCAGGATGAAGAAGGGTGAGAGTTTTGAGAGGCAGTGGTAGAGAAGAGAGACTGAGGCATGTGCAGAGTGTTCGTCCATATGGTGGTGCACAAGTTATGATGTGGGCTGGAGTAATTTTCCACCATCTAACGTACACATACGCACGCACGCTCACACACACACACATTTTAAGCTGATTATTTCAGAAGAAATATTCCTTAACAGATCAGTCCCCAGAAGTTTCTTTAATCCTTGTTAACCTGAAGGGAATGATCTTGTAAGGTTTTCACTCTTCCGCCGAAGTAACTCAGTTAAAAATGTAAATTCCGTACTTGGTATTTTGTCCCTCTTTCACTTTAGGTTAATTTTTGAAGTGATTTAATAATTCAGGAATGATCGGATTCACTGGTATTTTTAAATGTGAAAATTTAGAAATAGAAGTTGTGTTTCTTGGTATTGAAATACCTTTAACCATAATAAATTAGTATTTCGTAAAGAAAAGCTTTAAGAGCACTGGTGGTCAGGACTGTTTTTTGCAAAGTTTGTTTTTACACACCTCACTCCCTTCGAGTGAATTATACTTAGATTGAACTTATATCTGGCCCTTTTACATGGTTGCATTTTGAACCAGTGGTGGTTTAGGATTAATCTCAAGGTGCTGACTGGTTCAGCTCTGCTCGGTGCCTGCGAAATTGGATGCAGGGACAGGTTGGCTTCCTTCCTACTGGAAGCAGGTTTGTCTCACTATCTTCTTGGTGTGTCGGTGAAGATTTGATTTAAGGGTAACTGGAAAGATAATTTTCTTCATCCGTGGCGGGCTGGCGTGCTTTGGAGTGAGTTGTGCGTGAAAATTTTGTCTGTTGCAGTTGGAGCACCATAGCGACTGCGTAAGTAATATTATTTAATTTACCTGGAACATGATTACCTCTTTCTTGTTCTTTTCCTATAACTGGGTGTAGCACTGTAAAATGTGCTTCTCTCTATCCGTCAACTTCACTTAATGTTAGTTTGGAGCGTGCTTGTAATTGAACTGTTACCTCCTAGACGTCTATTAGCTTTCGACCTGGTTTGCTTACAGATAGTCTAGTCTTATTTCAACATCCCTGGATAAACTTAGTAAGTACTGTGCTAAAATTTCGTAAATCTTAGTTCTTACATTTGCAAGCAATTGGTATTTTCCTAACGCTTCCGTAAGGGAAAAATCGAATAGTATCATTGATGAGTGATTCGGGGTAGATTTGATGATGTATGAGAAGATTCTTTACTTGGGAACCAAAACACGTTTTTGAAGCTCTTGAATCCTTCACTGGCTTCTGGAATATGTGCAGAAGGGTCAAGATGATAATCTGAAGGCATGGGTCGAAGTGGTTTGGGTGGTTACTTCTGGTAGAATTGTTTTACGAGTTGCAAGTACTCATTCTAATCTTCCGAGACACTCGTGATGTGATTACCATGTGCAAAGGTGTCGACCTGTTCTCGCGAGGATTTGTTTAATTCTTTTTCACGGTGATGGTCCTTCCCTTGCGCAGGTCCAACATACTCCTCTCCGGCAAGTGTTTGACGTTCTAGTAATTTCTAATTTAACTTAGTTTTTTACAGGACCTGGGTACTAGATGTGGGGGTGGCAGGATTTATAGTTAATCCGCTGGAGTATGCGTTATGGTACCATTTCATATTGATTTACCGAGTCCAAAAGTTCAGGTAATGTAGAGAAGTCGGATTGTCTAATGTGTAATTTATAGCGGTGGCTTGAGATGTTATTGTACCTTCTCCAGTACGTAGAAAGTGAACCAGTCGAGCTCGTAAATTATCTATATTTCCTGATGGGTCCAGGTGATATTTTCTTGTTTCCGCAATAAGTCCACCTTTCCTAAGCTCAGCTGGGTGACTTATACATCTTCTGTCCTTTTTGAAGTACTAATTTTATTAAATGTTTAATTGCGGGTTTATGCTCTGAACATTCTAAAATAACTAGAAGGGGAGTATTTTTTATTGTTACCAATATGATATTTATTTTTCGTGTAACAATGTTATGATAGGTTTTAATTTATTATTGCTAGAATAAAATTGTATTTGCTTTCAGCTGGAATTAGTTTCTAAATTGATCTTTGAACAATTCAATTTCTGAAACTAAAATCAAAATTATTAATAAATGGTTGACATCTGCATTTGTAAACATGGATGTACCTACGTTCTGTAATACCGACTTTTAATTTTCTGGTGTATATAATACGTAAACTGCGTAAACTTTTTCCTGGTGCTGCAGGAAAGCTATCTGTAATCAATCAAATTTATTTTTGTGTCAAAGACGCTTTGATCGCTGGTAGAACTGTACATTCCGGTTTGTAACTATGTTCACCAAATACAAAATATCCTGAACTAGACCTTAAAATAATGGCCTTACAGGAAACCATAATGTTCACTCAAAATAAAACACTCACCTCCACCTGAAAATTTTACGCCAAAAATATTTACGCAAAGTTCACCCAAATTTCAATTAAATTCCGCCAAATTACGATAATAAAACTCAATGATTGGCTCAAATAACCACAAAATAACTGATCAATAGGGTAATTAATTATTCGATTTAAAATGAAAAACGTCACAACGGAATAAACCAAACGCGCTCAAATATTTACAACTGCCAATAATTTAATAAATATCAATATCGGGGTAGTATTACCTAACGCGAAAATACACAGCTACGTACACAAACAAATAAAACAAACTTGCTTACCTTTATTGTGAATCCATCATGTAAAACGGTAAATTACAGTAGGTAGTCGATTCTTATCAAAACTTAAAAAAAATATTTACGAATAATCGCCACAACAAACACTGGCATGCTAGTAAACCAGATGTTCGGTCATCGACCTATTCACTTCATAATTACGTTAAAGCTTTCATTAAATAGTAATACATTTAGAAAGTCGCTGTAAAGTTGTGTAAATCAACAATTTCTACAAGCAAATAAAATTTTGTTCAAACGTAATTAATAATGACGTTCTTAGAAAAGACACAATATGTATAACTTAAAGAAATAATACCCAATTTATAATTCGTGTATTAAAATAAAATTGCACATAAAAGATAATCAACACTCGGTGTGTTGATGCCGCAGAAACATATCACACTCAATTTCATATAATTTAAACAATGATCGGGTTCGTTGCTTGCAAGCTCCGGGTTCCCACAATAACCTGTAGTAAGTATCTTAATTTTACACGTTTGTGAAGAGCAATGACTGGAAAATTTAAAATTTTAACAAATTTGTCATACTTAAATTTGGTAAATCAAAACAAGATACAGATAAGACACAATTTGAAATATAAATTTACATGTGGGTGAATACACAAAAAAAAGAAAAATTTAATTTAAAATTGCATACAAAGAAATATATTCATCCGCCTAAATAAAGGCATATAGACACTTTATTAAAACTACAAAAGTAAACTGAGAAATACAGTTACCTTCACAATGCACCAAAATAATCAATCGAAACTTTCCTTTTCTTTCTCATAACGGTACGGAAATAACTCCTTTCGGTATTTGATTGATGGTAACCAATCTTCTTAATTCTAAATTATATTTTCACAACCCTCATTAGCGGCAAATCTTTAAACCAGAAACCATATGTTTCGATCACTTTCCGATCTATTTTAACGTATACACACAAATATTATTTCAATCTTTAACTATTTATATAAGTTTATCAAAACGAAAGGTATATTTACACCAAACTTACTCAAGCGTTCTATTTACAGCAAATGTATCATTTGTTATGGGTCAGCTGTGTACGCCAAACTAACATATAATTGGAATTTTTTACAAAAGTACTGCAATAATCACTCCATAATCCGAACCGGCACTAGTTCAAACACCAGGACCTTCTTCATGTATCTATATATTTTTATGTAATACGTAAGACTGTCACTTCTGACAATGATATAATCCGGGGTGAACGAAGTTTCAAAAATATCTCCAAAATAGGGCAACAGAAAGGATTTCCAACAGTAGACTTCACTCAAACAAATATTTCGCGTACGCTGCCTAATAACGTGAGCCTTTAACTACATCTTAGCCAAGACTGACTAAAGATTCCCTCAGCTTCAGACACATTGAATTTTATCTCAATTAACGAATCACACTCATTACTTTAAATTTTAAGACGCGTTAAAAACGAAAGGCATTTCGGAAATGAATCGGGGAAAGTTACGTCACAGAAACATTTCACTTATAAACAAATCTCACGGTACCTCGTCACTGTAACCTGATATTTTTCGTCAAGCAAATTCCTTCGGAAAATCAACCTTAATGTAACGTATACAAAATCCAACCTCTTTGTCTTTAGACTAAAAATTTATCAACCTGAACAGTGACATATTTGCTCTATACAAAGCAATAATTTTAATATTAAATATAATTTTCCAAAACGTGTTTTTTTAACTCATTTAATAATTAAGTAAGGATAATTAAAATAGCTAGGAAAATCCATTATTGACAAAAAACTAATCTAAAATCTCTTTTACTAAAAGCGGAACATCAACGTAGGGAAAAGAAACGTAATTAAAAAAAAAACTCCCATTTATAAATAACAAACAAACCAAAAAAAACCCTGTTCTAAATATCTTAACCACTGAACAATTTTTACTACAATATTTCAATTTGTAAAAAAAGGATATTATCAAACAAGATGAACAGTTGTAATTAATTTTATGCTTCCAAAATTTATTCTCTAAAATGTCCAATTTTAATGATCTGTACTCCGTTCACGATGTTTAATATTAATGAGTATCCTAAAGTTCGAAGAAAAAAAAACAAATCTGTGGTAGACTTTGAACACGTGAGTATAGACTCGCCTTAAATAGACATTTTAAATATAGAATTATAATTTATATCAAGTTTGCTGTTTCACCTTAATGATTTGTTACCATAACTACTTCTTTGTTATTTTGCTTATGTAACGTGTGTCTGAGAAATTCAAATTTCGCGTTATATGATATTTTATAGTTTATGTGTTATTTTGTACGTTAAGAAATGATTGTTTGTTGTTTATATATTTAATATTAAAACGAAAAGCTTGAATTTACTTCAATAAGTTATGTACATTTTAAGTTAGGAAATATTTAAATAAACGCGGAAATCTGCAAATGCATAAATGAGTTGTAAACGGGGAAAATGAGCTGTTTAAATGACTTGCTGTTTAAGTAAGTGGTTGGTTAGAGTAGTAGTTAGAGTTGGTTGAAATTAACCAAAGAGTGTGATCGTTGCTGAGGCATGAGTGACAGTAATATATAGTCATGCTGCCCTTTAATTTAAGAAATAAATTAAGCAATAAACGGTAGTGTGCAATAGGGAAGAAGTAAGAATACCTTCCTTATTATAATAATGAGGCGAGAGTGAGTAAAAGTGCGTATAACGTTTAAATGAGTGTTAAGAAAAACAGTGACGCTATAAAGAAATAAATTACGTGTTTTGTGCATATTGGAGGTCCTACATGACCACATTTAAAGGGCGAACGAACGATATAAAATACAGTTATCGGCCTAAATTGGTTAATCAGTAAATAAATAAGAATAACACGAAAGCCTTAACAATTAATTTGTACGATCAGCATTGCCGTTTGTGATTGCATGCGATTCGTAGTGAAACTTGAATAATTAAAGTGACAGTTAAAAACTATAAAGATATCCGCCAAATATTCACAGAATCAATAAATTGTTGGAAAGAAAATTTGGAATTGTACAATTCAGCGACACGCTTCCAAAGAAAATAATTGGGAACAAAGAAAGTATGGCGCCTAAACCACCGGCCTAGGAACGCACTAATTACGTCATTGGTAGTGTGCAATAGGGAAGAAGTAAGAATACCTTCCTTATTATAATAATGAGGCGAGAGTGAGTAAAAGTGCGTATAACGTTTAAATGAGTGTTAAGAAAAACAGTGACGCTATAAAGAAATAAATTACGTGTTTTGTGCATATTGGAGGTCCTACATGACCACATTTAAAGGGCGAACGAACGATATAAAATACAGTTATCGGCCTAAATTGGTTAATCAGTAAATAAATAAGAATAACACGAAAGCCTTAACAATTAATTTGTACGATCAGCATTGCCGTTTGTGATTGCATGCGATTCGTAGTGAAACTTGAATAATTAAAGTGACAGTTAAAAACTATAAAGATATCCGCCAAATATTCACAGAATCAATAAATTGTTGGAAAGAAAATTTGGAATTGTACAATTCAGCGACACGCTTCCAAAGAAAATAATTGGGAACAAAGAAAGTATGGCGCCTAAACCACCGGCCTAGGAACGCACTAATTACGTCATTGGTCTTCAAAAATTGACAAGTAATATTGTAAACTGTTTAATAAAAAACGTATATGTGTTTTATTTTCCTGTAAATATGTGTTTGAATATCAACGCTGAATGAAACCCATTTCTTTCACTGTTGATAGAAATCTTTTGGGCATGTTTAGATGATAAGAATACTGAATATAATAATAGGATCGTTTTTTATGTGTTAATATAAGCAAATCATTTCTGCATTTTGGGGATTTAGTAATTATTAAATAAGTATAACGTTTTTATTTATTTTCATTATTAACCATTACGAATACTAAAAGCTTTAATACTGAAAGAAGTAATTTCATTAAAGTTACAAGTACATACATCTTAAGAATATCCAATTGAATACAAATTGGGTAACTGATAACAATAATCATTTCTTTTAATAAACAAGCTAGCCGGCGCAACAAATAATAAAGAAAATTGGCGATGCAAACATCGAGTTAATTTACTCAAACTGAAACCTGATACTAACTGAAATAAATTTTAGTTAATGTATGATACCTTTATAAATTGAAACTATGCAAATTAAATTAAAAGGTAACCATTTTATGTTCTCACAAAAAACAATATAAATTTTTATTCAAGGATTTTGAAATTATTAAGAACTGTAAAGGACCCTACCATTTATTCTTTGTAGCGAGTGTAAACAAACAAAAAGAAATAAGCCACATATGTTTAACCCGTTGCACTTGATAATGATGCATGTTGTATTGAAACTAAATATCGAAAATAAATAAATATTTACACAAAACACTGGAATTATATTTGAGACATTAGTGCTATAAATTATGGAATTCCACTAAAGTTAAAGAATATAAAATTAGAAACTGTATTACTATTATCTACAGATATGTTATTCCAAACCATTTTTTTTAATACATTGCCATTTCAGCAATTTGTAACATAATCCTCAAAGCTTTAATCTTTTCTTGGTGTGCTTTCAATACAAGAGTTCCAATAGTTAAAAATTAATTTTTAGTTCATCTCAACAGACGAAACTGTTGATAGGTTAGAACCGGTGAATAGTTTACGTTCCATCTTTAGGCAAACAATTATTAGATCTTATTCATTGCCTTTTCTAGCTAACAGTTCTAGCAGATGGCGCCACTTTAAAGTTTATTTTACTGATTTAGACATTTTTGTAGAATGAGTGCTCTAACAAGTAAGAATCCCGGCCCACAAACTGAACTAGTAGGAGAACGTGCACCTTATCAGGCCGTGTAACTGCACGTTTGGCCAGTAACACTATCTATAATTTCAACTTGTCACCAAATTCATAAGTTTGAGATTTTTTAATCAGTTTGAAAGATTCACTTTCATTATGCTCCCTTTTGTATAAAAAAATCGTTCATTTAATTCATTAGAAGCTACGCGCCTGTATATTGAACGATTTCCTAACCGTAATGTTCCTGATAGAAAAAAAAACTTGGATTATTTCGTATGGGGCCATAAAGTCATTAGTTTATACTACTTCACTGGAAGATTTAAGAAATCGGTTAGTTGCTAAGTGTAACTCAATAAAAAACAACTGTAGGGGAAAGTGGTATATATTGGGACACGGTATATTGTGGGACAAGGTATATTATCGACATCTAGTATTTAATAGAGTAAGCGGTTTACACTTATTACATTTCTACTTTAATACCCGATCTTCCAAAATGTAGAAATCTTTATTACCAACCTTCCCACATGGCAGTTTTGAAGGTTAGTGACTTCGGTCAACCATAAGTAACTCTTTAGTCCGTTAAAAATAGATAGTAAAATCAGTTTAAGTTCATTAATAATTAATAGAAGTCTGTTCAGTGGATCTGTAGAATCTTTTGAAAGGTATGTGTAATTAATTTTTATTTAATCATAACATAGTATTGATAAAAAAAATATTAGAAAAAAAGTGCCGTCTGGTGTGTGGATGGAACAGCATTACTATGATATATAGTGGGACAATATACCACCATGTCCCACTATATACCATCCTTTGTATGCAAATGTTATTTAGGTTTAAAATAAAAATCTAATTGAAAGTAGTTTTGTTACAGATGCCCAAAGTAAGTAGCGTCTATGCAAAAAAGCAAGGCTTTCCATTCGGGATACAAAGACAAAATGAAGTTGGCGGTTGAGAGCATTTTTTCTGGTCAAATGACGATAAGAGCTGCTGTTGATGAGTGTTCTCTTAACAGATCAGCATTAGATAGAATGGTTGCTAAATACAAGAAATCTGAAGAGAAAGAAAAATTTAGTTTTGAAAAAAAAAACATGGATTTTTCAAATACTTACCCCAGAAGAAGAAGATGCATTGGTGAACTGTCTCACTAGTGCTGCTAAATGTGTTACGGCTTATCACTGAAAACAACTTGTGAATTTGCTTACCAGTTTGCTATTGCAAATAATAAAAATGTACCTCCATCCTGGCAAGCAAATAGAAAGGCTGGTTTGGAATGGACGAGCCTCCTTAGAAAACGATGGCCCCGTTTGACCTATACGAACACCGGAAGCAACTAGTTTAAGAAAGGCTACTAGTTTCAATAAACGCAGTGTGAAACATTTTTTCGACAACTTAGAATACATGATGAAAAAGCATCAATTTAATGTTAACAACATCTACAACTGTGACGAAAGCGGCGTGACTACCGTTCATAGGCCACCAACAATTTCTTGCCACCAACGGCCTTAAAAAAGTAGGAAAAATAACCAGTGCAGAAAGAGGGGTACTAGTAACAATTTGTGTAGCAATTTGTACCAATGGCACTACTATACCGCCGTTTTTTAATTTTTCCCCGAAAAAAATTTTAAGCCACTTGTGTTGAATGGATCGCCCACAGGCTCCAAAGGAGCGACACACTAAAGTGGCTGGATGACCGCGGAGAATTTTAAAGCATATACGATGCATTTTATAGAGTTAGTGAGGTGCAGCAAAGAAAACAAAGTCTTATTGATTTTAGATAATCACGAAAGCCACTGTGACTACAAAGTTTTAAAGTATTGTAAAGAACACGTTGTAGAACTCCTAACATTGCCTCCCCATTGTAACCACAGGCTTCAGCCTCTCGATGTGACCTGATTTGGACCGTTTAAAACTTATTACAATTGTGAAATGGACAAATGGTTGCTAAATCATCCCGGGGTTCCGGTAACTATATATAATATTGCAGAAATAGTAGGCAATTCTTTTCACCAAGCATTTACAGCTGCTAATATAGTAAAGGGATTTGGGAGAACTGGTATAACTCCTTTTAATCCTAATGTGCTTGATGAGTCTGATTTTTTATGCTCGCATGTTACTGGTAGACCAATAGAGGATGAAGGAGATACATCGACAAATGATAGTACGATTAACCTAGCAACATCTATTAATGAAGAACTATCAGACAATCAGGAACCACAAGCCAGTTTGCATCTTCTGAGGTAGTACCACCTCACCTAAAGGCAAAAGCAAGAACTGTAACCAGGAAAGGAAAAAAGAGACAAGTATTCTGACAGAATCGCCAAATATGGAGGAGAGGAAAAATGAAGAAGCAATGAAAATAAAGAAACATGATAAAATAAAAAAAGACAAAGTTGAGCAAGTAAGGAAGATAGTTTTGTATCCGGTTAACAGCAACAGTGGTGGTAAAAGAATCAAAAAGAAGGTTTTTAATTCATCTAGTAGTAACAGTGATGTCGACAGTGACCTCTGTGATGATTCGAGTGATACAGACTGAAGTTTTGAAGAAGTTGATGAAGAAACAGTGAACAACTGTGATGAACTTAATATTACAGATTTTGTAATTGTTGTTTATCGATTAAAAAAAATGTTATACATTTTGTAGGACAAATTGAGAAAATAGAAGATAACTCTTATTTCATAAACTTTTGCAAACGAAAGGGAAATACATTTTGCTTCCCAGAGAATAAAGATGAGGATATTCGCACGAAAGAAGATATCAAGTTACCTAAACCAGCAATGCAACGTGGCACGAAAAGAGCTACCACCATGTTAAAATTTGCTTTTGACTTTACTAACTATTGCATTTGAATGATTGGAAAAACGATGGATGTTATCCGAATTGAAGTTTTTGTTTTTTTTTCCAGTTCATGGAAAATATAATGTTTGGTTTGTAACAAATAATGGCCTTATTTTCCTTTGTCCCACGGAGTGGTCTATACCGGGACACATGGTATATTCTGGGACGGTCGCCATTATTTCTAGCCTTATATTTTTGTTTGCAAATCTGCTTAAAAATGGAGATTATGACGTTTTCTCTTATGTATTCCAGTCGCAAGACTGTAGAGTAAATACCACCGAGTACAGAGGCGAATGGAAAAAATGTCCCAATGTATACCACTTTCCCCTAGTCTTTTTGAAAGAGTTCGTGAGTCAGTGAGATTCTTGAATTAAAGCTGGAGGTAGTCATTTTGAACTTGTAGATTAAGAAACGTTACACTTAATTTTTGGTAATAAATTGTCGAAAATTTGTTTCATCCCGGATCTTTGTTGAAACAAAGAACCTTTTCAAAAATCATCAAAAGACCAAATATCGTTAGAATAGTCCAGGGAATAATCCCTTAAATTTTGCTGTATGTTTAATAAACACCCTGTATAATTAACCACATTATATACAACCAAAGAGTACATATCATTCATACAACTAATAAATAAATCTGTTATTCTATCATACGCTGTTTGTTAAAATTGATCACTCGAACTCGTTATGGTTGTTAACTATTGACGACCCGCTTGCTATCATCCATAATCTTCCTTTGTAATAATACACTGTAATCGAGGAAAAAGGCAAATGTACTGCATCAACATTTTATGCTGCAGTATATTTACATTTTATTGCTTAATTAAGAAAAATAACAAAATTTGTAATAATTATCGTAAATAAATTCTTTAATCTTTACAGTTAGTGTTGCTAGAACTTTGATCGGCAATAAATCATCTGTCAGTTATAAAATCACATGAATTCTTGTATAAATGGACACACAATTACTACGTTTATGTCTAGTACTTCAACTGTACTTTACAAGATCATGTTTACATTGATTGAAAAATAGAATTGACCAGAAGTGTAATTAAGATATGAAGTGTGCACTTTTATCACACTTGCAGTCTTAAATTATGTATAATTGTACTATGTTAATAGAAATTACTTCATGAGTTTGTTATATAAACACATTTGTACTTAGTACAACCATTGAGTGATGAAATTTTCATTACTCAATGGTACAACTTATGGTGTGGTTTACATGAAGTTTTAAATTATGTTTCACTTTATTGAATAATCACATTGTTCATGGTACATCATTTGTAACTAAATTTCATTACATAAAATCAATGGTCACATTCGGATTTAACACAACTTGAAGTGCGCTTTATCAAGTGTTTCCTTAAATATTGTTTCACTTTCGTTGAATTATCACATTGGTCATATTTCGACTGAATACTGGAAGTGTGTTTTAAAATGTGGTCTACTAAATATTGTTTAACTTTTGTTGAATAGTCGCATTGGTCACATTTGTAATCACCGTTTGAATTATGTATGCTACTGTGTCTATTAAAATTACTTTTATCATTTGTTACATAAACACATTGATCACATTCGTATTTAACACCACATGAGTTATGCCTAGCAAGGTGTTTTCCAAAATACTGTTTCACTTTTGTTGAATAATCGCATTGGTCACATTTGTATTGAGTACCATCTGAATTGTGTTTTACACGGTGATTCCTTATACATTGTTTCATTTTTGTGGAATAATCACATATATCACACTTGTATTCAATACTTGAATGCTTCACAAGGTGTTTGTTTAAATACTGTTTTACATTTGTTGCATAATCACATTGATCACAATTGTATTCGATAGTTGAATTATGTATTGCACTGTGTTTAACAAGATCACTTTTATATTTTGTTACATAAACACATTGATTACACTTGTATTTAGTACCATTTGGATTGTGCTTTACACGGTGTTTCCTTAAATTCTGTTTTACTTTTGTAGAATAATCACATTGATCACACTTGTAATTAGTTTTTAAATAACTTAGTACTGCTGTATTAGTTATAACATCATTTATGAAATAAGACTTGTCTTCCTCCTTTGTGTTTACACTGTTTTCAAATTCGTTCTTAATTATTATACTGTTAGAATCGTAACCTATTTCTTCTTTAATTGGATCATCACTTAGCATGGCAGGTTTCGGAGTAACGAATGAATTAACCTGTGCATCAGTCTCAGCTTCAAGTTTAATAATTTTTTTATCAGCCCATTCGGACATTTCGAATTTGATTCTTGCTTTTTAAAATTAAGCAAGGATAAGACCACGGGGTACGTATTAACTACAGTAGATACCGTTAATGAAACCGTGAAGGATCAAAACTTGACCTTGTAAAAGTGTGCTTCACAAGTCCACAACTACAAGGCGGGTGAAACTCATACAGAAACATAATAGTAGCTTAATCGATTCGTGACCACAGAATAGAATCTTGTGTTAAATGATGGATCTAATGTGAAAGTACGCGCACTTTGGTCTACGCATTCATTGGCGATCATGCCAGTACCGTAGATTTCTAAAGGGGTTGTTATAGTTGTAACGATATGTTAAGTGCATGCAAACTGATCGAAAATTTTGTATGAAAACAGTTACCTAGAAAACGTTATAATTTCATTTTCATGTATTGTTGTTTTACAAAAAGTTGCCCGGTGGGTGGACACTGGCGGCGGATCAAGTTTCTTTTAGAAAGGGGCAATCCGGACATTTGTCCGGGCATTCAAGATTTGGGGGCGACATTTTAGCTGTAAGTGTAGAAAAATATTGATGTATTAAGTACCCAATTAATGAAACTTCATACATCGATTTTTTCGTTCGCTAAAAATTTACAGTGCGTGGCATATTAATACTATGTATGTCTGTCTAAAGCTAGTCTTACACGGTCAAATTTCTACATGTAATTTTATTTGTATTTCTACATGTATTTTTACATCAAATTTGTTCCGTTTTACACGACATATTTTACATCGTAGAAACAAGATTTTTAAAGAATCCACTATTGGTACCACGAGAATTTATTGTTGGTAATAATTGAAATGAGATTACATTGCTATCTTCATATCACATGGTATTGTTATTTGTTTATTTCGCGGTGTGCTTACTGGCTGAGTGAAACTTTTTTAGTGTTATAACCTCATTATTGTTACCACGTAAACATGGCGAATATGGATCTAACTACTGCAAGTTTTGTTATATTAAATGGAATGACTGCAGCAACTGCTCTAAAACAAAAGGAGAAACGTAGAAGATACTGGGTTAAGCAGTGGGTGCAATGAAGGAGGCATTATGCCTATGGTAAACAATGGATTACGCATTGAAGACCCAGAAGCCTTTAAAAATTATATCCGGATGCCAAAGGACACACTCATGAAGTCGTTACAAAAAGTGGAACCATACATCACCAAACAAGATACAAATATGAGACAAAGTACTTCAAGTTGGCATCGATTGATGACCACACTTCGTTTCTTAGCAACTGGTGAATCATATCGAAATTTAATGTATTCCACTCGCATTCACGAGTCCACTATATCACTAATTATTCCTGAAGTGTGTAAAGCAATTTATTGTGTTAAAAAATGAGTATATGAAAGTAAGTTTAAATAACTATACTTTTTTGTGTAGTTCCTACAAGAGTTTTATGTTTTCAGGTTCCACAAACGACTGAAGAGTTGGAAAACATAGCAGAAGGGTTTTTAAAACAATGGAAGTGCCAAATACCATTGGAGCATTAGATGACAAACATTTAGGCTCTCGAGCCCCAAAGAGTGCAGGCTCAGTATATTATAATCATAAAGGCTTTCATACCATTGTGCTACTAACACTTGTAGATGCATCATATCATTTTATTGGGTCTATATCGATATACGACCCACAGAATTTTTATTTAGAGGTGAAACGAAATTAGTAATGTAAACGTCTTTATTTTTTATTATTACTAATTTCCCTTAGTTCTTTGTTTCGACGGTGTAGTTAGTTCCGTTTTCGAAGAACACGTTAGAAGGTTTTCCCTGGAGACTAACACGGCAATGGAAAACTTGCAGAAAAGCAAGTTCCATAACAAGTTCCAAATGAATGGCGCGCGTATCAAAGAAAATAAATAATGCTACTCAACAGTTGATAGGCTTACATCCGCGCCATGCTCGCCTTTTATGCTAAGATCCGGCATAATCTAAACAAAACAGAGGTAAAGCCGATGCGAAAAATTTTGCAGATAACCAATAATCGATTGAACTTTTTACACGTCACAACATGTGCAGATTACGCAATCACATACGATTTTTCGCGCATAAGTTCGACCTGATATTGGCCAAAATATTTCTCTTAATGTAGATCAGAATAATTGTGTACCACTGTGTCGATGCTGATTTCAAAGACGAGTGTTTGGTGGAAAACCAAGATTGATGTCTCTTCGCGTAACGATATTCGGAATTTGCTAATCTTCCCCTGCTGTGCACTTTTTATTAATCTAGTACCTATTTACACTTGACTATAGTAATCCTTTACATTAGATAACATTTATTCATAACCATAAATGTTATCGAATCTAAATATTTACAATAAATACAATACATTGTGTGTGTGTCTATATAATATACCGGGTGATTCACGTCGATGGTACCTTAGACGTTTACGGAAAACACTTGCATGGCTGGCTCGGATCTATGGATCTAAAATATTTTCAGCGTTGCGACGTTGCCGCTTATGTGGAAAAGTGGCATCACCTTTGATATTTTTAATGAGACGCCCTGTATATTATTACATTGTTGGGTTCGCTATTACTTTTAAATTATTTTTGCATCTCACATCCCTATGCCTATCTTCAAAACATGGTTCCAATCGAATGTTCATTATTGTGGTGTTTGAATTTGTAGAAAGTTGAAATTCTGGATGCACTATATTAATAAGCTGTTCATCAGTTCTGCGTAACGAAATTTGTTCCATATTGTACAAGGTCGTTCGAAATTCGTTACGTTTCCGCAAGGTACAAAAATGCAGAAAAGTTCATTATTTCAAATGGGACACCCTGTATATTATCGAATATTCGGATAGACAATTGAAGTCCCTTTAAAATGATGTATCATGTTCCTATACCTAGACAGATCACCCGACCTCACACCTCTTGATTTTTACTTGTGGGGTAATTTGAAGAGAAAGGTTTATATGACACCGGTACTCACGAAACAAGACCTGAGTCAACGAGTTATCAGGAGCATTGAAGGGCTAGATCCCACAGAGATAAGGCGGGCCACAATTTCATCAACGATTATTCGTATTCTGAAATGTTTGGAAACCAACGGTCGTCATTTTGAAAATTTATTGTAAATGCTTTCTAGTTTTGTTAGTTATTGTTTGATATTATTTGCATTGCGATTTATGTTTAACTGAATTTGTTATTTGATGTGCTTTTTTTATAAATAAGAGTAGGTATTAATAATTAATGAAATTATTGTATAATCGTACAAACTTTCTTTTGTCCATTGGTCGCAAATTAGGATACATTTCGTTGAACTTCCTGCATGTTCTCGCTATAATTTGGCCACATTGTTCATGAAAAATAAATAGTTTTATCAAAACTTGAATTGTGTAGTAATTTCCTGGTATTTTGACCCTTTTCAAATTTCTCCCGTTAATAAACACCTGAATGTTTTATTATTAGTGCACTAATTGTGACAGAAAAGACAGAATAGTGCGATTTTTATAGGAACATGCTTTTATTTCGGAAAGCTTACTCTTTAAGTATAGGAACATGATATATCATTTTAAAGAGACTTCAATTGTCTATCAGAATACTCGATAATATACAGGGTGTCCCATTTGAAATAATGAACTTTTCTGCATTTTTGTACCTTGCGGAAACGTAACGAATTTCGAACGACCCTGTACAATATGGAACCAATTTCGTTACGCAGAACTGATGAACAGCTTATTCATAGAGTGCATCCAGAATTTCAACTTTCTAGAAATTCAAACACCACAATAATGAACATTCGATTGGAACCATGTTTTGGCTAAAAAATAAGGAAATTAATTAATTACTGAAAAACGGTTGAAGATAGACATAGGAATGTGTGAGCCAAAAATAATTTAAATAATAGTTTAAGTAATAGCGAACCCAAAAATGTAATAATATATAGGGCGCCTCATTAAAAATATCAAAGGTGATGCCACTTTTCCACAAAAGCGACAACGTCGCAACGCTGAAAATATTTTAGATGGATAGATCCGAGCCAGCCATGCAAGTGACCAAATTTTCAAAAGATCCCATGTCTCCTTTTCCGTAAACGTCTAAGGTACCATCGACGTGAATCACCTATATATATATATATATATATATATATATATATATATATATATATATATATATATATATATATATATATATATATATATATATATATATATATATAGTAAGTGGGTAATCTTGGCTGATAATGAATATAAGATAAGTTTATTGGGGAATGCAGTCAATTAGGAAGGCCAAAAGTAAAAAACCCTTTGTTAATGTGCCAAGCTTTCGGAATGCTTTATTCCTTTATCAAGACAAGCAACTATAAATACAATCAAATTATTTATAAATTAAATACCAATAAGAAACATACCTAACGTGAGTTAAATAATAAAGTTAAAAACAGAACTAACAATAGGAATTTGCAGGAAACTAAATTTAATTGACAGTGTGTCAATAGTAAAACTAAATCGAATGTGACATAATACAAATGGTTAGTTAGGTATTAATTTTTGTTAATGTTATTTTTCCTTTTTGATAACATAACACTTACCGTTGTTAATGTTTTTAATAACAAGACAACGCACGACCTCATGTTGGTAAGGCTTCTTTGGTTAATTTTGAGGCCAATCAAGTTGCTTTGTTGCCTTGGCCACCGAGGTCTCCCGATCTTTCACCCATCGAGCAACTCTGGGATATTATGGGAAGAAGATCATTGAATTTACCCCACCCCCCACAAACTCTAGTGGCTCTGCAGCATGAGTTACAGATAGCATGGGATGAGATTACTCAAGAGAAAATCGATCATCTCATTAGAAGTATGCCCAGACGTGTTAAAGAGTGTATAAGACATCGTGGTGGCGCAACACATTCAGTTTTTTTTTAAAAAGTTAACTTTTATAATAAATTGATTATTACTGGGTGTTCTTGTTTCCATGTCACTTAGTATATATAAATCACAGCCATTCAAACCATTTCGTAGTGTTTTGGTCAGCCAAACACATAACCATCATGTCCCTTACATCTTGGTTTTATTTCTCTGACTTTGCGAATGGCAAGGTTTTCTATGGCCTAGCTTCAATCCGGGTCATTTCATTTCGTAGAATTTGCCGCACCACTAAACCTTTTCGTTGTATTTCATTTTTTAATTGACACTGCTTGCAAAGAAATAAACCTCGGTTATTCGCCGTGTTATGTTACAATATTTTCTCTTCAGTTCAGAATCCATAACTAAGATAAATAAAAGAATTTAAATAAATCTTAAGTCCGCTATAAAAAACTTCGAAAAAAAAACAAACCTCGAAATCTTTTATGTCCTCCCCGTACATGAACGGAATTAATGATATCAACTAATTCGTCGGTGTGCAGAAATAGAGCAGCTCAGCAGTTTCGACCGCCCTCCTCTCTATCAGCTTTTCGGCTTCAACAATTTTTAAATAATCTTACCTATTCAATCATCGCCTGTGTTTCGACGAAATTATATCATCGTGACTTGTACAAGCTTTTGTTACCTTTACCTCTAGTAGAATTTGATCGTATCTTGTGCTTGTAAAAATATTGCTACGATCATTGCTATCACATATGACTTTTTACACATCATCAGTAAAACGCAATTTGAGGTCTCCCATGGCACTAGCATACATTTTCACTCTTGTGACTTTCATGTTCGGACCCGAATCAAATACTAGGTGGATACTGAAAGTAGTTGTAGTAGTGCTTAGACACGCACAAAATCGGTGTTTGGACGGTTTGTTTGTTTGCTATACGCGTTCTGGCAATCGCAAAAGGTTCAGAGCGCGTTTTGGTGAAATTTTTCGACCATTGGCCGTAATCGGTATTAATCCCAACATATATATATATATATATATATATATATATATATATATATATATATATATATATATACTATCTGCAGATGGCTAGTCGAAGTAAATTACTTCGGCACGTTGTGCCATCATCAATTTAATATGATAAATTTTGTTAATTTTATTAAAATAATTTACCTCGACTAGCCATCTACAGGGGATAGGGTTCCATGTAGTTCAGTATAAAAAGAAAAACATTAAACACTTATGTAAGGTTCCTTTGTACAATAAAATTCAATCGTGATTTTAATTAAATCTGGGAGTTTTTACTTTTATTCAAACACCTTGGTATCATCTGAAAATATATTACATGTTGTGCGCATGTGAATATCGTTGACCTTAATATACGTGTATGTGTAACATCATAACCAAACAATACTACTAATTTAATTTGGGTAAGTATTTTTTTTCTTTTTAAATAGTAATGAATCAATATAAAATTAATAAATGGTTATAGTATTTCCAGTCGAGTATACAATTCACTTGTATCCTTCACATAAATACACACAAATAAACTTTAATAAAATTCAACGTAACCTTCAAACAAATATGTAAGATTCATAGAGTCATGTTAATGTTCCTTTCTTACAGCTGATCCAATTTCCAATTCAGATGTAATTCGAATGTAGAGGGAAGATTGCTGCGGGAGGATGGTGACGTCTCTAACACCGCGCGGTTTGTTAATAATGGCATTGCATTTTTATTCAGTGAAATTAGATACAAAATGAATGGCATAGTGGTAGATTCCGTGACGAAGGTTGGATTAACGTCTTCAATGAGAGGATTGGTATCATTGACACCCAACGACCTCGCTCGTCATGAAAATGCGGGTTGGTTTCCTACCTCAAATAGTACACTAACAAATGCGTTAGGGTATTTTAATGTTTGTGTCCTTTTGCGAATGCTACTTGGCTTTGCGAAAGACTGTTACAATAAAGTGATTTTGAACATCAAACAAGAATTAGTTTTAATTCGAAGCAACATTGATACCGAAGCAGTAATTTCAACTGTTGCAGATGAAGCACTAAAAGTTAACATAGATAAAATATATTGGAAAGTTCCGCACATCATTACAGCATTAGCGGAGGAATTGGGGTTAACGAAGTACATTGATAAAAATGTAAATACTCTAGTAGCATTTAGAAGTTGGTAAACACACATAAAACCAGCAGTTCCCACAACATATAAACATACATGGGCAATCAAAACATCGACTAGTATAGGAACACCTAGATACATTATTATCGGATTTCAAACGGGGCGAGAAAATAATGTTTCTCAAGATATGAACAGATTCGATAAATGTGCACTAAAGAATATTAAGGTATTCCTTAACACGGATCGTTATCCGTATGACAATTTAAACGTTAATTATGATAATAATTGCTTTGCTACATTGTATGAAATGTTTGCTGAATTCCAAATGTCCTATTATCAAAAAGATGGTCAACCATTACTCACACCTAATCAATTTACGACAGTTGCACCATTGATTGTGGTAGACTGTTCGAATCAAAAAGAGACATTACACTCTAAATCAGTAGTACTTCGTGTAGAATTCGAAACAGCAGTCAACATACCCGCGAATACGACAGCATACTGTGTTATACTCCACGATCGCTTAGTTACATATAACGCGTTAACCAAAGCAGTAAGACTGCTGTAATACGATGCCCGTCATAGTCGACGTACAAGGCTTTAAAATTTCAAAAGTTTTTATACCGAAAGAACTCGCAATTTTTAATGGAACAAAAGTAGCCCACTACATGTTTAAATCGCCTACGTTAGATGCGGAGAGTCGCCGTCAAGCTACTTGGTTAATTCATAATCTACACTGTACAAAATGGGAAGAATATACTACCACACCAATTTCGCAAAATTCTCAGTCGCTTGATTCAACCTATAGATACTATCTACGTCAAGGGTAGAGAGAAAGCGGATTACATCAGAAAATTTGTTAAAAAACCCGTTATAGAACTAGAGGAACATCCTACTCTTCCTGCTTTGCAACCAGTTTATTATCATTGTAAATCATTATGTCACTGCGCTCTGTCTAATGCATACCATCTGTACGATACTTATGTAATGCATTAAAGCTTGTACACTTTTTTTTAAATAAAAATTGTAAATATATATTTTGTTTATTTCTTTTATATATCACACAATATGAGTACATTCAGTATATATATATATATATTTTTCCTCGATAATGAATTATGGCATAATAATAGTATGTATTCCACTAAAAAAGTTACTACATTAAGTAGCCGACCTGGAATGGTGTATCGATATTATACATATTAACATGGATGCTTATACATGTTCATAGCAACATTATGGAGATAATATATACACAACTAAAACTAACAAGCATCACTAACCAAACTATTAGTTACTAACTGGATTATACAAATTCATTTGCCTAGCAACCTCTATTAGACCACTCAAAGGATCGACGTTCTGCAATTCCGGAATTCGCCAATGCCCCCATGCTAAACTTGTACACGTGTCACGTAATCGATACCGTTTGTCATCCTGGGACCTAAAAGCGATTTTGTTTAACATCTCAATATATATATATATATATATATATATATATATATATCCGCAACAGATTTATAGTATACCTCCGTCAGCACTTTTTGAATAACGATTTTCTTAACACCTTTCGCTTTCTTAACCACTTGATCATCAGTAAGCTTTAGACAATAAGATCTTGATCCTACTCCATAAAAATATTGAATAGCTTTCCCTGCATACTCATCTTTCATTCTTCCGACGACAGATGTATTCGTTGTAATACGATGCAGACCTTTTGATAGTTGGATGTGACATATTCATCAACATTATTCCGCATATGGGCATACACATCATCAGTTGTTATCTCGACAATTAAAGAATCTGTGTCTGTGTAGAGCAACGTTACATTATTACCGTAATGACTGCGCAAGATATCGTAAAAAAATGAATACATTATAATTTTGGAAAGATCTAAAATACTAAATCCAACACATACGGGTTTGTCATAAGTAACAACCTGTTTGGGCAATTCCACTGCAAATAATTTATCAGTAAATTGAATAAAATTCTTAAATTGCGGTTTTGCGACGTACCCTGCTAGACGCAAGCGACGTCCGTTATTTTCCCAATGTGTTAATAACTTTATTACTCTTCTTTTGTCGACATTCTCCATGGTTTTATCAAATACACCACTGTTCATGCATTTAAAGAAATCCTTTTCGAATTTGGTCTTGGTTTGATTTCGAAGAGTTGTATTAAAGTCTACGTATGGTACTAGCCAAGGACTCTGATGAAACCGTAAAACTCTATGAATATGAGTAACAATTAACCCATGCTGTATACATTGTTTTAAGATTCACGCCCAGTCTCCGATTGACTAAAGCTAAAAGGTTACAAAATTTAAGAGAAATATAAAATTTTATTTTTATAATTTCCTTATAAAAAAGGGGCTTATAAGTACATTCACAATGAGGCATTTCTCCTTACGGCTGAAGTGTTTTCCACTATGTCCTTTTACGTTTGCAAGACCACATTGAGCTTCCATTTCCATATGATACAAAATAACCTCAATCATACAATTATAGAAATTATTCATCGTTACCTTATAAGACGCGCGAATGAGATATAGGTGTTCTGAAAAGAACGATTTTTAATAAATGGAGTTAGCTTAATTCGATAAATATCGTAGAAGCAAGCAATAAATTTGACAGTACACTGAGTTGATATTGATTTGTTATTAAATTACATTTTACGTTAGGCTACATTGCTATGAAGAACAAGGATACCGTTATTTGGAAATGACTAAAGATAGTAAAAAAGAGAGTTACTCCATAAGAACCCGTACTGAATTTGGAGGTTTGGACAGACTATACTGTGCGAAATGATTTTTCTGCTTAAGGGACAATTGAAAATTTCAGTGTTAAATTATACCTTTTGGTCACTAAAATATAATAATTGACGTAATGAAAATTTATATTATTTTCTTGTATATTAAGTGGCAAAAATATTGGAAAATTTATATCACAATCAGTTTAAATATAGCTGGATTTCTTACCACCATTACCAGGTTAGACCAGGTTTCTCTTCCAAACTTAACATAATAGTGATCTACTTTAATTTGTACAACACAGAATAAATTAACTGTTCTTAATTGTTTTTTCAGGCACTTTTGTTTTTACTTTTACGTTTTATTTTTTACTTTAACTCCACCTTTACACGTTTAAACACACCTACGCAATTAAATATTTTACCGTTAATCTAAGTTACGGTATTAGTACGATTAATCAAGAGTGAAGTTTATTCATTTGTGGAATTATTCAGCATACAAGTCCAGATTTATTTCAACCTGAAGTAATATTACGCAACAATTTTCCAAAACGCTGACACAGCAGGCATCCATTTCGTTATCCACAATGTGACCAACAATAAGGTATTCTGATTCCATTACTTACGCACAACATTAAGTATTCATTAGGTTATAACGTTACTAATATTAGCATTAAGGTATTCCGTTTATAATTAAAGATAGGTTGTGTAATAAATTTGTTATAGAAATTTGTTTTAACTTTATTGTATAAGGTACTTGTTTATTCATATTTAAAGACAAGTTGGCGTCCGAATATTTAACTATTAGTTTCAGGAAGAAGCAACCCCGATTTTAAAGCGAACATATCTAGGTACATGTAAATATTTTTCGGTTAGTAAGGCAAATCGATAATTTTACGAACTTGGCCCACTTTAATCTACGATTGAGCAAAAGACACAAACTTAATTGTTTAATATTTATATTATTTTTTAATTAATTTCTAGGTTTAAATACAATTTAAACAAATCTTAACTCCCAGTTATATTCACTTAAATTTTAAGCATGTTATATCACCCATTACTTAATTAAATCTATAAAATTTATGAAATGTTATATTTATTGGTTCCTTAAAAGCACCGAGTTTAGCACACATTTTTGTTAAACGTTCACTTGTCTAATTTGAATGCATTACACAATATTTATTATTTGCTCAGATCTCTTTACCAGTTGGTGGCGAAAAAATTTCAATTTTCAAGTTTTAAATTTTATAGAACTTGAAAATACATATGCCAAAATGGCCACGAAAAATAAGGTTTCCCGTCGATGTGAAATGAAGGTTATCTCGCTTTTTATTTGTTAGTAAGCTCATGTTTATGTTAGTATTTACTTACTTATTTTTAGCTTATTAGTATCCTTGTTCGAATACTATTCAGGAGTCCTTCTCCTCTTCAGCCCTGGTCATTATTTTCTTGATGGTGTTGCGTTGTTTTATGATAGTGTATAATTTACAATCACGAGTTATGGTTTCTTTGTGCTAAAAAAAAAAAATGTTTAGATTTCATTTTAATAGTTATGTTATTCGGTTTAAGTATGTGCGTCTTGTTTAGTTAGTTGTAGCGTGCTGTATGGTTAATCCAATCTCGTTTGCCGGGTATCTTGCGAAGTCGTCATCGAATAGACGGGGTAATGCGGAGGGCATATGGAACATTGCCTTGCGATTCTTCTATCCCCTCAGTGAGGTCATCAAAGAGTTGTTAGGATTGGGAGGAGGGGGTGAATTTGTTTGTTTTTTTGCGTGGGAATTGAGGAAATAGGTAGTAGGAAGTGGTAAGGATCTCTCTGGTTGGGATTGAGCCGCCGAAAATTCTTGTGTGCAAAGTTTCTTTGTAATGTTTGTATTTTTTGTGATGGATGATATGTTGGCGTGTTGTATTGTGAGGTCGTTAGGAGGCGGTAGAGATGTTTGCGTATATGGGTGCTCGGAAATCCATAATAGAGCGTATGTATATTTTGTAGGTGTGTTACCCTGGAGGCCGCCCAGCAGGTTTGTTCGGTTTCTTATCCTGTTAAGTGTTCTTTGTACATCGGGGAGCCAATTTAGGGTTTTAGTGAAAAGGATTACTAAGTAGGTGACTTTTTGTTAGAATTGAAGCCTTTCGTGGTTTAGGGTAAAGGAAACATTAATGTCGGCTAGATTTGGAAGCTTATTTTTATGGTAGTTAGGATGTCGGAAGAGGATTGCTGGTGTTTTGGTAGGATTGGCGGAGACTCTCCGCCGGTTGGCTCAATTTCGGAGGGTTTTGGGTATGAGGCGGGAGGCCGTTCTCCCGATGACTTGAATTATGCTTTATAAGGTAACGATGTAAATTTTATTCCCCTTTTGTTGGATAATAGATTTTGATTACATTAATCAACGCTTGAATTATGCAATTCGCTACGTGCAACATAACATTTTCCTGTTTTTGTTAGATACACACGTTTGTCCAATTAGTGTTTAACACCATTTGAATTGTGCTTTAATAAGACATGCTTTCCAAAATGATGTTTCATTTCTGTTGAATAATTGCAATGCTCACATTTGTATATAGCAGCAATTGAAATATGCTTTACAAGGTGCCTTCTTAAATTTTGTTTTACTTTTGTTGAATAATTGCATTGAGCACATTTATAATCCTCATTTGAATTATGTAATTCTCTATGTGTAATAAGGGCACATCTATATTTTGTTACATAGTCACATTGGTAACATTTGTATTTATCGCCACTTGAATTACGATTCACAAGATGCCTTGTTAAACATTGTTTGAATTTTGTTGAATAATCGCAATGATTACAAATGTATATGGCTGAATTTGATTTGTGCATTTGAAAGTGTGTCCTTAAATTTTGTTGTACCTTTGTAGAATACTCACATTGATAACACTTGTAATTAACATTTGAATTATGCAATTCATTATGTTTAACAAGAACACTTTTATATCTTGTTACAAAATCGCATCGAGGGCATTTGTATTTGGCATCAGTTGAATTGTGCCTTACCAGATGGCTTATTAAGTTTTGTTTTACTTTTGTTGAATACTCACATTGGTCACATTTGTAATTAACAGCTGATTTATGAGATTCACTGTGTCTAACAAGAACACCTTTATATTTTGTTACAAAATCGCATTGGGGACATTTGGATTTAGCATCACTTGAATTGTGCCTTACAAGATGTCTACTTAAATTTTGTTTCGCTTTTGTTGAATAATAACAATGATTACATTGATAAATAACACCTGAATTATGCAATTCACTATGTCTAACAAGAGCACTTTTATAAGTTGTTACAAAATCGCATTGGAGACATTTGTATTTAGTACCTCTGGAATTGTGCTTCACAAGGTGTCGTGATAAACATTGCTTTACTTTTGTTGCATAATCACATTGATCACATTTGTACTTAACGCTTGAATTATGCAGTTCACTATGCCTAACAAGATCATTTTTATATTTTGTTACAAAATCACATCGAAGACATTTGTATTTAGCGCGATTTGAATTGTGCTTTACTCGGTGACTCCTTAAATTACGTTTTACTTTTGTTGAATAATCACATTGATCACATTTGTAATAAACACTTAAATTATGTAATTCACTATGATCAACAAGAGCACTTTTATATTTTGTTACATAATCGCATTGGTCACATTTATATATAGCACCACTAGAATTATGCTTTACAAGATGATTATTCAAATTTAGCTTCACTTTTGTTGAATAACTGCATTGGTTACAATTATAATTATTCTTTAAATAACTCAGATTTGTTGTACCAGTTCCATCTGCTAAATAAGATTTGTTTATCGTATTATCGATTTCTTCAAATTCGTTCTTAATTGTAATTTTATTAGAACCGTAATGTAATTCTTCTTTTATTAAATCAGTATTTAATATAACATGTTTCTGTGTGAGAAACAAATTGATGTGTGCTTCTGCTTCAGGTTCCAGTTTAAAAGTTATTTTATCAACCTGTTCTGACATTTCGAATTTATTTTTTAAATGATAGTAATAAATACATAAATCAATGCATATTATTTTTCAAGCTCGTAGTGTTACTGTCAATGTCACCGGTTATTGTAGAAATAATACGAGGGCTAATGCAGAAAATTCCTTTTGTAGCCCAATGACCAGTATACACTATAATAATTAATAAACAAAATTGTGGAAGTCAGTGATGCCAGCATAAAAATACCCACTGTGGTACACGTTGGACAAAAAAAAACAATGTTTACATATAATACAATATCAATAATCATTGGCACAGTCGCTCTTATAAAACACCTCAATCTGTGTAAAAAAATGGAAAAAAATTCTATAAGTGTAACATTGTAATGAAAGCGATATTGCAGTTGGCTACCCTGAACCGCATTTTCCATCCTTTCCTACAACATTGCAATAGCAATTCTTTGGGAATGTTGGTTCTTAAATTATTGAATAGTTTAGTTGTAATATATTTATATATACGAATTAGTAGCGAAACATAAAATATAAATATATTACAAAGAAAAATAAAACGTATTGTTAATATTAATTGATTCAAGAAAATACAGAGCTGGTAGGGCAGTGGTGACACGATCTGCTAAGCATTCGGGAGGTAATGGGTTCGATTCCTGTTACCGTCTACCTTGTATGAGATTTTTTCTGGGGGTTTTCCTCATACACATGTAGCGGCATAGTCACTGCGCATATACACACCATGTGCCTCTACTTAGGCGAATGCTGGGGTAGTATTTCCCCCCTCAGAACAATGTCCCTCGGATAAATGGTTGCTTTTCTTGTGGTAAATGTGCTTATAATTGCTTAAATGTTTTCACTCAAGCACTAAATTATTAATTATAATATTTATTTAACTGTTGTATTAAAATGCTTCAATTATTTTCGGTTTAAATATTGTTTTAAAGTTGTAAAATTTTTAAATTAAATTCACTTTTCCTTTTAGCATCCGATATGGAATATCATTTATTAATATGTCGCAGCAGGAATTAAACATCAATTGGAAAAATTGAATAAATTTTTATTTACGACAACGTAACCAAAAATAAATTACAACAACCGAACTTTTAAAAACGTCAAACATAAATCGTAACAAACTGTTAAATTTAAATCGTAATACACTTTACGATAATGGAAATTTATCGGTAACCTAACTTTATTTAAGATTGTAGGTTAAGAACAATTGTTTCTGAACTCTCGTCTCTTCAATAAACTCGTATCAAATTTTCCGATAAAAAACGTGGTTTTAAACTTACGTGTTAACACAAAACACAACACTTTGACCTTTGTCATAAAAATTTAAACTTTGAGAAACAAAAAGAAGAGAGAGAATCTGTTCTGGATCAATTCCTTATATACTCTCCTGTTTGCTACAAAAATTTCAATTTTTTTTAAGGATATAAACAAAGCAACCAAGTCTGTGATTGGTTAAATAAATTTGAAAACCTATCTAAAATATAAATTATGCTATAACTTTCTTAATAAGCTACTGATTTAAATTTTAAAAACAGAAATGAAATCTGTGCAAGATTCCGCATAAATTGATACCTCACTTGATATACATCTGTCAAAAAATGCGATTACGATTTGACTTATCCTAAACTAAATTTACTCATATCTAAAAAATCTTTCTTTCTACACTTAAATTAAATACATATTCGTGATCTGCACGAAAATTTGAATTAGAAAACATTTATTTCAACTCCAATATCTTAAATTTAAAAGAAAATTCTTTTTTACATAGGAAATTTGTGTAGTTAACTCCATTTTATTAAATTTATGTTCAAATGACTTGTACAAAGTAAATTACTGCATAGAAATGAGGAAAACCTCCTATTAATCACATTAACAATTTATTCTAAACTCAACTTACTCTATAAAACTATAAATTTGCAAAAAACCTTAAATTTAAAACTTAACCTAACTTAATTTAAATGTTCATATAATTTGCATATTTAACGTCCAAATTAATCAAAATGTTACTCACACAACTTATAAAATCTGTCTTTAATATACTCAATGTTCACTTTTATTCTAGCGTTTAAATTTTAATCACTTTAACAATCGATATTGTTAAACACATTTCTTTAAAAATCCAACACAAAAATGTATCTGCATGTAAATATCCATATATTAAATTGTTGTGTAAATTGTGCTTAATGTTTACTATGCACTACTTTTTCTGTCGCACTTATATTTTCACTACCATTGTGAGTAATAATTAAATCATGTTCGTACTGTAACCCTTTCTCAAATTTTCACAACTTTCCTGCATTTTACCTGACTTAAAATATGTACCTAATATAAACATAACTCTAGACTGTGTGTTAAACATCTGTAAAATACCCAAATGCCAAAATACTTTATGTGAACTGTTAATTTAATGAAATAATTTCTACGAACTTAATCGTAATTACAAATATAACTTCATTTAACCTTCCTGACATGTTTCTTATGTAGCACAATGCTTTTTATGACTGAACCAACTTGTACAAATCTTATTAAGCCTGTTTTATCAAAACAAATCACTTTCTTTCAAACGTTTACCAAAATACTTCAAATAAATGCAGTGTAAATATACCGTAATTGAACTCAAATTGTTCTACATAAAAATTACATGCTTAAACTCTCAAATCCCTGTCTAAACCTTAATCTAACCATCTCAATATATATATATATATATATATATATATATATAATAATTTTTATTTTTCTTTGGGAATGTATTGAATAGTTTTGCTTAAAGCATAAAATACTCTTTCAAATGAGACCAAAACTATTCAAATCGGTTGAACGGTTCAGGCGATATTAAAATGCAAATATTGACAAATCCTTTGGCTCCCCCCTCCCTTATTATGATATGTACGAAAAAATGTGGTAAAGCAAAATGGTGCGGTATTACCCAAGCTGTCAAGCGATGTTTTGAAAGTTATAGCTCATTGTCTAACTTTCCAAGAGCGCGTAAATTTTGTTTCTTCATAGTAGTTTACGCCCCCTAGCGGTCCAGCTATTTCTCTTGCCCATTTTACTTATAAGGATTTTTTCCCAAACCTCTAGGTCCTACCATTGTCGAGATTCAGCCGCTCCGTACCCTTATCCGGACACCAGTATATATATATATATATATATATATATATATATATATATATATACAGGGTGAGTCATCTAAGCTCCGTCGGTTTGTATACGAAAAATGGTAAAATATTTTTGAAATCTTTTTTTTAATTATCGTGTAGGTTCATTAGGAGCACGTTTTAAAGATATTTTCGAATATGCAGGGTGGTCCATAAAAATTTTACGCATCAAAGTGATGAAAATTTAAATGGAACACCCTATATATGATGGCATATTTCGATTCTGTGGACTAAATAAAGGTCACTTACTGATATAGTCCCTATACCTAACTCCACCTGTTGCCGAGATATTTCATTACTTGTGAGAATGTAGATCGAAATTCAAAAGAACTTTCTGTTTCACGTACTCGAGGATTTTTTTTCAAATGTTTTTCATTGTTTACTGAAAGCATCAAACTTTAAAATCCACCGAAGTTATTATCACAAATTTATACTGGGTGTATAAAAACTCAGTTACTATTTTGACCAACATTGAAGCCAATTAACTTCCTTATTTTAAATGGAACATCCCGTATTTATCACGATATTTTTATTCTAATTTTAATTCCCTACAAAACTGTATTAGGATTCCCTATACCTATCTCTTACAGATTTTTTGTAATTTAGGATTTTCTAATTTAATCATTAATTTTATGTCATTTTTCACTCGATTTTTTATGAGCAGGTTTTGATGAAAAGCTTTTATTGCTCAAGATAATCCAACCGTTTGACTAGGCTTTCCTTAACAATGACTGAAAGACGTTAATACCTGGGTAAATAGCAAAAACATTGTTTTATTGAGCAAACACAGCTTAACAATGACTGAACTGGGTAAATAACAAAAACATTGTTTTATTGAATAAACACAGCCTTGATAAGTGAGCAACTTCAACGTTTCAACAAATGTTCAAAATGATTTCCGTTCCTTTCAATACATAAACGAACTCTCTCTAGAAAAGACTCCTTCACTTTTCTCAACATGCTTGGAGTTATGGAATTAAAAGCTGTTCTGATTCGCTTCTTCATGTTGTCGGGTGTGGTTGGTGGTGTATGGTAGACAATATTTTTGATACAAGAAAAAATATGTTACCATTTTTCGTATACAAACCGACGGAGCTTAGATGCCTCACCCTATATATATATATATAAATTGTAATGAATTAATATTGATTGAGTATTTTAAAAAATGGCGACTTATACAAATTAACGAGGGGAAAAATATTTAGTTTGAGGTAAATTTAATTTTTGTAATTTATGATTATAAATGAAGTAATTTTTAAAATCTTATTCTTATGCACCGGACTAGCTCAGGGATCTCATATGTTGATAGAGTTCATGGAATTTAGTTGAAGATAAAATTTTTGAGTATAAGAAATATCCTATATGTAATTGAATTTAAAGTATACAAATAGTTCTGAATGTAATTTGCTATCAAACGCATGCGTTAATGAACTTAAGTGAAATAAGTAACTGTCAAAGATGTCAAATGATTAATTTAGAAAATTTAATGTTTGGATCAAAATGAAAATTTAGAAAAAGAAAATAAATTAATATCTTTACAGGTGTTTACACAAGTAAAAATTTAAAATTCTTAACCAACATACATGTAACAAATATAAATTGCAGGAAAATAACAATGAATATTCACAATAGGTAGGGTTGTTAAAATTTGTGACTCACATATACTGTCCTTCCTGTTGATTGATGTCTTCGGATACTCCAGCTGGATGTAGGCAATGTCCACTTGAATACGATTGTCGCCAATACCATAAACTGCTATCTCGGTTCTCGGTTGTCGAAGACACCAACTTCCAAGCTTAAAGATGTTTTCTCCAAAAACGGCAAACTCCAATCACTTATTTATTACGATAACTTTTTATTTATATAGTTTTAAATCTTTATGAGTGATATCGTTTAAAATATATGTTTAAATATCCAAGATTTTTGTCGATAACACTTTTATTTTAGATACCGATAATAATTTTTATTTAAAAGGAATTGTCCGAAGAAATAAAACAAACTTTGACCAAATAAAAATGGATTTTAATTTGGTAAACAGGAATTAATTTAAATTGGAAAACACGAAAACAAATCTTCTCAAAATCGTAACATCAATTAATCGAACAAAATTATTTTTTTAAAAACGACAGGTATCGGAGACCGAACTATTTATTTCTAACCGACGATACAAAAACAAGTGCTCTCGAAAATTATTCGTAACGTAAAACTTCTTGACGAAAATAATTTAGGTTATGTACTCACAAATTTTACAACACTGTTTTAACCTTTTACACTTTTGAACAATTTCTAGAGAGAGAGTGATTTCCTGAGCGCTTGCTTTTATATGTTTCTGGTTGTTACAAAAATTTCATTTTTTTTACAGCCATAATGCAAAAGTAACTATGGATATGATTGGAGGATCAAAATTACAAATTGTACATAAATGGAATTTTGGCCGTAACTTTCTTATACATGATCGGAATTGAAAATTAAAAACGGAAATGAAAACTACGTAAAATTTTGAATAAAAGGACACCTAACAAGCTATAATTCCTAACACTAATAAACGAAGTAACCTACTCTAATTAAAATAAGCTTATAGCTATTTACGCTTACAATCTATACTAAAATTACTTGCAAAAATGGAATTCTGAGGACATTTTACACAAGAATACATATCTTTTATGTTCGAAATATTTAATTTAAAGCAATTTTTAACTTTTGTGAATTTATCTAAAATTCACCTCAGATTTAGCATAATTTTGCGGAGAAAAGCGCTGTATCCTTATAAAAACTTATTCATAATAAGAAGGAACATCTATTATTTGCTTTAAGAGCAAAATCTACGTTTAATAAAGTGGAAAAAGTATAAAATTATGTAAAAAACCTAAAATTTACAACGTAACCAAACTTAAATCTAAAAATGAAATTAATTTATATTTAAAAATGTTTTTAACACTTAAAATGTTATGTTTAAGGTTTGTACTACTTGTCTTTATTGTTCTCACTACTTATTTGCAATGCATAATGTTATATAGTCTTGCATTGAAAAAGTCTCATCGTCTAACACTCTTTTTGAAATTTTTCACTATAAAATGTACGGCACTATAAATGTCTGTATGCCATAATGTTCTAAATGTTATTCTTATTGTGAATCTTGTATTATAATTTTTGTCACTAATTCGCTTCCAAAAATATGTGCGAAAAATGTCTAAACTGTCCATATTATAACCCTTTTACTAAATTTTTGTATTTCCTGCCTTTAAAAACTAAACATACACTATCCCTAACATAATCCTAACTATATAGTCCATGTTTAACCACCTGTAAAATGTCCACTTGCCAAATTACCTTTGAAAAATTGATTTTTATTGCAATAATTGCAATACTAAAATGACTTTACGAAAATGGTTATATTTAACATTCTTGACAATTTTGTTAGCAGCAAATTGCTTTTTATGATGAAACCAAACTAAGCAAATGATATTCAGATCAATTTATACCAATCAAATTTATTTTAAACACATCGTGAACCAGATTTATATAAAATAGTGTCTCGCACTTGTATCGAGCTAGAAATCACCCCTTTTTATAACCCAAATGTCATATAAGCTGTCCGATACTTCTATTACCTCTCTCTGAACATCTCAAAATATATATATATATATATATATATATATACTACGTGATTAATTTATGAATTTAGCTATCCAATTCATTTATACTGTCTTCTCATATAAAACAGTGAATTAAATAGAGATAGTGAACATTCGTAGTGCATTTGATGAAATCGACATACGGTGTTCAATAAGCAAATGTAGTAGAAAGAGTGAATCTATAAACACGAAATCAATTTGTTCTATATGAATATGAATTTAATTCTCATTTGACTAATACTTCATAACCTCCATTTACAGGATATTGTTTTTCAACCGCTATCATTACGATGATCAACGTTCTCTAAGTTTACAAAATAAAATAAATCACAATAAATAATTGTGTTTGGGAATTCTTCAGCTTTAAATGCTGCCATTTCGGGGTATATTTTCTATAATTTATTATAATGAAAATCATTTTGACTCATGTTTTTCATATTACACATATGATTGCATGAGATGTCGTAGCGGTAAACACTCCTGGCGAGGATAATAATAACAAATACGACCCTCAAACCATGGTCCAAAAAAACAAGGTATGCGAGAACGCAAATTCTTCAAGTTCGCGAGATGACGTATTCATTCCAATGACGTCACAAGAATCACCGCCAAATTTTAGAACGTAATACGTTTCATACGATATATTATTTTCACTTGCTTTTGTTTAGTAATTGATTAATAGGAAATTAATTCCATCGTATTTTGTCGTTTTTCTTTCAAAACTGTTGCACAATTAATATTTAGTAGTGTATACGTGTATATTTCACTGCGATGAAAGCAAAACGAGATTCAAAGTGCTAAACACTGTTATTAGTAGATATTTTTAAGTGTTAGGTTTAAAAGACAAATTCCAACGTGTCTAACCTACCACGTTACACAAATAAAAACAAAAGGGAGTTGGTGTGCACGGATAAGGACTCAGCCAAATGATCAAATGACCGCAAAGCACTTTGTTGGCTTGGGTGGTTTTGGAGCAGTGATTAAACGCAGCTAATATTGTTAGGTTACTAAGAAAACCACAAAAAAATATTACTAAAAGCGTTGAGGAGAAGTAAAGTCTGAGCGCCATCAGCTTTGAAGGAAAAGCAAAGAGAAAGGAAATTATTATTTCCGGAGAGAGGCCCTGTAAAGCTGGAACCAGAGACAAGCACAAAGAAAATAAGTAAATTAATAAACACCAGTCTTATTTTATAGAATATTTTTGTTTTTCCCAAAGCAACAATGAGAATTCAACATGCATTTAACTATCACATAGAGCGATTAGTCGCCCTTAATTATCCCCTAAATTTATATTAATACGAATAATTGGATTTCACCAGATTTAACTTCTCTCTCAGAGAATATCCTACTTTAGTAGGCCCATATATAGATGACATCAATCACAAATGGAATATCACAGATTTCGAATGCAATAGGCGAAGGAAATCGGGTTGGTGAAAGATCTTTCAGCAATTACCTGAAAATGAAAATTTGTTTTCACAGCCAAACAGGCTAAAGATCTATTAAAATCCGAAACTTGCCATTGTTTCAGAATATTAATTCTCCCCACAATTGCATCTACAAAAATATATTCCTAAAGCTAAAATACGCATTTATCAAAAAACTTACAATATCCCGCTCAAATATTTCGAAATACTCTATATATTTACTTTTTCAAAACACAACCGGTATGACATATAATGCTACTGCGCAAATAAAAAACGTCAGCGCGCGCAGTAATAACTAAGTAGCCACACAAAGATAATGGCCGCCTAACATTATCGTAATATGTAACTTGTTTTTTTAATGGAGTACATAGGCCAATAAATTCCAGGCATTTAATTACAACTTCACACAATGGCTACCGTTATCTAAATTTACATAGATACTGCGAGATAGTGAGTGATTTAATAGTAATTCATAGGATATGATCGTTGAACAAGCCAATTAAACTGTAAATGACAGCTTTCAATAAAAGGTAAGTATTACATTAACACCTTATCGTTCTCCTTACTTGACGCACACGTTTTTTTTCTTTTTTTTTAGTTTTTATATTTCGTATAGACCCTGCAGAAGGCAGTGTACAACACAAGAAAGTTCCTACTACGATTGAGTGTTTACATAATCTTATAGCATGTTAAAACGGAATGTTCTGACCTGGTTTTGCCGAGGAGTTACGATTAATACCCTGCGTTTGGAATGAACCAATGTCCGATAAACTTTCCACTTGCCAACATACGGGTTCAGACTATCCTCCTCGCCATAACGATCATTCCCACAACGATTCAGGAATAGAAATATTGACAGACCAAAGTACACAAACGCAGCAGCCGATAGTTATCGACACACAGAGACAAGAATCCAACCAGACAATAAACGTTCTTTGGATTTCCGAATCCAACCAGACAATAAAAATTCTTTGGATTTTTGAATCCAAGCAGACAATAAAAGCTACAATAAAATAATATAGGTCAGTGCGAACTATTTCTAATCATTTGTTACCTCTTTTGATTTTAGGCGAGCTTATAACGGTGTAGTAACGAATATTGTCAACGATTCACTTTTGTAATAGCGATTTATTTTAATTAATATGTTGCGAGTGCCATGAGTGAAAATAATGCTCTTTTATATATCCGCAATATGCAGCGAGTGGTAATTCCTATTAAAGTAGGTACTGAATACCATAAGGAATTACTTCAAATTAAATTTTCTCTTATAGAACTGCCAATGGCAAAAATAAGTAAAGGAGAAAACTTTTCACAGAAATATCATCACTCTCAGCTAAAATGTCTACCCACAAACAAATTGAAGAACGATTTTTCCGGAAATTTAGAAAAAGATCGTTGTTACCAAAATTAAATTTGTGTAAAATGTACATAACAAAGATCTCTGTAATCAAATAGTTACTTAGTTTATGACTTATTCCTTGTACTACCCTCTAACGGTAATTCCACGAAAGCAACAGATTTCGCGTTTATAGGTTTACTCTTTCTACTAAATTTGCTTATTCAATACCGTATGTCGATTTCGTCAAATGCACTACAAATGTTCACCACCATTATTTAATTCACAGTTTTGTATGAGAAGACAGTACAAACAAATTAGATAACTAAGTTCATAAATTAATGACGTAGCGGTAAACACTCCTGGCTAGGATAATACCATGCTTCAAACGTCTTAAAATATTATTTGCCGACTCAGTACCATATCAATTAATTATTGTAAGAAATAAACATTATCAAAATAAAAGAATGATCGACATAAATATTATTATTAAGAATTTTGGAAAATTTGCCGTTACTAATTGGTAATTAATATTGAAACTACATATTCGATGAGCATAATATGAATTAGGAATCATTAATGTCCACTTGCTTTACTTATAAATGTTGAATCAATTTTGTATTTTGCCATTATACTGTAAACGACAATTTGTAACGGTTGTAGCGATTGCTTGGTTTTTATATTAAAATGGAAGAAAGGTTTGTTTTAACTGAGGACGAGAACTTTATTCAAAATTTGCACAGTTATAGTGCAGCTTCTGTAAGATTGTACAATATTTTATTAATCTTGGTCTATTTTAACTGTTACTCTAGCGTAAATCATGTATATGCGTGAAAAAGTCTACAGAAGCACAAGCAATTAATTTATATATAATTTCTTTTAAACGTTTATAATTCTGTGATTTTGAATTGAGCAATAATTACCAATAAAGAAGTAATTTACTACCTACTTTGGAATTTTTTTTTAATTTATATTAAAATAGTTAATTACTACTAGATGAGCAATAACGCGTGCTGATGGCCACTTTATTAATAATAAATTTATTCAAATAAATTTTTCCCCTTTTTTTATTTTTATATAAATAAGATACTACGCCAATGAGTGCTCCCGCGCTTTATTTGGTTACAAATTCAAATGACAGCCATATTGCAGAGGTCTAATTATTGGTGAAACGCAATATAGTAACCATTTGGCGCAACATACGTAATAGTACGCCCATACTAAATATAACCTCAAAAATTCACAGTTGACGTTTAATGTTTAAGAGTGCCCAAATTATTAGAAATTACGCAAAGAACAAAAAAATTGAAAAGTGATTTTAACAATTTTAAAAATTGTTACTAACAATTAACAAATATGGGTAACACTACAATTATGTTCTGTTTAGTATTGGTGTACTATCATATGTGTTGCCGCAAATGGTTACTAACGACATGTTTCATAAGAGCCCCCTCCCCTTTCTTTCCACTCATAAACATTAAACGTCAAATTTCAATTTTTAGGTTATATTTAGTATGGGCGCACTGTCACGTATGTTGCGGTAAATGGTTACTAACGTCATGTTTCATAAGAGCGGCTGTGTCGGGTATTTTTGGTCGCGCCGTATATGATTGTTTGTAAATTTATGTATACTTATATGTAAAACATAGTTTCAAGTATGCATTACTGTCACTGGCGGTTGGTTTTTTTACTCATTATAGAGCAAAAGAGTGACGTTAAAAATATCTATATTCATTTTTTTTAACTACCCCAAACTCGAAATTTTTGGTGGGACGTTATGGTCCCAAAGTAAATTAAGCAATCCTAATCAATCTCTGAGTTCACTGGGATAATGGTATTCCACGACTTTAAAATAAAAATAACTAAACTGCCTCAACGAACTATTTATTTTTTACAAATTTATAATAAACAATGATACGAAAGCATATTTTAAAACGAAAAGATGAACTAAACATCATAACAAAAACAAAATAAATCAAATAAATTCCTAGAAATAACAAAATCTATTGTTTGCAAGTTTTCTTTCTGTTCCTATTTTTTGTGGAATTTGACAAAACAGTCTTTGCATTTTTCACATAAAAGATCTTTCCTTTTCTCTTTGGTTTTTGTGCTATAATATGCACATTTTGTTTTGTTTTCTTTGGTGCGTGTTGTAAAACCTCCCTTTACTGAATCTATTGTTTAGTTTGTCCGGCTGTAGCCTAGTCAGGGAATGGTATAGGTTCGGAGATAATTGCGTTAACTACCTGATTTTGACAAACACACTAATTCGTTTTAATTACCCTTTATTGCCTATTTATACACCTCTAGTTAAATATACTTAACCTACTTTGTATTGAAAATATATTAAATTCTAAATGAAATAAACCAACTGGTAAAACGAATAAAAACGAAAGGATGGGCCCCTCAGGTAACTACTACCTGAACTGGTTCGGCGGGTTGTACGGCCTCGGTAATTGGCGCTAGACCCACCCTGACGTGTTTTTAATCTCTGTTAATTGGATGATTAGTAATAACAGAAAGGCGAGTAAATACTCAAATATTATTTTGTCATTCAAAAATGCAATCCGATGTCTAATAATTAACTCCTTAACACTCTTTATGTATTTGGGTAATTCACTTATTTACTTATAGCGGGGGTTAATTACTACAGGAATCAAAATCAAAAGAAATCAATATTTCCTTTTTCTTAAAGGTTTACCGTTAAAGATTAAGCAGTTGACACCTGGCCATTCTGAAGAAATTTACATAAATTTATTCTGAAAAGAACACAATAGAGATTGATAACATTAGTAGTATATACGAGGGAATTGGCTCTTTATTTTCTGTGGAACGAATTTAGTTGACTAAGTCAAACTGTTCCTTCTCGATTTTATTTCAAAACAAAACAAAATACTAATTCCATTTACGGAATTTTTAATTTAACTTACTGGACTTGTGATAATTATTATAATTACGCTAAATGAATACCATATAAACTATCAAGATCATAAACTATAAACAACGTGAAGAAATTGGGAAAATGTTGGTGGTTTGATCCACTACTTCTAGTGCGATAAATTTGTATCTCTCTTAAAACGTATAATAGAGGTTTTATATTTTATTTACAATTACGATTTATTTTTATCGCTTCACAGAAAATATGCCTGTCGAGAATTAGATCGGAACTTCTCATTTTCGGGGCTTAGTTTAAATCAGTGTAATTCATTCATTCCTTCAGGAAGCGGCTTGTAATACTTTATTAAGTATTCTGGACACCAAAAAAGAATGTTCGTGTTTGACGACTGGAATTCAGGATTTTGGTTTTAACAGGATTATTTTACGGGAACGGGAATTTCTGGAGATTATAATGCGATTGTCTGTCTGCAAGTTTGGCAGGGCTTCCACCGCGTTTGTGTGTGTTAGGTACATGGCGGCAGGATAGGTTAATTAGTCAAACAGGCATCCACCCTTTGGTTAATTAAAATCATGCTAGAACGAACAGACATACAACTTTTAGACAAGCAAGGTAGGAAAGCATCTGCACAGGCATGCAAGTTGCGGACATTCCCCGAGGAATTCTCAGTACTTTTCAAGCGGCAACCCAAACGCAACGAGTAAGATTTTTTGTACTTGGAGGTGTTTGTTTACGGTTTGAAACCGACCCGGAGCGCCAGAGTATTTGAAATGACACAATAGGGGTTAAACTGGCTAATTACGCCAGTTCACAGCTTGCTCAAAATACCCAAATAACTCGCTTACCTGAACGTAATCGCAGGTGGCCCTGGGACCAGCAGATCTTCGCTAACCTGAAAGGCTACAAATAATATCGCACGCTTCTCTAAAATAATCGCAGACCGCAAAACAATCAACCGCTAATCTGATCAAATAAAAAATCAATAATTCTATTGTTACGTTACTTTACTCAATAATTCTGATTTTCAATGAACTTTCACTTCAAAAAAAAAACAAAGAACTCACTTTAATTCTGTTTACAAACTCTTGAAATTAAATTAATCAATCCGCTATAAAAGATGCTCAAATTCATAAAAGTAAGTCTTTAACTCATCAGCCTTTAAAAGTTACGTTATAATTAAATAATCAATAAATAAAGCTTTCGAACGTAATTACTTTTTACTTAAATTAAATACCAAAAATAGTGACGTTAATTTCAAATAAAAAAAGCACTTAATATGCGTGTGAGTATTGTGCTGTACAACAAATGGGTTCACAGCTAGAATCACATTTTAAAAAAAGAACAGTTCGTTAACCTAAATATATGTATTATAAAATCACCACCCTCGAAAACACCACACAATTGTTACATTAATTTTTCGTCCAGGTTACATCGTTTAATATACCTAGTGGGCGGTGAGACTAGCTAGTTTCAGAACTGCCCTTTCCTAAAATTATCGTAAATCTGATTCATATGCTAAAATAACAAATAAATCACGTTCTCCTTGTAACGCACGAGACACATAATTTCGATGCAATTTCGTCAGTATGACAAATAAATAAAACACTCAAATAAATTTGTGACCGTGACACGGATAAATACGCTTCTATTTAAAATTAAAACGATAAAAAAAGTCAGAAGTTAAACTCCAAAAGCCAGCGTATTCAACCCTTTGTACATACAACAAAAATAAAATACACACAAGAATTTATTAAACTTTGTCAATCACAAGAAAATAGGCACAAAATGTTTACTTGAGATTTAGAACAACCCCCTTTGTTATACAAACACCTGGTGGAAACCCCAGAAGATGGGCACTGCGGAAACGTCGGCGATAGGATTGGTGTCGTAACTACAAGCGAGTTCTCCTCGTGAAGGAAGGCGGTTCGTCGACTCAAAGTACTAAACTTTTTTGGTATGAACGTATTAAAAAAGAGGTCGTATAATTATCCTAAAAAATTATTATTGAAATTATTTCATTTTTTTAATTTCCACTTTGTAGGTTGGAAGGTCGAGTGTTTCCCCACCAGATATTTTCTCGAAACTGAAGGAAGTAAGAAAAACTGCGCATATATATACATTTAGTAATTTTGGTGCCACATATTCAAAACAGCTTTTAAATTTTGTTGTATTGTAAATTGATTGACTGTATTTCTAAGTACAAGACTATGTACTTCTGTTCGTCTTAACAATAATTTGTATAAATATTCTGGAACATGTGTTTTTTGTATTAGTAAAACTCTGTTTTCCACTGTTTAGTATTCTTAAGGTTATTGTACTGAGGAGTTATATGTTCAAATCTATTACCACTATTATGTGAAAACCTTAGAGTGACATTTTGTAGTGTTTGAATTTTCCTTTTAAACTCTATTTGTAACAAACGCTTTACGTTTGTTAATAAAGTTTACGTTTATTTAGGCAACTTAACATGCATTGCGTGCAGCGTGTGTTGCGTATCATAGTTACATAAAAAAACATGCATTTAATTATTTTGATTAGAACTCGTACGCATTTAGTTTGCACATTCAATCTAGACATGTTCTTGTGCAATAGACCACCTTAGCGTCGTTTTTGGTTGAGTTAAGAATGTGAATGCAGCATCCATTATTGCTTTGTTAATTTTTCTAAAAAGTGCTATATAATTTGTATGGTAAGTTATTTTAAACTATTATATAACAGTTTGAGACGTTTGCTTTTTCAGACACTTTATTTTTTTATTCACTTCAACTTTACGTTTTATTTTATTTTATTAATCCGCATAATTGCTTAACCAACTGCATTTTACCGTTAGTTGCCTTACAGTGTAACTTCAGCCAATAATGACGCAATAACCTTTGTTACTATGAGGTGGAATTATAATATCCATTATACGAGCAAAAATTTATACATTTGGGAATTTTAATGCATCCGAATCCAGTTTTATTTCAACTTCTATGTAAAATTTACGCAGCGGAATTTTCCAAAAGCTGAGTCAGCAAGCCGACATTTCGGAGCCTACAGAAGTACTGGATAATCAAAATAAGGTATTTTATTTCTATTAATAATTCCATTAATTAGTTTTACTTAAGTTAAACAATCGTTACTAACACTAGCTCTACGATATTCTCATTTATAATCACAATTTAGGTAGTAAATAAAGCTTGTTATTGGTCAATTTTTTAACTTTATTATATTCATGGTTTACTTGTTTTTCCATAAAACGGATTGGCGCCCTTTTGTTTAATAATTTAGCTTCAGGTTGAAGGAACATCAATTTGTAAAGCGAACATATCTATATGTATATATTTTTTTAAAGCAACATCTGATAATATTTATGAACCCCGCCTATCTTAATCTCCGACTGAGCAAAAGGCACACAACCTACTGGGTTATAACCACACCTTTATCAGCTGAAATTGTACGGGTTGGTTCCATGTTGTTAGATAGTTACAATATACACAGCAACCATACTCTATATTACTTAGGACGAGACTATCAACAAGTTTCCACTTTACGTCAGACGCAAATACGTATTTAAACGTTTTTAATTTAGCGTAGCTTAAACTTAGTTTACGTACCACATGATTCCCAAAAATAAAGTAACTATCCAGTGTAAGTCCCAGGTTTCTAGAATTATCACAAACTTCTAATTTAAAATTGTCTATTATTATATTATCAACAATGTTCTTTACATCTAGCACCATGACTCTTGCTGCCTATGCACATTAATTTTGTCTTAGCTAGATTAAGAGATAAACCGTTTCTTTTAGATCACTCACATACAGCACTTAATACTTAATTAATTTCGTGTACCACGTTTGGATTATGACTTATAGAAAATGATTTATATAACTGAGTCTCATCAGCGTATAAGTGAACATTCCAGATGTTTATTATTGCACGTGGTAAATCAGCCGTAAATATCAAAAACCACATTGGTCCCAACACACTTCCTTTGAGAACTCCATGTGTAACATATTTTGTATCGGAGATAAGGTCATAAAGCTTTACGGCCTATTACCGACACCAAGATAATCTTTTATCCATATGATTACCTTTGATCAATTTTATAATAATTTAAGCTTTAAAATCAGAAGGTTGTGGTTCACTAGATCTAATGCACAAATGTAGTCAAGAAGTGCGAGAACCGTCACCACTGAACCATCCATTGATTTGGATATGTCACTTGCTATTTTAATAAGGGATGTACTTGTCCTGTGGTGTTTCCTGAAACCACTTTGGGTAGGTGGTAGAATGTGGTTGTTCTCTAAGTGTGTGTACAAGTATTCACATATGTGTATTTCAACCATCTTTGTCTTTATTGGGCGTAGTTCTTCGAATTGCTCAGTTAAAGGAACTTTAGGCACAGGTGTAACCATGCTCCCTTTCCACACGTTTGGAACAATTCCTGTATTCACGGAATAGTTAATTATATGGACCAGAGTGTTCAAGCAAAATGGTAATACATATTTTAACATTTTTAGATTAATTTTATCTATACCAGGTGCATTAGATTAAAATCCGCGCAAACCGGGGTAGAATCAGGGGTTGCCACCCCAAAACACTACAACACGCTTACAACACATATATTCGCCCTGCTATGGATTTCAGAGGACCCATATACACTAACATAAACCCCAATCACCTTTCCTCTATTGCTTCCTGTGAACGCCGAATACTCAGACGCATACACAGGTTACCTCTCAGGTACACTAGCGACCTCACAACACAACACACAAACATACCAACCATCACACTCAGAATCCAAACACTACAGAAAAACTTTGCATATAAAAGAATCTTCGGCGACACTATCCCCACCAAAGAGATCCTTACCACACCCTACAACTACCGTTTTCCCCAATTCCCACGAACAAAACCTAAATTAAAATTCAAGCATCCACCGCGATCCTTACACAACTCCTTGACGACCTCCCCGAGGAGATAGAAGAATCCCTAGACAACATCCCATATGCCCTCCGCATCCCCCCCTATTCGATGACGACCTAGCATGAAACCGGACAACGAATTGAATAATCACACTAAGCACGCTAAACCCCACTAAACAATACACACACTTAAACCAATTAACGCATTATTAAACATTCACATAAACATAAATCTTTTTTCTTTTCTTTACACCAAAAATAACCACACCTCATGATTGTATACTATACAATAACACAAAACATCGGAACACCAACAAGCATGCGATTGACCAGGGGTCAAGAGGAGAAGAATACCTGAACAGTCTACAGTAAGGTATATATAAGCTAAATAAGTGATTACTAACCATAAGCATGAGCATATTAAAAAAAGCGCTACAGACGGTCTCATTTCGCTGTGACTCTTTCAAGAGCCCAGACAGACCGTGTCTGCTCATTCCCCTGGGTCTCTCTGGAGACTCAGACCTGTTCCTGTCCACTACTATTCCGCTTGGTTTCTTTCGAGAGCTCAGACCGACCGTGTCTGCTCATTCCTCTGGGTCTGTTTGGAGACTCAGACCTGTTCCTGTTCACTCTCATTCTGTTGGGTTAAACTCGACTGTTTCCCCCTAGTCTCTTTGGAGACTTAGGCTTGTTCCTGTTCACTCTATTTCCGCTGGGTCTGTTTCGAGAGCCCAGACTGACCGTATCTGTTTAATTTTTGACTCGATACCGCCAGCCTGAACCTATCTTATACACCAGGATTTATTATTACCTCAATTTGGAGTCACGGCTATTGTGCTGGTGAATTACATTCTTTGATACCATCTCCGGCTATCTTTGCGAGAAACACTCGGTTCGCTCATTCACATCATCAGTATGCAGTACAAATCTCCACTTGTCGTACCAAACGGGCGCAATCCACATTTTTCTACACGGCTTCTAAACTCTGGAATGATCTCCCTAGTTCCTGTTTTCCTCTCACTTATGATATGAGAAAATTTAAGGTAGCTGTTCATAGGCATCTATTGGCAATTCATTATCCCTCTATCCATCCTCCTAAGTGTTCCTGAGTACTTTAGCACGATAGGCCTTATTTAGCCTGTTCAGGTCCACAATCATAAAAAAAAACCTGCATATCAGTTAAACATACAGCACCACACTTACACCAGTGAACGACTTCACGTCGGGCAAAACACCCTTACTCCATTGTATAGAAAGGTGCTCGCCTAAATTCTGCCAATCTCCGGGGTATCAATTAAACAGCGCAACGGGTATTTGCCCAGATTCTTGTAATTGATACTCCACATATATACCGCACACTAACTCACATAAACACGCCTACACTATGCAAAATAATTAAAAACAGAAGTGCAGGAAGCCGACAGGTTTAAAGCAAGCAGTCCGCAATTAGACCATATTTCGGTCGCCCAGTTTCGTAAATTACGAACCCCGTAAGTAACAGTGAGTATTACCTTCCAATCACGATAAACGTAGTAAACCGTTTTCCTACCCGCTCACTTATCGTGAGAAATCCGTAGGATAAGCAACATCCTGATTTAACATCTTCGTTAAACGCCGTCAGCCTGTTTATTTAACAGTGCTGAATACCGAAAGGTCCTCCCAGGTTAGAAGAAAACTCGACTTCTTAACGGTCCTGAATCTGTATCCGACCCTGATCGCTTATCACGATAACCCAGACTTGCACCCTTCTTAAAGTCTACCGTACCTGTAAAACGTTTGGTTAATCCTGTACATGAACTTCTTTAAAATAAATCGTTCCGGAAGGTTTAAATACCTTATCATTGTTATGATTAAAACCGGCCCCGAGTTAGAGCCATCCCGGGTAGCTACTATTGACGCTGTCGAAACCAGAAGCGCAAGGAGCTACTAAGTGGCTACTGCCTTAAACGTGCCCGCATCCAGAATACAATACGAAAGTATTTATTTTCAATTCCAAAGAGTTTAATAACTCGCAAACACCACCAATTCTGTTTTATTAAAACTTCCGTTAATTACTAAGAGTAATTAGATAATATATTATTCCACAGTAATTAATACCCTACTGTAAATAGATAAACTCTGTAAATACTATTTAATCTTTTTAAAATTCACTTTCATAAAAGTTAGAGGTATAAAAGTTGCACTTATACAATTTAAACTCGTATTCTTTGTAAAAGGAATAAAGCGAAAATACTCCCTTTTAAAAGTATTGATTTTCTGTTGACCATAAAGGCAGGTAGAGAGATCTCCGCATGACTTAGCCCACTATTGTAAACAGTGTTATAACTGTATATAATTTTGCTGCTGTCTGCTACTCGACAGGTCCGGCTTTTATAATATTAAATTTATTTTTAAACTAAATAAAATTCCTCGTTATATTGCAATTTAAATGAGGATCAGTTCTTTTTGAGTGTATAAACGTTTCGCCAACCGTATTTTCACAGAAAACGTAAACAGAGATGCGGCCTGACTGCCTCGGTTCCAATCCGTATACAAAAGGCTCGCGACATCGTGAGGAAAGCTAGAAGTCCCGATCATAGGTACTTCCTGATATTTATGTTTATTTTGCCCGAAGTACTTTGTTATTTTGTTTACTTATTGTTTTATGTTAGTTGTAATAGTATTAAATGTAAATACTTAGATATTATAAACCAAATAGGAATAATATACGTCTAAAACCCTTACAAGTATATTGCTTAGTGTGGACCAACCTGGTCATTAGTCATCAACCCCAGTAACAACGAACAACTTTAATTAAAGCAAGCGAAAGGGGCTTAGAATACAAAATGCACCTAAGAAACCTTTAATTTATTGTAAATCTTTTGATGATACTTTGTAAATTAGAAACAAAGAGAAGAGCACTAAATCAGTTTCTAGATTCTATAAATGGTATTATGTAAGGTATTATGTATGTCTGTAAGGGGCATGTGGTAGTGAGGAGCTAAGAAAGGTAAATGTGAAGGATATCGAGGATACAGGCTCTATTTTAGTTATCACCCTCCATGACACTACGGCAAGGAAGAAGCGTATGTTCACCGTTATTCATATTTTATATGAACAATAAATACACACTGCAACCTGTGGGGATCCACAGTTTCTACAAGATACCAAAGAAAATTACCCATTATTTGAAATTACCCAAACCAGACGGTTACAGTGGACACTGTCTACATCGAACGTCAACTAATTTTCTTGCTGAGCGTATATCATGAGGCTCAAAAATCATGGAGGATGGCGATCAAACACGACTCCAGAAGAATATATATATATATATATATATATATATATATATATATATATAATATATATATATATATATATATATATATATATATAACTGTAATTTCTATGTTGCAAATATACTTATTCTACTTTGAATTTACTTGTAATGCCTAGCTTAACAGTCGCTTCACAGGGGAAAGGGATCAAATTTAGACGACAATTTAAAACTATACGGGAAAGTAAATTATTAGCTTGTAGATTTATATTATTAATTTTGAATGTATTAATTATGGGTAATGTGATTAATTTACATTGAGTTGTTGCCAATTTATATTTTATTATTTTCAATTCGTTCGAAGATATTGAAATATAATTTTTAAATTGCATCGCGGTATATGTGCAACTCCCTATACACAAAAAATCTTCAAATATATAATACCTGAGCATGCGCTATGAGTACTCATTCATTTGACCTTCCAATGAATGTAAAATGAAACCACACCATTTACACGTAAGTATAATTATGCCTGAATTTAGTAAATACTATAATAACCATTTATTTTTAGATCAATTAATGTTCCCTTTGGACATGAATACAAGTTGTCGCACATCATGTTTATTACAAAATATGGACATAATTAACACACAAGTAAAAATATCAATGTCAACAATTACGTAAATAAAATTGGTACACTTACTCAAAATGGCCTCTTTATCTTCTTTACGATGCTGGAGTTCACCGTTGAAAACAGCTCCTTTGATATCCAAATCTGCTTCTGTGATAATGCTTATTCCTTTAGGTAAGTTTCACTAATATTTCTTCTTATATGAAGATTCTTTATTTTCAGGATCATCACAATTTATTAATTTTTGTTTCAAAATAATTTTTGAAATGCACCATTAGTTTGGAGGTTATTTAAATTAAACACGCTTCCAATAATAAAAATATAATAACAGAAAAACGAAAAACAACTAATAAATTCAATATCCAAAAGAAAACAAACTTAAAAACAATATCGAATCTCCGGAAAATATTTTCACTCGTAACTGTCGATAACAACCGAATTTATTTAGAGGTAAACTAACCTTACCTTGATTTAACGACAAATGAATATCACTTGTTTTAAACTGCCGATACTAAAACCGCACTTGAATTGTGTGATGCCATTTTCTTTACTCGATTTCTTTAATTAAAAATCGCCCTATCAAAAGGGGATCTGAAAGATTAGTGGCCTTTAGAAATTAAAATAATTAAGCCGTTATTGTGGTTCTGGTATTACCTTAATTATTTTCTCGATTCGAGGATTAAAAAGAAACCACACAACTCAAGTTCTTTATCGGTGCACATTCCACCGTAGGGCATTATTACTACCTTACTATTACCCTATTATTTACCACTCGTGGATAAGCTTCAATTGTGTCGATACCTTCTCCAAAGGCTCGACTACACCGTAGAGCCGGTAGTGTAACTATCATGCCACTGTTGATGTATTATTATAGTACCACGATATACTGATGGTACACTATTCTCTGGAAGTCCACCGACTATAAGCAGTTCAACTACGGGAGTAACAGTATTTGCCTAAGGTCAGATCTGTGTTGTGTTTTGTCCGTTGTCCATCCACCTACAGTTCTGGATATTGTGATTTTATGTGTTGATGATTCACCGTCCAACTTTGTTCTACATGCTTTGTTAACCTAAAAGAAATTTGTTGTGTGTATCAAATATTATAACAGTCAATTATTGTGTACCTACTTACCTACTCAAGTTAGTTATTTTTAGGTGTCACTTTGCTCCGTTTTTTTTTTGTTCTGTTGTGTAAATACATACCTACTTTTATGTTACATTGCACACTCTACCGCTGCTTGACTCATGCATTATATTAATTGATGTAACGTCTAGCTTTCTTCTGTATAAAGTACAGTTTACACCTATCCATGTTCAACATGCTTATCGTGGACGACGCTTTATTATCACGAAGCAGTTAGTTAGGTATAGTAGTCTTAATTAAGAATCATTATTTTGGGGATGTTTTGAACCCCTTTAGTTTTGTTTCATTATGGTAATTCATTCCCCCCCCCCCCTTTTCGCGTAGAAGTACATTCATAATTTGGTTTAATAATACTCATGATTTATTTGTTCTTCTATCTGTATGTGAGCTAGAACAATTTATTTTTTGTTGAAATATTAAGTATGTGTATTCAAGATTTGCGAGGCCTATCCGAGTACTGGTTTTTTTTTTTGTATTATAAGTAGATAATAAAATTTTGTGGATCATTATGTTAGCCACTGCGTCGATTGTTCGCGCGTTAATATAATTCCTTGTGTTATTTGGATTTTGTTACGATAATTTCTTTTTGTATATAGATATATTTTTGTACTAATCTATGAAAACATACCAGATTAAAATTAAATTTCCGTTTGTTATAAGTTGAATTTAATATATATATATATATATATATATATATATATATATATATATATATATATATATATATATATATATATATATATATATATATATATTTATCGTCTTCATCCATTTAAGTTTTGGTTATACAATTAAACCTTTCTTGTCACTTTATCCTTCCTTCTGTGTACGCTTACGGGTCTTAAATTACTTATGAAGCTGAAGTAGTGTGAAGTCGTTTCGAAGGTTCGTGTGTTCAAAAAAAAAAGAACATATAATTAAGCTTCTGGCCTTTTTTGTCTTTCTTTAAATATCAGTCACCCACGATCCTTACCGACTGTTTAGCTGGCCACGAACCTTTTTTTCTACATAAGCCACCTGCCCATTATCCTTCGACCTTCATTGTTCTTATCTTCCTATCGGGGGTAACAAGGTATTATGTATGTCTGTAACGGGCATGTGGTAGTGAGGAGCTAAGAAAGGTAAATGTGAAGGATATCGAGGATACAGGCTCTATTTTAGTTATCACCCTCCATGACACTACGGCAAGGAAGAAGCGTATGTTCACCGTTATTCATATTTTATATGAACAATAAATACACACTGCAACCTGTGGGGATCCACAGTTTCTACAAGATACCAAAGAAAATTACCCATTATTTGAAATTACCCAAACCAGACGGTTACACTGGACACTGTCTACATCGAACGTCAACTAATTTTCTTGCTGACCGTATATCATGAGGCTCAAAAATCATGGAGGATGGCGATCAAACACGACTCCAGAAGAATATATATATATATATATATATATATATATATATATATATATATATATATTCTATATATGAATTTACTTTGTAATGCCTAGCTACTTAACAGTCGTATATTAAGACTCTTCACAGGGAAAGGGATCAAATTTAGACGACAATTTAAAACTATACGGGAAAGTAAATTATTAGCTTGTAGATTTATATTATTAATTTTGAATGTATTAATTATGGGTAATGTGATTAATTTACATTGAGTTGTTGCCAATTTATATTTTATTATTTTCAATTCGTTCGAAGATATTGAAATATAATTTTAAATTGCATCGCGATATATGTGCAACTCCCTATACACAAAAAATCTTCAAATATATAATACCTGAGCATGCGCTATGAGTACGCATTCATTTGACCTTCAATGAATGTAAATGAAACACAACATTTACACGTAAGTATAATTATGCCTGAATTTAGTAAATACTATAATAACCATTTAATTTTTAGATCAATTAATGTTCCTTTGGACATGAATACAAGTTGTCGCACATCATGTTTATTACAAAATATGGACATAATTAACACACAAGTAAAAATATCAATGTCAACAATTACGTAAATAAAATTGGTACACTTACTCAAAATGGCCTCTTTATCTTCTTTACGATGCTGGAGTTCACCGTTGAAAACAGCTCCTTTGATATCCAAATCTGCTTCTGTGATAATGCTTATTCCTTTAGGTAAGTTTCACTAATATTTCTTCTTATATGATGATTCTTTATTTTCAGGATCATCACAATTTATTAATTTTTGTTTCAAAATAATTTTTGAAATGCACCATTAGTTTGGAGGTTATTTAAATTAAACACGCTTCCAATAATAAAAATATAATAACAGAAAAACGAAAAACAACTAATAAATTCAATATCCAAAAGAAAACAAACTTAAAAACAATATCGAATCTCCGGAAAATATTTTCACTCGTAACTGTCGATAACAACCGAATTTATTTAGAGGTAAACTAACCTTACCTTGATTTAACGACAAATGAATATCACTTGTTTTAAACTGCCGATACTAAAACCGCACTTAACTTTTATTGAAGTGATGTTATTTCATTTAAAATATTTACGAGCAAAAAAATTTAGCAACACCTTGTTTAGGCAAGGTGTTGGAACAGAGAGCAGAGAGAGAGCCTAATCCTCCAGCACTTCTATTTATATGCACTGGTTAGAAACCAAATTCATCTTTTGTTATCAACAACTATTTCATATATTTTCTTAATTCTGATTGGCTAACGATTTCCTCAATTTTAATTTTATCTTCAAAAGCTTATAACTCTTGAACCCCTTAATCCATCTTAAAACTAAAAACATTTTTGAAATCTAGACAAATTTTCGAATAAAATAAGTCCTTACACGAACTACTTGCTCCACTTATTAAACATGTTAATTTTTACATTGACTTCTTGATTATATACTAATTTTATGCACTTTTCAGGCCTGGAATTGATTTCCACATTTTGAAAGGAAAATTATCTGAAATTTCCATATACCCTTAAAAACTAATTTTGGTAAAATTGTCACTAATATAGTGATTTGTGACTCGAAATTGAGGCTAGTTTATTATTTTTACCTCTTATAATTTAATTAGACCAATTGGTCCCATTCTATAACAATTTTATATAATTTTTATGCGAGGAAATAACATAACCTTAAATCAATACAGTAATTTTTTAAATGTTAAATTTTACCTTCTTAGGCACTTTAAATGTTTGTGAAAGTGTATATCCTCATTGTTTATGTCTTATATTAATTTATTTTCACTCTTTTGGAAGTTTATAAGTTCTTATAAGACTTGTATAGAATTGTTAAATAAATGTCTTATTGTAATAACAAATGTATTTATTCTGTTTTTTCTTTAGTTTTAGCACTTATTTTCGTTTTCGCACTAACACGAACGTTTTCACATATCTTGTCTACGTACACTGTAGTTGTGACATTGATATGTCGAATTCTAGTTTTAACATCACGTTTGTTATCTACAGCCTGTAATTCATCTTTTGGAAAAATTATACTTAAATAAACCTACTAACTAATAAGGAAATTGATTTATTGCATAACGACACCTAACATACCCTTTACTCATGTGTAATATGTTGTGGTTTATCATTATATTTACATTTTATTATGAATTATATAATTTAGGTCCATCTCAATGTTAATTAACCGTCCCAACCTAATCTTTTATATCGAAATGTACCTTTTGTACTAATTAATGAAATTTCTTACTATGTGATTTACTTAGCTTAGTACCATGCAATTTCTAATCATCTCAACATATATATATATATATATATATATATATATATATATATATATATATATATATATAGAAAGCATTAGCAATGAAATGGCGACTACGAAAATGATTTTTAATCAGCCATCATCGTCAAACAGTGGATGCCAGAATCCATCCGATGTTGTCCTAGAACGTACTGAATTACTACACTTGGCTTCTGCATGTAGCGATTCATCATTTTCTACGTCAAATGGAGGAGTTCATCAGGAGGTTTTATCAAAATCGTCACTATCATTTAATAATCTACAGTTAAAACATTGTACAAGCATACGTTTTTCTAACGTTAATAGTTGTACGTTTAATATTTATTCCAATAAACAATTAATAATTCTTTATAAAGAAATGGTTGCTATAAAGAAAAGAGATACTTTCTTCACGATTTGTAATAAGGAAATATGATCCATTTGTATTGAGTGTCCGAAAAAAGTGTTTATATTTTATTTACAGGTATTGTAATTGAGAAATAAAGGACTTTAGCGCACAGTTAAATATTTCCACTCTGTGCGGCCGTCACGGAGTGTGAAAATGTTAAGTAACGTACGTCAGATAACTTTTTTCTTCTCGTTTTTTCGAATTTCGGTGTTAAAAGAATTTATGGATTTAAAATGTTTTGTTTCCAAGTGTTAATGTAATGAGGATTGAAATTGTTTACAAGTTTTTTCGATGGTTAAGAAATTTAGAATAGGATATTTAAAATTAAAAGAGTAAATTTCATGTCGATTAAATACTAAAACGTAATTTGAGAAATATAAGGTATGGATACAAAATTGTTTCCTTTTGTTGCTATTTGAAGATGTTTGGGTTGTTTAATTTCAAGCTAAAATTTAGATTTTTTTGTTTGTTGTCACTAATAATATTAATTCAAAATCTAATTAAGTTTCATTTCGCACGGGTGATATTTGCGTTACAGTCAAAGGAGTGTTAGAGTTGTTTTGTGTGAATGATGGTTATTTCTTGTTGTTTGAAGCATTAGAAATTTTCGTTAGTTGAAAGGGAAATTTCCAATTTTAAAAGCATTTGGGGCGACAGTCAGCCGGGTAATTTTGATAAATTTATTTCAATTAAACAGAGAGTTTGGATTTTATATACGTTAATCTAAGGCTGATTTTCGAAAGGGAGTTTCTTTGGAGGGAAGATCGAGTTACATTGATAATATAAGATCGTGGGATCTTATGCAGAGTGAAATGATTGTTTCATGACGTAATTTTCCGTTTCATTTGCCGATGTCTTCGTTTTTAGCGCGGTTGATAATTGAAAGTAATGAGCAATACGATTTGTTGATAAAAAATGTTGGGGCAAGACAGAACTTTCTTACGTCTGTACCATGGTGAAAGAGCTTTCATTGGGGACTCACTCATTTCGGCAAAATAATACAATATCGTATATCATAGTCAGCGATTGGTTTACGTCGATTAAATATTAAACGGTTCATTGCAGTACCGTTGTGGAAAAGAAAAGGAAGTTCGCTTATTTTGGTGCTTTGTGAAGGTATCGTTAATAAAATGTATTTGTACTCATTTAGACGAATGAATATGCCTTCTGTTTGTTTATTTAAGTGACGTCTAGATTTCAAACTTGTGTGAAAAGCGTACTCATCCGTAATTGACTATTTCATTTCGTGTTTGTATTTTATTCTCATTTCGCTAGGTAAAATTACGTATTACCGTTTGTAAATTTGTGCTCAACGAAATTATTATTGTTCCGATTTATTCTTTTTGGTGTTATCTAAAAAAAAGGTAGATAAATTTGGGTTCTCTGAGCTTGCAAGACTCAATCTAAATCAGTTTTACTAGAAATTTGACGATATAGATTATGTTCAACGTGTTTCGGATAAAATACTAATTGTTTATTTTAATCCGGATTAAATTTCAATACAAAATTTCAAAGTTTAAATGATTTGAATTGTATCGTTATTGAGTGATTTGCTGGTTTTACAGAAATTGTAGATTTACATAACTTTACGATGACAACTTTTTAGTTGCTTTATTATACAATTCAAGCCTATAATATGGGAATTAATTAGTCATTTTGATATAATTGCATTTGAGGATAAGTTTTAATAGAAATAATGTAACGTAATTACCAGATGAATAGGTCGTTGACCGAACATCTGGCTTATTTTCCTGCCAATGATTGTTTTCAGAGTATTCGCAAATTATTTTGAAGTTTTATAGGAACTATCTTACCGATTGTAGACGCCGTAGTGCCCGTATTTGCAAAACAGGTAAGCAAATTTGTTGTGGCGTGGCTGTATAATTTTCGAATTTACGAATAACGACCCTGATATTGTTTATTAAATTACAGGACTTTATAAATTTTCGATCGCGTTTAGTTTTGTTGTTGTGTCGTATTTTTATTGTAAATTGAATAATTAATTACCGAATTGAACAGATATTTTTTGACTTTGACGTTGAAGTTTGTCGAAATGCTAATCTTAGGATTTCATTGAAGTTTAGGTGAACTTTGCGTAAATATATTTGGAGTAGAATTTTCAGGGAGGAGAGTATTATACTTTGAGTGAACATTATGGTTTCCTATTAGGCCATTATTAAGATCTACTTCATGACGTTTTGTAACGGTATAAATGGGTGGTAGAACGGGATTACAGATAAAATTGGCCTTTTTGCCCCGACTAGCCAGCGTATGGGTGTAGGTCAGATGTTGAAAAATTTTGCACAGCCAGAATAGTAAATCGTACGTAAGTCAAAATAGGGGATGAAGACGTAATCAGTTCGGTTTTGGGCGCCAGAATGTTTGGTAGTCAAAATAAGGGATGTCGTGCCAAAATTACGAGTACATAGCGTGTCTAAACATACAAAAAACATACGCTTACCTATCCGCAATCTATCCCAGGTGTGCTGGACAGCAACTCAGCAAACCACCTGAAATAGGGCTTCAAAATAGCACTACATGCTTGTCAAATAAAAGCGTGATAATCACTCAATAACGTTACGTTACTACACCTCAGTGTAAATAATTAGGCATTATATAATAATCAAAACAAAGCAAAAAAAAAACAAGCTATAAAATGCACTCTAAATGAATTAATACTCAACTAAAAAAAATCAAATAAAACACTAAATATCAATAACGCTATTACTCAATAATAAAAAAAACTGTCACTTCGTTCCGTTAAAAATTTTAAACTCATAAACTACCGGTAAACTTGCAATTTGCAAAAAAAACTTTTATGCAACACAAAAGGGTTTTCACAGAATTAAAACAAATTTATAAAACCTAAAACCCAAAGCTATAATAAAATAAATAAATAAAGAAAATATTATAAATGTAAACATACGATAATGCGTTTAAACAAAAAAAAATACAAATGCTTAAAAGGCGACGTGAGGTCTGATCAGAATTCTGCGTAACGCCGTTCTAAATTGTTTAACCTATAGATATAAATATATCGTGGATTATTTACCCACACTACAATAGGGTCAATTGCCCTTTACTACTAAAATAAAAAAAGTGTGAAGGCGGAGCGTTAGAACTATGATTAATTACACTAAATAAATTTAAAACAACAACTTAATTTAACAAACAAAAAATACGACACCGCTTTCAAACCTTCGTTAACACAAAAAAAATAGTTCGAAACACAAAAAATCTTGAAAAATTATTCAATAAAAAAACACAATATTATATTACCTTAAGGTCTAGATTTACACCACTCCTGCGTTACGACAAATGAAAACGAACCAGGTGCTCGGTTACTGCTATGACGGAAATGAAATCTTCCTGCTCTGACAAATGATGAATGCAAATGTTGCCTATTGTTCTTTTGTACACAAACAATTCCTTGATTTAAACTCGTTAAAATGTTACTGCATTAATTAAAAACTTCTTTTAAAATAATAATTTGTGCGCTCAACTTGCTTGATAACTTTTAATCTCTTAAATAGTTTTATTTCCACTAACAATCCAAAAGGTTAATAACTTGATTTAAATAACTATAATTTTAATATATTGCGAAAGTTTCTTTATCTTTAAACACGCTTTGTACGGCAAATAAGTGGCACTTCAAGAACGTTAATGTTAAAAAAAGAATCCGCAAAAGCGAAGTAAACCAAAGAAGTCACTGAAGCACTAATAAAACACGACGATGATCTCTAGGTAACTTTACGTAAAATCGAAATCGGCACTAGGTATATTCCTTTGGTGGTTGAACAGTTTTAATAAAATCCCTATACAGGTCTTCTTCAGAAGTAGCTAACTACCCTTACTACACAAAAAGTTCGTCCGTTAAACACGGAAAGGTCCAATACATCGACGTTCTAAACCACCCCTTAAAGCGTAACAACGTCACCGTACTACTACTCGGGAGCGCGATCAGTTTCAGAATCCCGCAAATTATTACCAAAAATCCATCTTGGATTTTGAATCCCACTACTCACAAAAAAATCTTATCTAATTTAGTTCCACCAATTAAAAACGGAAGGGAATATTTAGTACCCCGACACCCAAACTTCGTTTTCATCCGTAAGGACTCGGTAATTTTCAAAATTTTTAAACGTCAGCATAATCATCGTGCAAAGAATCTCTATATTTTCATTCAAGTACAAGCAATTAGTCCCACATTCTTCATCTATGACTTAAAACCAACATACTCACTATTAATCTGAACCACTATAATTAAGCGGCTTTATGTCGCCAGCATGACATCATACACATAAATCTACACTCTTTCTTTAAAGTTTAAGGAAATCAAACGAAATAAACATTATATACACTTATATACAACTATTTACAAATAATACGTTACTCAACATTCAATAAACGAGGAATAATAAGGAAAACAATCTAAATTACGGAATAATAATTCACAAACAAAAAACTAAAGCTCGCCATACACCTTTCCTAAAGGTCGCTACACGCGTTAAACAAATTTATTCATAAAACTCAACTTGACAACAAAAATTTTGACGGTAAATCGCTAGAATTACAAACAAAATTACCCACTACATATACAGGGTGTTCAAAATACCCTGACAGTTTTCCCGCCACAAATGTATGTAACAGGTGGCGTCTTTGTGACCTATTTTTCCCGAATTTGATGTTAGGGAGTTGAGACGAGTGCCCTTTTGCAGCATTAAGTAAGAACCCCGCCCGTTGCCTAGACGGACTGATGCTCTAATGACTATTTAGCATGTAACAAAACATAATGTAATAATTGCGGCACATTGTAAATATCGGTGATTATTCCAAAACAAACGTTGCAGGAGTAGAATAATAAAAACTAAAAAAGTTTCTTAACAAATATATAGGTATGTTGAAGTAAATTAGCAATAATAGGTTAGGACAGTCCATGGGGTTGTAAATAAGCTTATACAGAAAAATTACACTATTAAAAACCAGTAAGAGACTATATAACCTGTGAAAATGTATTTTTTCTGTATTGTTCGACGTACACCCGTACGCAGAACAGTACATGGGCATTTTGGTTGAATTAAGCTTAAGTATTAACTTAAAACAAACTTTAAAATTACTTAAAAAGCGAAAAAAATTAAATGACACCACTAAACTTCATAAGCGTACATGTGTAAGACCAGCGAAGTAACAACATAAATACATTTTTATTTAGCACCACTTCAATTGTGCTTTACTAGTGATTTCTTTCATATTGTTTCTCTTTTGCTGAATAATCGCATTAGTAACATTTATATTCATATTTATGTTCACCATGTGCAACAGAATCGTTTCATAAAGAGATTCGTCACAGTTTTGTGCTTAGTCCTGTAAAATATTCTTTCACTTTTGTTAAAAAATCACATTTGTATTCAATACTTGAATTGTGTAGTACACTATGTATAATAAAATCATTTTTACAGTTATGAGACATGAACACATTTTTCACACAGTACAATTGTGTTTTACACAGTGTCTCCTTACACTGTGTTTGCTTAAATACTGTTTCACTTTTGTTGAATAATTGCATTCATCACATTTATATTTAATACCACGTGTATTGTGCCTTACCAAGTGATCACTTAAATATCTTTTCACCTTTGTTGAATAGTCACATTGATGACATTTATAATCAACACTCAAATTATGGCTTGCAACGTGATTGCTCAAATCTTGTTTCACTTGTGTTGAATAATTACATTGGTCACATTTATAAATATCACCATTTGAATGGTGTCTTATAAAGTGGTTCCTAAAATATTGTTTTACTTGTGTTGAATAATCACATTTTTCACATTTGTACATATCACCATTGTGTCTTATACCATGTCTCTTTAAATATTGTTGCACATTTGTTGAATAATTGCATTGGTCACATTTGTAATTAACACCACTTGAATTGTGTTTTACGAAGTGTTTCGTCAAATATCTCTTCACTTTTGTTGAGTAATCGCATCGATCACATTTATAATCAACACTGGAATTGTGCTTTCCAAGGTGACCCCTCAAATTCTCTTTCACTTGTGTTGAATAACTGCATTGGTTACATTCATAGAAGACACCAACTAAATTGTGTCTTGAACAGTGCTTCCTAAAATAGTGTTTCACTTGAGTTGAATAATCACATTGGTCACATTTGTAATTAGTACCACTTGAATTGTGCATAGTTACCGAGTGATGCCTCAAATATCTTTTTACTTTCGTTGAGTAACTACATTGATCACACTTGTAATCAACACATGAATTATGCTTTGCAAGGTGTTCCCTCAGATTTCTTTTCATATGTGTTGAATAATTGCATTGGCCACATATGTAATCAACACCAATTGAATTGTGTTTTATCAAGTGAAGCCTGAGATTTCTTTTCACTTTTGTTGAGTAATTACATTGATCACATTTGTAATAAACACTTGGATTGTGCTTTGCAAGGTGATTCCTCAAATATGGTTTTATTTTTGTGACATAATCGCATTGGTCACATTTGTATTCAATTGAACTGTGCAATGCACTATGTAAAAAGAGAACATGCCTATACTTAGTTGCATAAACACATGTTTCACATTTGTATATGGCACCAGTATGTTTTACACTATGCCTCTTTAAATATTGTTTCACTTTTGTTGAATAATTGCATTGGTCACATTTGTAATTAATACCACTTGAATTGTGTTGCCTTAGTAAGTGATAACTTAAATATCTTTTTGCTTTTGTAGAGTAATCACACACATTACATTTGTAACCAACACTAGAATTATGCTTTACAAGATGGCTCGTCAAATTTTGTTTCACTTGTGTTGCATAATCGCATTGGTCACATTTGTAATTAGTCCCATTTGAATTGTGCCTAGTTACCATGTGATTCCTTAAATATTTTTTCGCTTTTGCTGTGTAATCACATTGATCACACTTGTAATCAATATTTGAATTGTGCTTTGTAAGGTGATCTTTCAAATATTGCTTGTCGCATGTTGAATAATTACATTCGTCATAATTATTCTGTAAAAGATTTATTTGAGTTGCATCAGTTCCAACATAATTTATTAACATTCGTTTTTCGTCATTTGCAGTGTGTTCAAATTCACTTATAAGTTTAGCACTATTACAATCGTAATCTAATTCATCTTTGATTAGGTCATTATTCAACATAACATGTTTCCGAGTAAGAAACAAATTGATTTGGGCATCCTCTTCGGGTTCGAGCTTAATAATTTTGTTATAAATCTGTCCCGACATTTTGAATATGTTACTTGTTCAATAAAATTCTAGAAGGGTAAACCTACGTCGCGAATACATTATGCAAACTACTTTTTTGGACATTAACATTTACAAATATGCCTTATGCTCACATTTTTTAGTTTACAAATATGCCTTATGCTCACATTTTTTAGTTTATTTGATGAAAAACTTTTGTAGCGTACTAAATAAGCCCAAAAATTCACATAAAGGACTTACACATATAGTACGCGGATTATGTAGTTCGGCCCTTCCCCGTCGCGGGGGGTATAATTTTAAGTTGTGACTAATATCCCGGTTCCGGTAGTTATGTGAATCCCGACTGAAATATAAAATACAGCAAATCGTCACCGCTAAGCTAGATTTTTAAAAACACCCATTAAATTAATTGTGCATTTTAACTGTAAATGAATTATTAGACCGTTTTCATGAATGAATGAAGGTTATGGTCGGCGAGTACTGGTAATAGTTAAAAAGGAATTAAAAAATACGGATTAATCATTTATTAAACCTGATTCGTGCAGCCATCTTGAAACAGGGTACAATTCTTCGACAATGTATAAGTGGAGAAGACAGATATTTGTATTAAATCTCACATTGGTGTAATGTTTTGAAAAATAATTACAACTTATAGATTAATGGTTACACTGCGGTATCTGGCAACTTTACGAAGCTTAAGTTTTGCATCACGAATCGCACATAACACTTTAAGTGTTATTATTAAAGAAGTTTTGCATGCTATTGTTAACATTTACAAGAGAAATATTTAAAGGTTAGTGTTTCTAAATGTTACACATATAATTATAAGGTAATAAAAAACAGATTTGTAAATTTATTTATTCTACATCTTCATCTTGCTCTTGATACTGTAGTATCGTTCTGATTATGACTCTTTTACATTTTTGTTTTAATTTATTATTGATTAAATCTCATTTGAAATAAATTGTTCGAATATATCCCATGGCTGTTCTCCGGTTGAAAATTTACCCAATGCTGTACCTATCCTTACGAAAATAGATATAGCTAAGTCATTGTCTGCTTTTCTTTTTTATTGTTGAAGGCGTACCCACTGTTTGGCGCCTCGGTGGTTGAGCACAACTAGTTGGTAGATTCGAAGTAGTAGGACTGCTGCTACCATCTTCATTTGCAGCATGAAACTGAAAGTGTTAAATGAAATTAATATTGTTACAGGTGCCACAAACATAAGAAGAGTGGAAAACAATTTCAGAAAAGTTTTATGAATACTGGAATTTTCCGAATTGCATTGGTGCCATGGATGGAAAGCACATTTCATTTCGACCATTAAAAAAAGATGGATCTTTTTATCATAATTATAAGGGAACAGATAGCATTGTTCTTTTGGCTATAGTGGATGCAAACTATAAATTCTTAATGGTTGACATTGGCCGAAAATAAGTGATGGAAGAATATTTCAGCGTAGCCCTATGCTATAAATAATAACACATTGGAATTTCCTCCTCCTAAGTTGCAGACGATGTATTTCCATTAAAAGAACAGATCATGAAACCATATAGATTTTATGGCCTTTCGAACCAGCAATGAATATTTAATTACAGAATTTGTCGTGCACGAGGAATTGTGGAGAATACATTCGGTATACTAACTAACAGATTTCGTATATTATTAAATACCATGAATGTTAACGTGGAAAAAATATGTTGCATTCTACATAATTATGTAATGACTGTATCTCCCAACTACAGAGTTAACATTGAAGTTGAAAATATGACTTGTCATTTACAAAATTTAGTACAACAAGGAGGCAATCGATCTGCGAGAACGCCACAAGAAATTCGCCTAGAATATCAAGAATATATCAATACTACAGGTGCAGTACCGTGGCAACAAGAATCACTTTGCAATAAGATTATGTAAATAATTTGTATTTTTATAACTATGTATCTATACTACATTAATTAATTAAAGTTAGCAAGGATAGTAGGTTTTTTTATTAGTAATTCTTATTCTATCATGTTGTACTTTAAATCCTGAGTTAATTGTGACTGAGCTTCCTCTATTTCAAAGCGTTCATCCCAACTACTGCAGCCTGATTGTACAGGTAAATTCGTACAGTTACTCCTGGCTACAACATGATCCTGCAGAATAGTAGGTCTTCGAAGCACCACAAACTTACTTTAACCAACTCAGTTCCAGATCCATTTGGCATATTCCTCAATTTATTTAATTGCATATTGAACTGAGTCCTCAAAGAATTAATTTTTATTTTAACGTCATTACATACATTATGTTTACAGGATTACTAAATAATAATGGAATGCAATAGTTACATACTCATTGAACCTGGTCGAATGCCCTGTAAATTTGCAGCGATCTCCTCTAGGGCTTCAATTCTAGCCCCCTTGTTATGATATCGTGAATCTTTCACCACATATAACACTTCCTTATTTCTAAATAATTCTATTAGAACCGAAACTTGACGATTCCAGGACATTTTGTGCTTACAAGATATTCTTTACTTACAACGTGTGCACTTTCAAGTAATCTCAAGGTTATCTTCATTAGCGCCACTTTTGCGGCATTCAAATAAGCCAATCATAATGAAGATCGCGTTAAACTGACTGATAGAAATAGAGACGCCGCTAAAATTTAGAAAATTTGGTCAAACTGCATCTATTGACGTCTTCATTGTAGACTATCAGTCTAGTTTGTCCAACTGACTAATAGTGTGACATAGACTTAAGAAGTATGACACTCCTTCAAGATTACCATTCAGCTAATAAGACGAGTAAAATCAACAATACTACCTCTAATGGACCGGTTACTCGTAGCAGAACACGCACACAACCTTTATAAAACTAGATGGCATAATTAATATACATATACGACACATCATTGTTCTTGAAAAATTAAACAAAGGTAAGTTTCAGAAACGTAGAAAGAAATATTTTTACGACATAAATACGATAAAGTCCATAATATGAATATTTGCAGAAAATTATATATATATATATATATATATATATATATATATATATATATATATATATATATATATATATATAATGGTTTATTAATCAAACTAAAATAATATTTAAACTTTAAATTAAACTTTGGGGATAAGGTTCTTATTGTAATAATATTAACAAAAAATATATGCACCGTACTAGCTCAAAATCTCTTTTGGGGATAGAGTTCAATTGTATTAAACATTGATTGTTGGCAAAATAAATTAAATCTGGAAATATTCACGTAAATGATCAAATTGTATTTTATAATAAACAGTTACAATGTGAAACCAACTTTGTTGAGATCTGCACAAACTACGCCTGCGTTGCGTACTTAATACTGAAATAAATGTAGCCTGTCAAAAATTTCTGCAATTGATCTAAATTATTGAGCACAATTTTTATTTTGTTTGAGGTAAACTTATTAATTTTATAACAACACTGAATCATTTACTTTTCAGATATTGACATGTGTATTCGTACAAACATTTATACATTATCAAAAAAAAAAAACACAGGACATAAAAAAAATAATCAATGCAATAGGGTTATGATAGAGAAATACACTCACATGTGTTGCTGCAAATTCCAAATAATGTTCATGTCAGGTTAAACATTGGACGTTGCACATCACCCGATGTTTACACACGATCTTGAAAAACGAAACAATTACAATTTTTTCGAACAATTGTGATCGGTAACCTTATTTTTAACTTTAGTTATAGGTTAAAACAATTGTTTCTGATATCTCTACTCTACGTCGATCGCGTTTCAAATCCGATAATGTTTACGAGAATTGTTACTTACATGTAAACACAAATAACACTAACACTATGACTTGTTAGTCACAAACATTTTCAAAAGGAAGAGTGGTAAGAGAGTGAGAAATCAGAAGCAATTCCTTTTATACATTTATCCTAGATACCAAATTTTCATTTTTTTTTCTATATTACACACAAAAGATTCTAGCTTCTGATTGGTCTAAACAAAATTGTAAACTTAACTAAAACATAAATTATGCTATATCTTCTTTAATATAATTCGGATTTGATTTATAATTACAGATTTGGAATCAGGGCAAAATTCCGTATAAAAAGACATCTCTCAAGCCCTATTTTGTTTCGATAATTTTCGTTCAGATAACTTGTAATCTAAATATACAAATATCAAAAAATCTTACATCATACAACTAAACTAATTACATATTCAAATTCCACATAAAAAACTGTATCAGAATACATTTATTTCAACCCATTTCATTTAAATTTTACTAAATTTCCACCTTCACATCTAGAATTTAGGTAGTTAACCTAACTTTTCCAATTTTATGTTTATATTATATATTTATAGTTAAATTACTTGTTGAAATGAGGGAAACCTACTATTAAATGTTTTTATAATTTATTTTAAACTTATCACCCTATAAAAACTATAATTTTGTGAAATTCTTACAAATAATACTTAACCTAACTTAATATAAATTTACATTTAATTTGTGTAATAACTGTCTATAACGCTTGAAATGTTCATAAAATGTGTTCTTATATCTGTCTCTTAACGCCAGTACTATTCACTTGTACTCCATAGTTCTTAATTTTGTCAATTCAAATTTTCACATTGTTTAACTATTTTGTCAATTTTTGTATAGAATTTGCAATTTTATATTAAAAATCACACTGCACAATTGTTGTTCATGTTCTTATTATGTTTTTAAGTCACTATCACTTCTTATGCACGTTTTAAATACTTTGTCTTTGAATTACAAATATACTATGTTCGTATCATACACTTTCTTTCACATTCTAAATAGTTTATGCATTGTACCTAATACTATACATTCTACATATTATAATTATCATACTCCAAGTGATCAACGTCTGGTATGTGTTCAAAATATTAAAATTCATTGAATAAAATGCGAAATTACATAAATATGTTGCACGAAACTAATAGTACCCATTAATATTAATCATGTTGACCTTTCTCACATGCTACTGGTATAGCTCAATGCTTTCATGAAAATAACAACCTTGTGCTAACCCCACAAAGCCTATTTTGTCACATCCAAACCATAATTTTGCACTCGTAACTATTTTTTCATTGAAAACGAGCTGTATACTTCCACAAATTTATCTAACTTGCCTACTATAGAGAATTTCAAACTCAATAAACTCTAGCCCCTTTATTATGCCTACTTCTAATCATCTATATATATATATATATATATATATAAATCGTACCATTAATATTAATCATGTTGACCTTTCTCACATTCTACTGGTATAGCCCAATGCTTTTATGAAAATAACAACCTTGTGCTAACCCCACAAAGCCTGTTTTGTCACATCAAAACCATAATTTTGCACTGTATACTTCCACAAATTTATCTAACTTGCCTACTATAGAGAATTTCAAACTCAATAAACTCTAGCCCCTTTATTATGCCTACTTCTACTCATCTCTCTCTCTCTCTCTCTCTCTCTCTATATATATATATATATATATATATATATATATATATATATATAACAGGGTGTTACTGAAGTGTAGGTACTTATTTTAAGGGGTGATTCCTGAGGCGATTTCGAGCCGGAAAGTTCATATGAATGTATGTCCTCAGAAGCTTCGTTATCGATCTACAGGCTGTTGAAGTTCTTGTGTTTTTTTGGTTTTTTCCAAATTTTTCGAAAACCCTTCTAGATATGACATTGAAATTTTGCATATTATATAAGGTCATGAAGGCCCTTATTTCAACTGAAAAGTTCATTTTTAATTTAACCAGTGGCGTAGATACAGCTAGGTCATGACATAAATTCCACAAAAAAAATGTGTTACGCCACTGTTTTATATGACGCGTTTACACGATGTTCATCAGAAATCAATTCCGAACTAAAAAGGTCTCCATACATTTTCACGTAAAACTCACCGTTTAGGAAAAAATGATTAAAAAGTGTAGTGTCGTTATAACGTGCATTTATTCCTAACATAGAAACTATTTACAAAAACTGAACAATAAAGAGAAAAACTTTTGTGCAGTCATTCATAAAAAATGCTGAAAATGTCCACCATCCGCTTCTATACAGGCTTCTGCTCTTCTCCTCATTGAACGACGCACTCTTTCAAAAATTCCCGGTGTATTCTGTATGGTTGCACAGCCCTCAATTATTTTATAGCGTAAGTCTTCCAACGTCTGAACTGGTGTATTATAAACTAGAGTTTTAAGATGCCCCCAGAAATAAAAGTCTAAGCTGTTCAGATCAGGCGATCTGAACTGAGGCCCCTCACGACCTATCCATCGATTTGGGTAAACTGAATTCAAATATTCACGCACCAAAATGCTGACGTACTAGAAGAGGGACATTTTCTAGTAATTCAGGCAAATTATTTTGAAGAAACGCACGATAGGTATTGCCGTCAAGGCGCCTTGGAAGAAAGAATGGTCCAACTAAAAAATCTCCAATAATACCAACCCACACGTTGACTGAAAATTGCTGCTGAAATTTTGTTTCTACTATAGCATGCGGGTTCTCTTCGCTCCATAAATGAGCATTACGAAAATTTCTGATTGCTTCTCTGGAGAAATTTGCTTCGTCCGTGAAGATAACTTGCCTGTCGAAATGAGGATTTTCTGCATCCTTCTGGAGAAACCACATGGAAAAATTCCTGCGTGCTGGAAAATCTCGTGGAAGGAGAGCTTGCACTCTTTCCAGATGATACGGATACAGCAAATATTCTCTCAAAATTTCCCATACAGTTTTGTGGCAAATATTCAACGCACTCCCAATTTTGCGTGTACTAGATCCTGGATTCTGTTCAATTTCATTGAGAACAGCCTCCTCTACTTCCGCCGTCCTCACTGTACGAATATCTGATGAATATCGTGTAAACGCGTCATATAAAACAGTGGCGTAACACATTTTTTTTGTGGAATTTATGTCATGACCTAGCTGTAGATCGATAACGAAGCTTCTGAGGACATACATTCATATGTACTTTCCGGCTCGAAATCGCCTCAGGAATCACCTTAAAATAAGTACATACACTTAAGTAACACCCTATATATATATATATATATATATATATATATATATATATATATATATATACATACATACTACTTATACACCAAGGATTGTAAACAATTGAGTCTTGAAAAGACTGTTTCCGTAAGGATTAAAGGCAGGGTGATTAACAAAAGGAAGAAAGAAAAGGTAAATGAACGTAGTTGATAGAAGTAGGTAATGCAATGTGAAAAAAAAGCACGGAAATAATGATTATGTAAACAAAGGATTAATACAAAACGACGGAATAACTAACAAGGTAAAAAATGATATATATATATATATATATATATATATATATATATATATTATATATATATATATATATATATATATATATATATATATATATATATATATATATATATATATATATATATATATATATTAAGTGCTATCGGATCAACCCTAAAACATTTTTACTCTAAAATGAGACTTTGCCTTGCTTCAATTAAGTAGGCTGTCAATTTTGATATTTACTAAGTAATCATTTAAATGAAGAGACCAACTGGCTCTCAGTTGTAGAGAATATAGAAATTAGCATAAGTAAGGATTTAGAATTAAGGAAATCATTCGTGGGAGCTTCTTTATGTACACTATGTTTAGAAAAGAATCAGTTCTCGTGATACTAAAATAACAATATCAACATGGTATAATAAAAAAATGATTATAACTCTTGGTTTGGTGAAAATCTTACCGTGCGTCACGTAAACATCCTAATCTAGAATTTTCATATTATATTTCAAGATATATGTAGAAAGTAATAAATGTTATAAGAAAAGAAACTAATCATTTTTTGAAAAAATCACATCTTTAACACAAGAATTGCTCAAAATATCTACTATGTTGCTGCAAGCACAGATTATATCTACGTGAAAGAGATGTTCTAGTTTCTCGAAGCATAGCAGGGCCAATTAATACGCAGAACGTTTCCTCTGGTTGTGACTTCAAAACGATATACATCTCGTATTTAACGGTTCCCCACACAAAAAAATCCATTATGGTTAAGTCCGGCGATCTGGGTGGCCATGCAGTGCGACATAGAAGTAGAAAATTTAATAGAGCAAATAAAGGTCAGGTATTAAATTTAAAAATCTTGTCTTCCAACCCACCTCTCTGGATATTGTTCTCTGATGTTTGCGCTGAAGTGAGCTGTCGTACCATCCAGCTGAAACTAGAATTGATGTCTTACAAAGTCGGGAAGATGTTTGGTTAAGCATGGAAAACCGTTTCTTAAGAAATTTAACTTCTCCGATTACATGATTTAAAAAAAATGAGGACCAACCACAAAGTCATGTACTACTAAACCCCAAACAGTAATACTCCATTTGTGCTGATAACTACTAGCATTTACTTTATGTGGATTTTTGGTGTCATAATAATGAAAATTATGCCTGTTAACAAGACGTTTTGGTGCATCTGAACGTGGCAGGGATGGAACTTATTTTGCTAAAGACATTTTTCCAAGGACGATTTCTTTAATTCTTAAGTCCTTACTTAATTGTCTAAAGCTATTTTTTGGATTATCTACAATGGAAAGGCAGATCGTCAACTGGTTTTCTTCATTTAAAACCCTTTGTGTACTAGTTTTCTTTTCATAAGCTACGATTCCAGTACAATCGAATCTTTCTTTTAGTGTCTGCAGCATTCTTTCATCAGGACGCCTGTTGTTTGGATATTTTTGCGCATACACCCTTGAAGCCAATACCCCGTTCCCAAAACATTCACCAACAACGTAAATCGTATTTACTAATTCTTACTGAGGGTAATACATTTTGTTGAACAAATTGCAATGTTATACGTTATATAATGTGGACCAACTTAATGATTACTTATTAAACGTCAAAATTAACATCCACCTACTTAACTGAAGCCATAACAAAAAAATCAAGACCCCCTAGTCATAACACCTTTTCTAATTTTTACCTTCCAACTTACATATATGTAGGTATAGAAGGTTACGCAGTCGATTTTTTTTCACTATCGCTAAATCGAATTATTTTACAACTTTTCGCCAAGATCGGCCATGATGGGTGGCTGTGTGTCTGTGTGGACGTATGTTAGTATCCATGATAACTCCAGAACGAAAACGCCTACGTGCTGAAAATGTTGTATTTAAGCTTGTTTTCGTTTCGCTTGAAGCTGATTAGATTTTGGGAGAAATCCAGCGGCGGAGAGGGTAGGTTTATTAGCATCAGTTTTTGGTTTTTATCAAATATTTCTAAAACAGCTGCATATTTAAAAAATGTAAAAATACCTATATATAGGCCTTAAACATATCGATTATGTTCTATGCACGACGCGTAATTTAGCGGCATAAAAATTCCTAAGGTAGAATTGTTAGTTCAAATTTTTTCAATATCTGAATAACGATTAATTTTATAAGAAAACGTGTAGACATATTTTTTAAAGAAAATTTAGTTTTACGTAACTTTTATTTGTAAAGTTGCTTAATATAACGCGAAGTAAGTCTAAAAATTAATTAAATATGACATTTTAAGTTAATATGTCTATTAATATCTATCTGATATGAAGTTTTAAATGTCATTCTGACATAGATTGTTTTTGTTTCTACAATGTTGCCGGTTTGCGTTATGAACGTATAAAAAAGAGATTGCAAAATTATCCTAAAAAAATTATAATTACAATTATTTCATTTCTTTTAATTTTGATCATTAGCGTTTAGATATCTATTAACCTCCGTCTGGCATGAAGTTTTAAACCTCTGCTTGACATACATTATTGTTTTTGTGTTTATAATGTTGCCTATTTTCGTAATGAACTTATTATAGAGGTTGTTGCACAATTATCCTAAAAAAATGTTATTAAAACTATTTCATTTCTTTTAATTTACATTTTGTAGGTCGTGTGGTGTTCCATACCAGATATTTAACATGTATTAAGTCTATAAATCTCTATCTTACATGAAGTTTTAAACGTCATTCTGATATAGATTATTGTTTTTGTTTCTACAATGTTGCCTGTTTTAGTTATGAACGTATAAAAAAGAGGTTGCATAGTTATCCTAAAAAAATTAGAATTAAAATTATTTCATATTTTTAAGTTTTCAAAGTTAGCATCTAGGTGTCTATTAACATCTATCTGACCTGAAGGTTTAAACGTCTGTTTGACATAAATTATCGTTTTTGTTTTTACAATGTTGCCTATTTTCGTAATGAACTTATTATTAAAGGGATTGCATAATTATCCTAAAAAAACTATTAAACTTATTCCATTTCTTTGAATTAATAATATTCTGGAAGGTCGTGTGGTGTTCCACACCAGATGCTTCATGAAAGTAAAAAATGGGTAATTATTAGTTCAATTGCGGTAAATAAATACTAATTGGCGGTCATGTGGAACATTTGTAATGATTCATTTTATCTTTTTTATCACTTTTCTTCTAGTTATGTTCAAATAATTGTTTTATGTTTTTCATTTGTTATTATGCTCTCAATTTTGTTTCTTCTTGTTTTATTTCATTGTTTTAATAAAATAGAATTTGTGTAGTTTGAATAAAGTTCATTTTATTTTTGAAAAACATTTCAGTTTCTGTCAAAAATCACAGCAAAGTAGAAAATATAAATTAACAAGAAAATTGTCGATAATAGGTATAGGTAATGTTATAGCCAAACGATGCATAACTAAATGCTGCATCTATTCATCCAATAATATACAGGGTGTCACATTTGAATTAACAAAGTTTTTCAACATTGGAAATTGTTTAATAGTTCATAAAATTTTGAACACCATGTATGCAATAAATCAATTGTCAATGAGTATTTCAAAAGTATAGTTCTTATGCTTCTGTCTACTCCAGAAGCACTTTCCATCAGTCAAAAATAAGTAAGACAAGCAGTGTTGAAAATAGGGTTACATCTTTAAAAATTTTTGAAAAAATCAAGATATCTAAGAAACAGTTGAAAAAAGGTATAGGAAACCCTTATAAGACATCCTAAAATTTTGTCAAGAATCCAAAAATAAAATTATATACAGGGTGTTCCATTTAAAATAAGGAAGTTAGTGGCGACTTCCGGTATAACCGGAAGTAACATGACCTTGAAAATATTTTAGAATGAAAGATAATCTTAAATAACCCTTAAGTCCAAAATTCAGATTTCTAAATTGTTTCTAACCACATTAAATTCTAACGAACGCCTACCGTGGAAAACCCTGTATATATATATATATATATATATATATATATATATATATATATATATATATATAATATATACACACACACACACACACACAATATATATATATATATATATATATATATATATATATATATATATATATATATATATACTATATTTGAAAACAGAGAAGCACTTATAGACTGTATGGAAAAAATACAACCCACATCCCAGACAATCTGATACCATCAAAAGGGCAGGTGCACTTTTAAGGTTATTGCATTACCTTAAATTTGTTTTTTTGGTTGACAAATGACAGTGTTTCATCGTGTAATGCGTCACGTTGATATTTTATATTCCCAGATGCAAAAAAGGGCTACTGATTGCGTTACCATAAAACAATGCATTACTGAGTTTGAAAAAAAATATTCAAAAAGAAAGAGATAACTTACATACTATTAGAGAAACCGAGTTAGCAGACATTGATAAGTCAAGCTATGAAAAGAAGGAAGACAGATGAGACAAATTCCCATGTTTCCACGACTGTGAAAGCTAAGGAGGTATCTGACACCATAAATGCCGAAATAAAAATAAAGTTTTCGTTCACAGGCCAATTTGAAATGGCACACTTATTTTCGTTGGAAAATTTTGAACCATGTTCATCAAATTTTCCTATGCTACATTTAAATTCAGTAATTCGAAACTTTCCATTTGTAAATAAAAACAAATTAGAAACAGAATTGGAAATAATATACAGAACAGATTTTAGGGTTTCCGGAGCAGTCCACTTACTTAAATTTTTAATTGAAAATAATTTGCAAACAGATTTCTCAGAAACATGTTCAGTGCTACAAGCAATTGTTACGATCCCCACGACAACCGCAGAAGTGGAACGTTAATTCTCCACATTAAAGCGAATAAAACTTTCCTTAGAAGTACAATGAGACAGGATACCTATTGAGAAACAAATGATTCAAGAAATTCCAAATGTTAATGAATTGGTCATTGAAGAAGTTATCTCAAAAAAGGACAGACAAAACGTGTTTGTGATATAAAAACTATGATACATTTATCTATAAAAACAATTGTTTGGCGAGACCGAGGTACTCAGCGAGATAAGTTACTTAATTTCTAATTTCTTAATAAATTCCTTTAATTTCTACGATCTTATAGTCCAAAATAAGTTTCTCTGGGCGTGGCCCCAAAAAAATTGTTCGCCGCGGTTTACTAGCGGCACCTTCTTTTAGTCTAAAGTTTAGTTTAAGTTTACGTAAGCATACATAATTCTCGATACAAAGTTGTTATATTGACGTCTTGTGTCACATTCACGGCCTGCTACGCTTCCTACTAGAGAAACGTTGGTAATGTTCTTTCTGTTGTGTTTAGACCCCCTACATGATACATTTTTATAATTAGGGTTTTAAACCTTTTTAAATGAGTAGAAGACGGGCACCCTCCCCTCCACTTTTTTTACGTCACAAGCTCCGCCCACTGGGGCACCTTCCCCTCCACTTTTTGTACTCACCCACGTATATTTGGAGGGTGGGGTCGGCTTCTTTTCGGTGGCCTTTTTCAACCCTTGGGCGGAGTTGAGTCCCTAATTAAGGTCCTTTTGGCAGTATTAATAGCCTTTTGGCTGTATACCCCTTGGAGGTTAGGCAATTGCGCGTACATGCAGTGTTATGCAGTGGATTAAAACTAAGCCACGCCCCACCTTTTAACCGATTGGTCGTGCGTGCACCCGCCTCTCTGCCTTCTGATTGGTCCTTAGCACCACCCAGTCTCTTTGCTCTGATTGAAGGACTAAGTCTCTGCATTCTGATTGGTTATGGCGGGGAAATTTGAATTTGTATTCTAATAAGGGGCCCTAATGCTAACTTGTAAGACATGTATAGGTCTTCGAAATTTGTTCTCGGGGATTCGCTCATGTCGCGGCCTCCTGGTTGGAAATGGTATGGGGCCCCAAGTGCAGAAATTAGCTCTTGGGATTAGGCCCCTATCGTGGCCTCCTTGGCGGAAAATTTGAAATAATGGACCCTAGCCTTGCAAGACAGGTATAAGAACTTGTGTTAGGGTCTGTGCCCCTTGTCTTGGCCCCCTTCGAGTTAAAATTGATCTTTAGCGCCATCTAGTTGTGTATTTTTAAACTAGCGAGGGTTTTCGGTAATAGACGTTGATCATACATACCTCTCTTTCTCTCTCGTTTATCCGACTCTCTCTTTTCGCTCTTTCGGCTCTTTCTCTCTCACACACACACACACACACACACACACAAACAAATCAATTAATTAATTAATTAAGCAGATGAACCTCAAACAAATCATGGTCGATCAAATCAATCAGATCAATCTCAGTCAATCAATCAACCAAAATCAATAAATCATGTCATACAGTTTGCGGAAATCAGCTTACAGTTCAAAAACCGATTTGGTATAATTAATTACAGTTTGCTTGTTCAAAATCAGCCACAGTTCAAATTACTAAATTGCTGTAACAGAAATCAAAGACAAAAGGTTTTAACGGTTTATTATTATATGCGAATCAATAACTACGAAGTTTAAAACCAACAAATACGTACCGCATAATGCTATTAATTAATTTAAAAAAAAATAACGAAACACTCTTACCTTATCTAATTAACTAAATAAATGAGTAGAATAAGAGCTGATGCAAAGTTGGTTGGTATTATGATAGCCTCCCCCTACAATAACACATTAAAATCTTTATTGGCATTTTTGTGAACAATAGCAAGTAAAATATATATTAAAAAATAATACGCATACTTTCAGGTGTGTTTTTCTCTCGATTGTTACAACAATAACTGCGCTGGAGAACTAAATAGATCCACCTAATAGATCCTCTTTTGCCAATCCACCTCTTTCAAAAACCATTATTTAAGTACACTAACATGTATCACAAAATGCGGAAGGGGTCCAGCGTGTTGGAAGAGAATTCTATTTTCAATACCTCCATTTTCACCCGGGAATAATGCGGTGATTGCAGGTATGACATCAGTTTGAAGCAGTTAAAGATATCTATTAGCGGTAAAGGTTTCCTCAGGAAAAAAATGGTCCTATGATATGCCGTCTTAGAATGCCTGTCCACACATTTACTTTTTTCATCCTTGATCAGAGGTGACGACTTAGTTCTAATAAATATTTTTTTCTCGTTTATTTTTTTCTAAAATTGCAAAATGACAAAAAAATCAAGGGTGCCATTTAAAAGAAAAAGTTGGTTGCCATAGCGACAAAAGCAAAAGAAGATAACAACAAACTACTCAAAACATACATGGTAATGTACCAAACAACTTTTATATTGAATATTTTTTGTAACTTTGCAAATAACAACATTAAAGCCATTGTTTGATACTTTTGTTCCACCTTGTATAACCGAGTGCGATAAATATAATAAAAAATTATTAAAATTGTAAATTAAAATAAGATACACATCTATAAAAAATATTGGTCAAAGAGGGAAAATGATTAATTAAAGTTTGTAGGTGAGTCAACGATAGAGTAAAGTAAACTGGTGCTTTATGGGTAAACTTTGCTAATAAAATGTATTTGTCATGTTGTATGACTAGTAAGTCTGCGCATTTTAAAATTATTGTTGACTATATAGCCTTAAACAATGCTACCCCGAGCTAGTACCTGTATTATCCAAACTCTTTTCGATCTCCATGTCACCTGGAGAGCTTCCCTCGTCGTGGAGCTTGGCAAATGTCCAACATATTCCTAAAAAGCGCGAAAAAACCAATCCCTCAAACTATCGACCAATAGCTATCACTTCCATTCCATCGAAAATCATGAAAAAATCATCAACTACCTTCGTTCCTCGAGTCCAATAAACTCCTCAACGACCAGCAGTATGGGTTCAGAGTCGTTCAACGAGAGATCTTTCATATGTGACCCAACTTTGGAATAACACACTGGAAAGGTCCGGAGAAACAGTCGTAGTAGCTTTAGATATTTCAAAGGCTTTTGTCCAGGTTTGGCACAATGGCCTACTTGCCAGGTTCACCTCGTTCGGCTTATCTGATACGCTCATCAATTGGATCTCCAGCTTTCTTAATAAAAGACGTATACGTGTTGTCGATGGCTTCTTTTCGAAAGAAACTGCTATCAACGCGGGTGTACCCCAAGGATCAGAGATATCTCTCTCACTTTTCCTGCTATACATAAATGATCCCATTTCCTCGACAACTAACCCGATCAATTGCTTTGCAGACGACAGCACTCTACATTGTAGTTCTTCTTAGTTTTCTCACAACAATAAGTCTAGTAAGGACGTTAAAATGAAAATGACAACGTCAATCAACAGAAACTTAGAACGTATCCTTGAATGCAGAAGGAATAACCTACTCACTTTCAACACCGACAAAACCCAGTGTTTCCTTTTGTTTGCTAAGAAAGACCGATCATTTCCTGCTGTAAATATGAATGGCTTAGATCTCAAGTTTTCAAACTCTATTTCTATGTTAGGGATGTCCGTATTATCAACCCTTTCATAGGTTGACCACATTTGTTAGACACCAAAACAGCTGCCCGTCAACTGGGCTTTCTACACAGATCTAAACGGTACTTTACATCACAACTCCTTTTACTGTATAAAGCTCAAATTCGATCTAATCTGGAATATAATTCCCACCTCTGGGTTAGCAATCTCCAATACACCCTTGATATGGCAAACCGCATCCAAACCAGAGCTATAAGACATAAATAACCTAGTCTCTAGAGCATAGAAGAACAGTTTCGGTTCTTTCCTTGTTCTATCGCTATTGCAATGGCAAGTGTGCATCCGAAATACACTCTTTAATACTTTCACAGGCCATATTCACTAGGAAAACTCGGTTTGCCCATTCACACCATAATCACGCACTAAAAATTCGATCTTGTCACACTAAATGGGAGCAATCTACATTTTTCTACACACCGCCAAAATGTGGAATGCACTGCCTAGCTCCTGTTTTCCTCCAAACTTTGATTTACGCAAATTTAAGGTAGCCGTTCATAAACATTTCTCGGCAGCCCAGCAATAAACCTAACGCCCTCCCAATGTTCCCGAGTGCTTTTGCACGTTAGGCAAATCTTAGCCTGTTCAAGAATACTATTAGTAAAAAATTTTTTTTGTGTATTTTCGTTTTTGCTTTACCTCTATCATTGCTTTCCGTCGTCTTTTTTCGGCCCGGCTTTCTGTTTCTGTTGGTTTTTTGGAGATTGTTGTCTAGCAGTCTTCTTGATATTTCTAAGTGTTTTGTTTAAATCTTCCTCCTCTGGAACTTTAATTTCTTTATGGAAGGGCGCTAGAACAGTTTGTGCCCAGTTTTTCTTTTTTGGTATTGCTCCCTGAAGGGAATTTGATTCTTCCTCATCTGTGGACCTGCTTCTTTTCCTTTGTTTCTCTGTCTCCTTACTCGATATCAATTCCTTTGATTTCTTAGCTTTTTTCTTCTTCTAAGTTCCATTTTTCAATTTACTACTAGTTTGTTCTTTTTGTATTTTGCATAATCTCCCATTTCCTTAGAAGTGTTGTCATCCCTATCCTTATTGGTCCGTTTGCGTTTTTTTCTTTCGCCAATTCTGTTAATAAATTCTATCTCAAATTCTCCCACCTCTAGCTCCATTTCTTTCCTTATTACTTCCAAAACTTTTCCTTTCAAGGTCGTTGGTCTTCTGCTTCGTCTTCTACCATTCCGAAGAGTATTATATTCTTCTTTCTTAATTCGTTTTCTTATTGTTCTATCTTCATTTCTTGACAATCTCCTCTAATTTCTTTATTTTCTCTGTTTGTTGGTTCACGTTTTTATTTGTCCCATCAATCTTTCCTTCTACTTGTATTAATTTGTTCATGATATCACTTGGCGTTATTTGTTTGTTTTCTGCGATGTTAGTTTGTTATTGTTGCGTCTCCTTAGTTTCGCAAACAAAATTTCAGCTTAGACTTTAGTCTTTAGTTGTTCACTCTTATCTGTTTTAAGTTTAGATTGGATTTCTAATATATTATATAATTGTTATTAACTAAACTAACCTGTTTGTTGACTTTCTTTCTCCCTTCTGTTCTCTTCCTTGTATCACTTTGCTTTATTTGCCTTAAAACTCACTTTATTTTATTGAAAATTAGAGCGAATTTATCATACCCTGTACATTGTTTTAACATGTAATTTAATTAACAAAACCAGCAAATAAAAATTCTTTGAAAAAGGGTTACTTTAGTGAGGTATAAGTTCATCTAAAATTTTAGTGTCGCTCTATTCTTTCAAGATATTTCCGAAGACAGCAAGGGCAGAGTTATAACTTATAACGGTACACTTCTATGAGTGTGGACGTAACTACAATTATTCATGTTATCTATTATTTACTTCTATATTTACCACTTGAAGTGCTGTAGACTGTTATTTGGTTTAGTTTTATATTTTGTTCTAAAATCACAACTCACTAAGTGATTTGAACTTTTCAAAATTATTGTTCAAACCATAAACAGTGGTGTAACATCTGTCAAATCTATCAAAAATTGGCCATTCCTTCACCTGGAATTAAAATTAACCCTGCTTTAATCACCCTTAAGAAATGGGCCCTATGTTTACTAACACTACATCCACTATATTACATAATGACATTGGTCACATTTCTAGTACTTTAACACTTGAAGGATGGGAAATATTATTTAGGTGGTCATTTTGACCACTTAAGGTTATTTGGATTTTTTGACGAGAAAATATAATTTTCATCTACATCACTATCACTGTCTTTTTCAACAAAAATGTATCCATTATTCCCCTATGAAGCTTGCCGCTAGGTAAGTCTATGACGACCAGATATTTTCACGATCATTCACAATCAAAAGCTAGATTTTAACTGCAAAATTATCATGGGTAAATACAATCGCCATAAGAAATCAGTAGCTGAAGAATTACACACGCAAGTTTTCTAAAAAAATGAACAATACTGTTTTGTTACGAGTGAAATAACCCATTCTAACATGTTCATTTCATGATAATGTATATCTTAGCAAAAGTTTTAAAACATACAATAATGGTCAAATCAACTGCTACCATCCTAGAATAATGTAACTAAACTGAAAATTTTAGTTGAAAAGGAAAATAAAATTGTAATTATGCACAGATTCTTCAGTTAGGAAAAGTCATAAAATACAATATACCTAAGATATAGATTCTAAAAAATGCATAACGGTCACATTTATCAGCTCCGTTTTTCTAGTGTTACAGGGCAATGTTCAAAATTTCCATTTTACATTTGTTAATAAGACGATTCTTTAAGTTAACATTTCACTTCAATAACCACATTAATCAGTATTTAAAACGTATTGTACAATATCTTGTGTTTACCACTGTTTGAATTCACAAAATATGTATTGAATAATCATATTGTTCACATTAATGCACTGTGTATATTACTATATTTTGTCATATAAATATATTGTTGACACATATTTAACAATAATGGATTGTGCTTTTACAATGTGTTTCCTTAAATAAAGTTTTACTTTTGTTGAATAATTGCAATGGACACATTGTACTAAACAGTTGAATTATGTAATGCACTATGTCTAATAAGAGTACTTTTATATTTTGTTACGTAAACACATTTTTCACATTTGTATTTAGCACCACATGAATCATGCTTTACAAGATGTTTCTTTAAGTTTTGTTTCATTTTTGTTGAATAATTACATTCACCACATGTGTAATTAATACCATTTGAATCGTGCTTTACAAGGTGATTCTTTAAATATACTTTCACTTTTGCTGAATAATCACATTGGTTACATTTGTATTCCATATTTGAATTATGTAATGCACTGTGTCTATCAAAATTACTTTTATAATTTGTTACATAAACACATTGGTCACATTCATATTTGGCACCATCTGCAATGTGCTTTACAGTGTGATTCCTCAAATTGTGTTTCAGGTTTGTTGCATAATTGCAAAAGTCACATTTATATTCAGTACTCGAATTATGTAATGCAATATGTGAAACAAGAGCACTTTTATACTTTGTTACATAAACACATCGGTCACATTTGTGTTTAGTACCAGTTGAACTGTGTTTTACAAGATGGCCTTTTAAATATTGTTTAACTTTTGTTGTATACTCGCATTGGTTACATTTATATTCAATTCTGGAATTATGCAAAGCAGTATGTGTCACAAGAGCACTTTTATACTTTGTTACATAAACACATTTTTCACATTTGTATTTAGCTGGATTGTGCTTTACAAAATGTTTCCTTAAGTTTTGTTTTACTTTCGTTGAATAATTGCATTGATCACAATTATAGTTAATACCAATTAAATTATGCTTTACAAGGTGATTCCTTAAGTTTTGTTTAATTTTTGTTGAATAATTGCACTGCTCACATTTGTAATCATTATTTGACTTATGTATTGCACTGTGTCTATAAAAGTTACTTATATAATTTGTTACATAAATACATTTGTCACATTTGTATTTATGAGTTGAGTTGTGCTTTATAAGATGATTCCTTAAATTTTCTTTCACTGTTGTTGAATACACATCATTCTTCAAAAAATTTCCTTCAGATATATTAATTCTAACATCGTTTGCTAGAGAATTGTATTCCTCTTTTTTTGCAGTATCAATGCTAACATCATTTGCAATAGAATTGTTTTCCTCTTTCTTTACAATATTTTCAAATTCGTTCTCAATTTTAATAGTATTAATGTCATAATTAATTTCTTCTTTGATTAAATCATTATGCAACAAATCCTGTTTCTGAGTAAGAAATAACTTGAAGTGTGCTTCAGCTTCAGGTTCGAGTTTAATCATTTTTTTATAAACATGTCAGGCATTTCAAATTTCTTTCTTGTTGATAAAATTATTGCGTACCAATATGATACTACTGTAATTGTTTGTACATGTTTGTAAAGGTACAAACAATATGCTAATACATAATTTACAACATTTTTCTTGGAAATTATAATTACATGGGGGTTAAAGTAGAAATTAATGATCGCATAATATATTCTAACATGAAGTTATATAATCTATATGAAGTTAGATTCAGTTAGCTTTTTATCGGCCCTTTGTCGATCGTCCATCCTGTAACATAGATTAAGACGAGTGGTAACATAAGAAACTTTAACTGGATCGGAAGCGATTGAAAATGGTTACATGCTGATCCGCACAAAAAAATTTTGGTCAGCAAAGCACGGAAGCGGGAAAAACATTTTGTTCCACGCGTAAGTAGGTACAGTATAGTAACTATTGGTTTATATTTATATCTGATTAATTTTAACAAATACCGGTTAGCGTAGAGAAATGTCTTCTAGGCTTCGACTTAACATTAAAAAATTAATTTAATATAATATTTCAGCATAAAATTAAAAGAAATTAAACTAAATGTTTTACTCGGTATTAAGTACTATTTTAAATTTTGGTTGATTTATTTCCATTACTTCTAATTCACATAAGTTAATAATTAAAGTGTACATTAAGTAACATTCATCACTTCAAAGTAATTTCAAAGTCATTACGCTCTTCTCTAAATTTACGAAAATAAAATTTCACATCAATTAATTGTATGTCCCCCAAAAGTATTTATTACCTGTCGTACTAAAATCATTAAGTTTGTCGCATAGCATTGTAATATACTTCTACTCATTTATCTAATACAATTAGTTCACCATTGTGTGAAATTTATATTAAAACACGAATTCATTATGTGTGTAAAATGAATATTCAAACGTACGAATTTCTTTCCCTATTACATCGTTTCTAGACAAGTTAAAAATAATTTCTTCCATAGTGTACTTCTACCTTGACTTTGCGCTAAAGCATTTTGTAAAAAATCTGGAGTGTCTCAACTCAACATTCCTGTATATGCTCATATACAGGGTGGCGCATTAGTGTGACAAAGTCCCATATCTCCTTTATTTAAAGAGATACAAACAAAAATTAAATACAAAAGTTGTAAGATATGTTCTGGTGCATATTCCAAAAATATTTTTAATTATACAGGGTAGATCACAAAAGCTTAGAAGTAATTTTAATTTTTTTTACATAGAAAACCCTATATATTGTTACATATTTAGATTCTACATACAATTTTAGACACATTTTATGTGCACGTTTTTCCCTAGTATTTTTTTCATATAACACATTGCCAGTTCTTTCAAAACGCTCCAAAAGCTTTTCAAATGCCCTTCTTTCAGGTTGCCGTCTCTCTGTAAACCGTTGTTGATACAGTCTTCTTGCTAAGAGCGTATTTTTATCACTAGCTCCCAAAACAAAAATCATATCAACCATCTCGCCTTACGAAATATTCATTATTTACAATTTTAATTCAAGTTTTAAATCAATTTGCTATAAAATACACTAATGCATCACACAAATTATCAACTGATAATAAATAATGACGTTTCTGATGATCTCTATTACTTTTATATGCCACGCCCCGCCGTCACGGCCAACTAACAACAAAACTTGAAAGCCGTATAGCCTTTTTACAATAAAAAATGTTAAATTGTCATTATTTCAAAAACTACAATTTTTTGGAATACACACTATTACACAAAGTCACACTTATTTTTAATGCTAAATAACATAGAATTAAAAAAATACCGGGTTTCCATTAAAAAAAAATGACTTTATATTTTTTGAATCTACCTTTTATTGTCCATTTTTGATCACCCTGTATGAATGTATTACAAAAATATCAATACAGCCCATTAGAGTAGGTCCTCATTTCCAAGGAAACCAACCATAACTAATTGATAAAGGCTTCGTTTAGAAAAGATTTCCACCTATGTTTTGGCCTGCAAACGTCATTTTTGACAAAAAATTTGAAATTTGTCAAAAACGGATAGACTTAGGTATAGAACATTATACATAAAATGTGTCTAAAATTGTATGTAGGATCTAAATATGTAATAATATATAGGGTTTTCTATTTAAAAGAAATTTAAAATTACTTCTAAACTTTGATGATCTACAATTGATAATCTATAATTAAAAATATTTTTGGAATATGCACCAGAACATAACTTACAACTTTTGTATTTAATTTTTTTTTGTATCTCTTTAAATAAAGGAGATATAGGACTTTGTCACACTAATGCGCCACCCTGTATGTACTCTGTGTCGAAAATAATGAAGGCTACTATGGGCATCTTAAAAACGGTTTATAAGAGTTGGTTAAATGGTCTCTCTCTCGCTCTCTCTCTCTCTCTCTCTCTCTCCCCTTCTCTTATAGAAAAAACTATTTTTGTAATTTGCTTCCATTTTGATTCTTTAATAGACATATTAAGAAACGCGAAGTATCATCTCCCATGTCACTATAGCCATTAATTCACGAAACATTTTACGAACATTTTTAGGTTGGCAAAGCTTTATCCGGAATTATGTCATGCATGTCACTCTTACAAAGCGTGTCAAAAACAGGACGGGTCCAGTGGAAAACTTTGATGTGAACAAATTCGCGACAGTATTTTTGTCAATTTCATGTATTTCAGGAGGCGTACATATAAGATTATCTTGATTATCTTCTAAAAATATTGTTTATGCTACACCACTAACGACTAAAGAAGATTGCATTGCAAGAGAGCAAAATGCCTTCAATTCTCTTTCTCCACAAGAAATTCAAAGGGCTACAAATGAAGTCGTAATAATACGGGTTCAACAATCTCTTGCGTCTAACGGGCAACATTTTGAACATTTATTGTAAATTAATTTACATTTGATCACGAGCAAGAAATACTAAATAAGCGACTTTATCGTGTAAGAATGCACTGATAAGTATGTAGTTACTACCTCCGCAGTAAAAAGTACTTTTTTTCGATTTACTCATAAAGTATTAAATTTTTACACTTATGTTGCTTATCGAATTTGAAAAAAATTACTTAGAAAATTTCTATTAGGCAAAAATGACTTTTGAATCACAAAATTATCAATTTTTATAATTTTTTGCAGTAACGTATTCAAATATTTTTCATTATTTCAATTCTCAATTATTTGGTTTCCATTGTGACCACGAACAAGGAATACTCGATTTAAGTATGTAGCTCATTTTTATCACAAATTTTAAAATTGGGACTTTTTTGATAATAAGTATGAAACTGTTACATTTAGGCAAATAAAGTTTTAAACAAACTTACCTTAATTTTTGACGCTAAATCGATCTGAGTAATAAAAAATAGGGGTTTCCATTCGATTTTTTTGATTAACTTGCATTTTTTGATAGTCAAGTTTAGACATTCATAATTTTATTATTTTGAAAAATACAAATGTCATTTTTTGCAGACTGTTGCCATAAACCTTTGCCTACAACACCTCAAAGTTTTATTCAAATTGTTTGACAGGAACAGAGCAATTAACGAGTTATTACTAAGACCGCGTCAATTTTTTTAGAAAAATGGTTTATTTTTTAAAACGACTGAAATTTCGTATCTAGTTTATTTAACAAACTTACCTTAAAATTCGACATAGAATTCAAAAATGTATTAATATACGGGGTGTTCCATTTAAAATAAGCGACTAAGTACCGACTTCCGGTATAACCGGAAGTGGTACGAACGTGAAAATATTTTAGATGAGTTAGCCCTAACATCATTACCCTGTCACCTAATTTTCAAAATTATAGTAAGTTTGGTTTAGCAGATACTCATAGGATCAGCTCCCAAAGGCGGACCCTGTATGTATATATATATATATATATATATATATATATATATATATATATATATATATATATATACAGGGTGTTTGGTACATCGATGCAAATATTTAAAGGGGTAATAGAATACGTGATTTTGAGTCGATTTAAGCAAACATACCTATACACCAAGTGTTACCGTTTTTGAGATAATGCCACTTTTAATATTTCTTAATTTTACCGTGCTTTTCTGCAAATATCGAAGTGTACAAGAGTAACAAGCCGTCTTATCGCAAACTTATACTAAGTTTTTTATTCCTTATTAAGTGATTGCTCATATTATTTTATCAGAAAAGCCTAAAATGTCTTTGGTTCTTGCCTAGAACTTCTTAAACATGAATGTTTTAATTTGTAAAAAAGCAATCACTAAAATTCAAACGTGGATTAGTATAAAATCTTTCGTTAATTTTTTTTCCAATTTCAGTAAAACTTCCTTGGGAAATGGTCTTTAAGATAGCATGAATAGATTTACAAAAAAATTTTTACAAATTTAATTACCAAAGTACCCCCTAGGCGCATTCGCCAAAACGTAAAATAGCCCTTCATTATTTAATTTAGATAGTTTAAAAAAAGCAGATTTTTAGAAAATGTCCTATTTATTAAAACATTAATAGTATTATTATTGGTGTTCAAAATGAGGTCCACCGTCTCGAATACAATTTCGAGCCCGTTTTAGTACTGCACGAGGCAAACATCAATTTGAACCACAATTCTATTCCTTACTTTTAGTGGTACGATATTCAAAATTTTGATAAGATATTTATACTATACTGATGTGTAATAGAAAGGATGCTGGTTTGTAGTATCTTTTTATCTCTTTCATACATGAACAAAATGTTCGCATATTCTTCGTTAGAAAATGATGTCATAATAACTGCAACTTGCTATTAAAAATAAATCATGGAAAGCCTAATAAAACAACGGTATATTTTTGAATGTCTTCAAAATAAGGCATTGCTAAGAGTATACACAGCTCGATATCCAGATCGGCGTCTAGACGATGCAGTATTTTCTGCGTTTAGTGCAAAATTTGCGCAATATTGGAAGCTTTCGACCAAAGTTGCGAAGAGACTCGGCTAGAAGAATGGAAGACAATATTGTTAATGTCTTAGCATGCGTGTCATTGAATCCCCGTATTGTCAATCAATCATAAACAAATAGACAAAAATGTGCAGTTGCAACTGTAATACGTTAAAGTATTTGTCATCTATTTTATTTTTCAGGTTATTACAAGCGTAGTCTGTCGTAAGCAAGAATTTAGAAATATAATAATATAGCACAGTGAGGACACGGGAAAATCGTTAATAATTGCCCTCTCAGATTCAAAACCTAAAATTGCAAAATATCTTCAACTTCCGGAACCAAAACAATACACCAGCCACTGTTTTAAAAGATCGTCAGCCGCCATATTAGTGGATGCAGGAGGTGATTTGTTATCTTTAAAGAGACTTGGTGGTTGGCAATCTTCTGCAGTAGCGGAGGTCTGTGTAAATGACTGCTAATATCAGATACAATTAACGAGTGTCAGCCTTTTTGTTCTTCTAAATTAAAAACGTTCGGTAGCGCAACTATTACAGAAAGTCATTCGCTACCTGTGAGTAGTAATCCTAAAGGTCAAACCACATACAGTAACTACTCCATTGCTATAAATAATTATAATAAAATTTAAGCACTTAGCTCCAAGTTTTAGTTAATGGAAAATAGGGTGGGGTGGGCGTAGAAAAAGTATAGTACGTAACACGAGTTGTAAGCCAATTACGCAATCGTAAACTTTTTCACTTCGTGCATAATGGTCTACTTACAACTCTTGTTACGTAATATACTATTATTTGACACTGAAACTCACTCAAAATTAAGAAGAACCAAAAATGCATTTGTTCAAATATGCGTCAAGCAAAAATGGATAATTATCGTGGTTAGCGGAGTTGCTAGGGACGCTAGGGTTGTTTACAATTCGCGATCAGTCAAAAAAGTAAAAATATGTGATGAAAATATGAAGAATTCTGACAAAATCTTAAGAAAAAGCAAAGCAGCTGCAGCAAAACGTACCTATTCCCCTCAAGTGTGAGGAGCGTTACAATAAAGAATACAAGGTGTTTAATGAATGGCGGCGGCAACATGAAGTAGAAATAATTGATGAGGAAGCTATGTTGGCATCTTTATATGATTTGGTGAGTAGTTTTTCCGTTTTTAATACAGTTGACCGAAGCAAACATGATAGCTTAGAAGACGGAACTAGCGCTGGCGTCTTTTTCAAAATACATTCAGGTTAAGTATTTTAGCGGTAAATTCAAATATTTGAAAATTGGTTCTTGTACCGCAACACAAGTAACTACGTAGAGAGCATAGATGTCCCGACGATATTATTTTCTACTAGAAACATCAACATTTTAGCGTAATGCATTAGGGAATTGAGAGCTATTTTCAGTGTTTTCTATCATTATTCGTTTATTTTCTTTAATATTATTGTTTAATTAGTCTTTCTTAAGATTTATTGTTTACAAAAACCTTTAACATAAGTAAGTACAGCATAAACAAAAAGTAACCCTTTAATCTAAATGTAAACGATTTAGATTAAGCAATGTCCTACTCTCTGCAAGAAAACCAATTTATGTTAGAATCTTATTTTAGAAAAATAGGCAGCAGAATGAAAATGGCAAATGGGTTTATTCAGTTTCGAAGTACAGACAGTGTTGACAAGGGTAAATCATCTGTACGTAGTCTGTTTTCACTGAAAATGTGGTTGATATACGAGTGCATAGAACGTATTCCTAAAAATTTACGGCAATTATAACAAACAGGTACAAACTTTAAATTATTATTTTTACTATGACAATAATTAATTATTTTATGCATTTTAGGCTTGTCGAAAAGCATTTAAACAAAAGTTACATTATCGTCCATACAAAATAACTATAATGCCTGATTATGAGACACATGAACTACACCAGTGATTTAATAACAATTTGAGGAATGATGAAATGCTAGATTTTATAGTGATTAAGCGTGGTTTTATCTAACGGGTTACATAATGTCATAAAATACAATATACGGTTTGGTCTGATGAGGCTCCTGGTGAATTTGTACATGTCAATACTAGGTCCAGTATTTTTAAACAATGCAATTAGAGCTGTGATTCAAAACATTAATCAAGACCAGTTAAAAAATGTGTAACAATATGAAAAAACGAATAGATGCTGGTTTAAATAATAATGGAGGTCAATTTAGAATTAAAAATCTCAAATTAAAAAATGTGTAATCCATTATACTGTAACTGTTAAATAAATGTAACTTTTATTATAAAATTTTAAATTTCTGGAAGTAAAGTTTGATTTCATAGGCAGTGAAAAGTATAGACTACAAATGAACCCATTAAATTTAATAAACGTTATTACAAAATAAGTATGTATATAAAACAATGCATAACATGTTTTTACAAAATAAGAAATTCAAAATTATATATGTTATTATAAAATACATAATACGTTTCTGTCTAAATCTCGGCCCACATACAAAAAAATATGTTATTACAAAATGCAAAGCAAAGATTATAAATTTAAAGTTTTATTCACTGGCCGAAACTTCTTCGTCAGAGTTTGTTTCATCGTCAGATAGTCCAGTATTAATTGTGATAATCAATTTTTCAACTTTTGATCCATCAATCCGTCTCGCTGCCACATTTCTTTGGCTATATGATTGACGTGTGTGCAATGTTTTCCCAATCTGATTGGCTTATTTCGGCAACGGCTGTTCACTAAATTTTCTATTTGAAGGCCACTTTGATCAGCGTTATGCATTGCGACCTTGTGTTTTGCCATACTCCATATCAACTCGATGGGATTTAAGTCTCAATGATAGGGTGGTAAGCGTGCTACAGTGTGGCCCTGGTTCTTCAACAATTCGTCAATATTAATTCAGTCTTACGCATTTCACTGGTAGTAGAAACCCCATTGCTTTGAAGCCAATCACGAATATACTGCTTTCGTGCAGTTTGGGTTGGAGGTTTATTGATTTGCACGCTATGGTATGGCGCATTATCCATTACAACAATACCATTAGGTGGTAAATTTGGAATTAATTGTTTTCCACCCACTGCATAAAATTATGATGGTTCACATCATCATGGTACCCATTGTTTTGGATTTAAAATTCACCCAAATTACTTGGCCCCCACGGCAATAATTTCGGCCCGCTGGTTCGGAACCCAGGGGCCGATATGTTATTATAAAATTCAACTTGGATACAAAATGCATTTATGGCCACCTAGGTCACCTGACCTAACCCTTGATTATTATGTTTGGAAGAGCAAACATTAGTTTACAAAGTCGAAATTCTTAATCGAACACTTAATCGAAAGAATAAACGACGCCTTCATTCAAATGAAGAGAGAATTAATTTAAGTATTACAACGAGGGAAATAAGAAAACGGGCTCGAAATTGTATTCGAAGCGGTGGATCTCATTTGAACACCAATAATAATACTATTAATGTTTTAATAAATCGGACATTTTCTAAAATCTTTTTTTTAAACTATCAAAACTAAATAATGAAGATATTTTTACGTTTTGAATGCGCCTATGGTACTTTGGTAATTAAATTCAATTTTTCCAGTTTGTAAAATTTTTTGCAAATCTATTTGCTATCTTAAAGACCATTGCCCAAGGAAGTTTTAAATTGGAAAAAAATTAACGAAATTTTATACTAAATCCACGTTTGAATTTTGAGTGATTGCTTTTACAAATTAAAACTTTCATGTTTAAGAAGTTCTAGGCACGAACCAAAGACATTTTAAGGCTTTTCTGATAAAATAATATGAGCAATCACTATAGGAATAAAAACTTAGTATAAGTTTGCGATAAGACCATTTACTTTGTACACTTCGATATTTGCAAAAAGCACGGTAAAATTAAGAAATATTAAAAGTGGCATTATCTCAAAACGGTAACACTTGTGTATAGGTAGTGACCATATTTATTTTCAGAGAAATTAAGTACAGAAATAAATAGTAACAAAAGTTGTATTAGGAATAGATAAAACGGACAAATCAAAGAACTAAATGTAGAGTGACATAGCCAAGCATCAAAATGAGAATAAAAACTAAAATAATTTTAATGACACATGCATATACATAATATATGTACCTATATTCCTATATTAGAAAAATACAAACACATAAAATACTCTGGCAGAAATGTGTAATGTTATTAATTATTTTGACGTGCCTGCAACGCCATCAGTGGGGTCACCTTTTGCCAATCGTATTTTGAGAGCTTAGGATAGATTCCAAAATTTGCTTTCTGGTCTTCAAAAACTGGAACATTTCACTGCAAGTCTCATCGAAGTTTGTGTACACTTGCATCACAGCTTCTAGTGTCGATATTTTCATTTGCGATTTTTCTGCACTCCAGTAGTTATTAATATTAGAGAAGTATTAGAGTCGCTCAATTGACGCACTTGTTCCAGGAAGACAAAAAATAAACTGACAGAAAATCTCACAATTTTTGAAATCTTCACTTGATCCAGACCCTTGATTCCATTTAAATACTTCAACCCATCGATCTTCGGTAGCTATATTTTTCGAGTTCCACTCGGCAACTTTATCTTCTGACAGTTTAGCTTGTAATAGACTAACTTCATCGAAGAGTTCGTCCTCATTCAGTGTCGAACCCAAGTAGTCTTTAAAAGCAGCACATGAACACAAAATTTGATTCCATGAAACTTGGTTTCTCAAATTTATCCATTCAAAGAGCCTTAATTCATTTAAATTTTACTCCAATTCTTCAAGTAACTCACAATTTGAATAAAATAATCTAACCTGTGAGATGAAGTCATCTCGATAGTTTAAACTACCTTCCCAATTGTCAAGTTCTAAAAGGGATTCTCTTACTTTAAGCGGCAAAAATAATTCATTCAAACGATTTTCAAGCTTATTTTGAAGATCGAAATACTCTAGAGCGGCCTCTGTTGCGCATATTTTGTCACCCTCTACCTTTAATATGACTTTGTGAAACATAGAAGCAATGTTGTGTACAAACCACATCCAAATTTCGCTGGTGCGACACTCAAAAAATTGCTTCAAAATCATTTTCAATAGACAAAAAGTATGCTTTCAACGGTTCGTACATTTGTAGAATTCGTTCAATTGCGGGCATCAGACTTAAAAATCTTGTTTTAGAAAATGATAACCTCTTTTTGTATTCAACATTAACAAAGTCGCAGACCTGTTTAAGTTGATTTACTCTCACTGTATAAATATAGAAATGCTTAAATAACTTAACAACAATAACCTCAACGTCAATTGGTAAGACGTCCGTAGCATTTTGTACGCAATTGTTCAAAATGTGTGCAACACAACCAATGCCAACCAGAGGTTTTCCACGAGAAGCATTCAATTTTGCAAATAGGTTGTTCACTCCCTTTCTTTTCATTCCGCCAAAATTTGTATTGGTATTATCAGCAGCTAATCCAATACACTTGTCCACTAAATTGTGGGTTTTCAAAGCATTAAACACATAACTATTTAACTGTTCTGATGTTTCACCAGGTAAGTCTTGCAACTGAAGTAATTTCACTTGAATACCTTTTTCACAATTAAAGTATCTCACCAACAAAGGTACTATTTTAATTTCTTTGTGGTTGGACGAATCGATCATGATGCTAACAAAATGTGCTTTGTGTAGATCAAGTTCCAATCGCAACTGGGATTCTTTAGCAAAAACATTTTTTGCAATGGCTTCAGTTTTGGTTCGAGCTGCCATAAATTTGGGCTCAAACATGTTCGCTATTAGCTTTGATGTGCAATCCAAAGATCTAAAACTCTGCTGATGCTTGATCGTATGATACGCGAAAGTACCTTCCTTGGCTGCAATTAACATATTTTCAGAGCTGAAGTTTTCACTTTTGAAAAAAGTGTTTAGTGTAGCGCTTTTAGACTTCGTATTTGCAGCTAATGTATGCTTTTTCTTGGTTAGATGAGCCTTAATATTGCTGCGACCACTGTTGGAAATATCAACATCACTTCTACAAATTTCACAGTACACAATATGCGGACTCAATTTATTTTGTATTTTCATAAACGGATATTGTTTCTGTAACTCCAAATTAAAATAACACTTTCTTCGAGGCGGTGCCATGTTTACGCAAATAATGCACAAGTAGGTAACTGAAATCAAACGACGTTGCTTTTTAGTAAGCGAAACCAGCACAGAAAACCAGACTGCATTCAACAAAAACAATTAACAAATAATATGTTCGCTTGCTGTCGAACGGTAGAACTCGTGTAGAATTGAACTTGTTTAGTCTTAGTCCGAGCGCTGTCGCTATTTATATGCGGCTCGCTAAACTTCGCTTCGATTCTCGCAAGTTCCAGTCGCGGAGCATTCTGGGCTGTGCGTCTAGGATAATCGAGGGCGGACTGGAACGTTCGGGAAACAAACTACGCGAACATTCTCAACAACTTCTTAACGTCGTTATTGCATTATGATCAGTGAATCACCGATAAGCATTCTTTTTAAATAAAAAATAAATATTTTGGTATACCTATTTGCGATATTTGCATCTTCAAGAAAAGAAAGTACATTTTAGTGTACTTCATGCTTCTATTAAGGACCTTAGGACACTGGCAGAAAAGAAAGTACTGTCCTACTAAAATAAGTACGTATGGTCACCGTATGTATAGGTATGTTTGCTTAAATCGACTCAAAATCACGTATTCTATTACCCCTTTAAATATTTGCATCGATGTACCAAACACCCTGTATATATATATATATATATATATATATATATATATATATATATATATATATATATATATAGAGGGTGACCAAATTCGATGCCAAAACGAAAACAGCTGATTCCTCTGGCCAAAAGGAACAAAAATTGTTAATACAGAGTGTGTCTATTGTTGATGGTTTCCAAGATGTTAACTTTTTTAATTTTTCTATTTCGTGGAATTTATTTTTAAATCACGCTGTATCTTCCAAACTAGAAGAGTTACAAGAAAACGCATTAGGAGAAATTTGTAGAAGATGAAATTGCCTTAAAGAATATTGAATTCATTCGAGACAAACTCATCATTCAACATTTTAATGACATAATGAATTCAGAAATGATTTTTTTTCAAATCCCAAGACAAATTTCCAAGACGAATATTTTCCAATAGAGATGGATTTGATACATGGCCGATAAAGGAAAAACTTCCTTTTTCATAAGCTTCACAACGATATGAAAAACTTATGGTTGACGTACTAATTACTGAATTGTTACAGGAATACACCTCAGGAAAAACTTTTAGAGCATAAAATTACCTTCAAAAATATGGTAGAGTAGATGAGAATTGACGATTTGTCCCTCACTTTTCAATCAATCTGTACATTTACGGCAAGAAATACGTCTCCTTTACTGATATCTTTTCATCACCGTAGCAACGACTTGACATTAGTAAGTTAGTTGTCAAAATTTGTTTGCTATTACAGTTTTGCTGATTTCAATAAGAGTTCTTTCTGTTGTAGTGATATTGTAATTTAGTTTTTGAGTCGTTCTTGTTCTTGTTATTATTATTGTTCTTGTTCGTGTTTTCCTTCCTGAGTCATGTTTTCAAATGAAAAATATGCCGATATTCATTATTATTATGGTGTTGCCCAAGGGAATGCGAGTGAGGCTGCTAGACTGTATGCAGCTGCTTTCCCAAGAAGAATTCATCCAGAAAGGAAAAGTGAATATTCTTTGATCCAGTTCATATGCAACAAGCAATAAATGCTGTAAAGAACGATATGTCGTTCTTAACTGATGCAACCGCGTTAAACGTTTCAAGGAATAGTTTAAAGAGGAGAGGATAACAAAAAGGTTTTTGGAGTTCAGTCTGTATTTACCAGGGAACAAGAACAGGAAACCTTTAACCATTTACTCATATTGGGGACGATATTTCTTAGTATGACGATTAAGGATCTGCGAAGTGCAGCATTTGAACTTGCTGTGAAGAACAAGATTCGTCACAAGTTTAATAAAGAGATCAGGATGGCTGAAAAAGGGTGGATCAATAGTTTCTGAAAACGCCACCTTAATTTAACTTTAAGGTCATCTGATCCAACTTCTTCAGCAAGAGCAAGTGGTTTTAACAGAGTTGCTGTTAAAAAATTTGACATTTTAATAAAAAAAAATAACCATACACAATTACCCAGCACATCGAATTTATAGTCTGGACGAGACAGGGCTAACTACAGTCCAGTCTAAAAGCTCAAAAGTTCTAGCTTTAAAGGGTGGACGACAGGTTGGCTCTCTAACCTCAGCTGAAAGATGTGTTTTGTCTTTAGTGATGTGTATGTGTCAACGAATGAAGGTTCAATTAGCAGATAGAGCTCCTCCAGGAACTGCATTTTCTTGCCACCCAACTAGATGGATGCAGACCGAAATTTTTGTACGATGGTTTAGACATTTTCTGAAGCACAGTAAACTCACAGTGTTGTTGATTTTAGATAGACATTCCACCCATACTAAAAACATTGAGTTTATTAGAATGACCAGGGATAATCATACAGCCGTCATATCCGTACCACCACACTGCAGCCATAGCTTCAGCCGTTAGACGTATCGTTCATGGGGCCCCTAAATACATTTTACGTCCAGGCAATCGAATGGTTCTTAAGGAACAATCCGGGACGAGTGGTAACAGAATTTCAGATGAGCCGATTATTTGGGGTAGCATACATTGGAGGCTGCTGTTCCGCTCAACGCAGTGAACTGATTTTAAAAAAATGTGGCAATGAACCACTCGATAAACACGTTTTCTCAGAAGAAGACTTTGCTTCAGCAGAAGTTACGGACATATCCCGTCCACTAGGTACAACGGCATCTGCAGAAAATGTTATAGAGCCACAACTCACCAACAGGACTGTAGTCCCTTCACAGCAAATATTCCTTCCACCAGCCGCAATGACATCAACAGCAATTGTTACGGAACCAACTACCGACAAGACTGACATTGCATCATGCAACTTTCAGACTTCACCCCAATCACAATCATCTTTTTCCGTCATCCCAAAGGCTATTGTCCCTGTGTCCTGAGTATCTGAAGGAAAACGTAAGGTCAGCGGTCGGAAGAAAGGATGTGCAGCTGTTGTCAGGAAGCCCTTATAAAAACAATCTGGAAGCCGAAAAAGTTGCTAAGAAAGAAAAGGAAAAATCCATTAAACGGAAAATAACCGAAGAAAATAAAAGTGCGAAAAATATTCATCCAGACACCCGCTAAAAAATCCCTGCTTAAGACCACTAAAAGAAATTTTACAAAAGACTTAACAAATCAGGATGGTATCTATAAACTATGCAGAATGTTTATACGTCTTTGAAAATTTTCTGTATCAATTTCCAAGGACCGTTGGCTCGAGTGTCTAGGGTGTTATTTATGGGCTCATAAACTATGTGCTAGTGTCGGTTCACATGACGCATTTTTATGTGAAAACTATGACAATTAAATTTGTTAAGAACCATTTTCTTTTAAAAAACTTATTTTTTGTAATTATTTTTTTAATGCATGTTTGTGACAGCAAATTGATTAAATTTATGAGTTTGTTTTAATATAACATGTCTTAAAAAATAAATTTATATAATTTAAAACGTGTTTTCTCGACAAATTTGCAATTTTTAACTGTGGCCACTATATCCTAACACCTGCGGGCATAATGGCCAGTTGGATACTTTTTGGAAATTAATTATTTTGGTATTTTTTCTTTGTCTAAACACAACACAAAAATTGATAAATACATTAGGATGGTAACTAAAATTTTGAGTTTCTAGCTTGATTTAAAGTGAGTTAAAAAAAAATAAAAAACATTAGCCTGCACATTATACCCATCCTTCCCCTACGTTTTATACCTAATTTGCACAATTTTTTTTTAATATTTTTGCATTTCTGCGTCTTTTTAAGAATATACAATAGGAATTAAAACACAATGATAAAATGGTCTTAGTGGTATAACACATTTTCAGTATAATTAAATTGATTAACATGATTAGTTGGCAGGTTGCAGATAAAAGAATTTCAAGTTATATAACGTAAAATGAAATTGCAAATGTGAAAACTCATTTGACAAAATATATATAAAATGTATTTTATTAATATACACACATAAATAACATTCACACACAAAATACGACAAACAATCAAATGTCATGAAAAAGACAATTATTTATATGAAATAGAACGAAACTCAAACTACGATAAACAAAACTGTATGCAAATAAAGGGAATGACAATATTTATGAGTTGAGTTAGCAGTAGCGTATTTTTTTAATCCGTTGAACATGCTTAAGTCTTTTGCCCATGAAGGTGTAGCCATTACGAGATTTTGCACAATCTATACCCATAGTAATAGAAGTCGACCTATGAGCTTCTTGCTCTATGCTGTCATCCAGTTTTGAAATCTTTGCTAGTAGCTCTTCAATCGGTATTGCTTCACGAAAGGTATCCGATTTGTTGTTATTATCCACAGTGTTTTTTTAGGCTTTAAGAAAGTTTTGTAGCAATTTTTGACTTGTAATGGTGTAAACGTTATACCAACTATAGTGTTAATATCCTTGTTTTTTTCCTATATTAGTTTTTTGCTTTGAATTTCTTAAAAGGGCCAAACTGTGGAAAATTAATTCAATTTTTATTTAACTAACTTAGATTCATTGTCATCTCATTCGTTTGGTTTTACACCACCTTTCATAAATTTGTTTACTAAAAATTAAGTTATAATGGGTTGAATATGTAAATGAATAATATTTACTTTTCTTTATCTGCACGCCGCACATCCATCATTCTTTATTCACCTCTATCTTCACACACTTAACAGTATAGAAATCGACATCTAAAAAGAGTATAAAAGCTATTAAGCATTCAATAATAGTTATATTTAATTGTTAACTTAGATATCAACTCCTCTTCATTTAATCGGACTTGCAGTGTCATTATTTGCCCGTTATGCGAAAATTAATACTAAAAACCTCTTCCATAATTAACTGTGAAAACAAATATAACATGTAATAATAGCATAACCTCAATGTATTGTAGCACTGATATCTGAGGAAGTGTTCGTCTTATTCCCGCACTACAGATGCACTTGTCATTTTTCACGCAATCTGGTCGCGTCGATAGGGTGCACTTTGCATGCACCATAAAATATAAATCGAAAATGCTATTAAACTAGTTTCATTTTGTGTGACATAAGAACTTTAAGTGTTTTTGAAAATGAATTTTTAAATTAATTTTGTAATGAGTCGCATAATCACATTGATCACATTTATAATCATAACTTGAAGAGTGTTTTTTAAGATGAAGTAGTAAATGATCTTTTCGTATTGCTGCATAATCACATTGATAACATTTGTAATCATAACTTGAAGAGTGTTTTTTAAGATGCCTTTTTAAAACATCTTTGCGACATGTTGCGTAATCACATTGGTTGCATTTGTATTCATAAATTGAAGAGTGTCTTTTAAGATGACTTTTTAAATACGCTTTTTGTTTTGCTTTATAATCACATTGATTGCATTTGTATTTATAACTTGAAGAGTGTTTTTTAAGATGAATTAGTAATTGATCTTTTCGTATTGATGCATAATTACATTGGCTGCATTTGTATTCATAAATTGAAAAGTGTTTTTTATAATGCCTTTTTAAAACATCTTTACGATGTGTTGCATAATCACATTGATTACATTTGTATTCATCAATCGAAAAGTGTTTTTTAAGGTGACTTTTTAAATGAGATTTTTGTTTGGCTGCATAACCACATTGATCACATTTGTAATTATAGTTGAACAAGTGTTTAGTAAGATGACTTTTAAAATTGCTTTTGTGATGTGTTGCATAATCACATTGGTCACATTTATATTCATAAGTTGAAGAGTGTTTTTTAAGATGACTTTTTAAACTAGCTTGTAGGTGTGTTGCATAATCACATTGGTCACATTTGTATTCATAACTTGAAGAATGCTTTTTAAGATGAATTTTTAAAGTATCCGTTCGATTTGTTCCATAATTACATCGATCACATTTGTATTCATAACTTGAACGGTGTAATTTAAGATGGGTTTTAAAATTACCTTTACGATGTGTCACATAATCACATTTGTGCTCATAACTTGAGTGTTTTAAATTTTCCTGCACTATTGAACTATTAAATTGATTACTTTCACATTGTACATTTGTGATGCGTTTCACACTATTTTTGTTTATATGATCTTTACTAGACCTAATATTATTTACACCATCAGAGTTGTCTTCTTTGTTAAGATTCACATGATCTGTAAAGCATGTGTAAAATTGTGTACTACTTGAACCATAATTACTTTCATCTTTTATTAAATCACTATTTACCATAAGACGTTCGGTTAGACGTACATTTATTCCTTCTTCCTCTTTAGGTTCGACTTTCATAAGTTTCATATCAATCTCACAAGACATTTTGAAGAATATGTTACAACATAATAAACAATCAACAGGGTAACTTATGCGGTGGCGCGTGTGCTCTTTTTTAGTTGTGACAGATGACCTTGGCAACGTCATAATAGGATAGAAGACGGGTCCTGATTTCAAATAATCATCTTTAGCAGGGCCGTATTTTAACAGTTTTCTAAAACTTTTTTCTATAATTTCTATACAAATAAAAGCTGAATTACAAAAATGTTGTATTTATCGTAAAAATACATACGTATGCAATACATTTTAAGAATAAAAAGTTACAATACAAATACTTTTGTTTTTGTACAAAAAGAATATTATTGGTAACTGATTACGCCATTACATATAATTAATTTGTTCTTATTAATACATTTAAAATTTTTATTTGTTGTAACGTTTATTATCACAGATTTTCGCTGCACACACGCGTCCCGATTTCTGTTCATCATATCGTGAATGTTAACTTAACACTTACACGTGCTCACATGTAACTTAACACTTAAAACACTAAAAATAATTTTATCGCATGCAACAGAAGGAAACTTTACAAGCATAAATTTAAAAAATAAAATATTTACAACACAACACTCTAAACGCACGCCGATTATATGGAAACATCCAAGTAGAACTTACTACGCCTATGCCGCATCTGACAGGTTCTATGCTGAAATAGAGTCGTTCGCCCATTGAGGTAGGAAGGGGCGGGAGACGACATGCTATCTCGAAAAGTGCCCAAGGGTCAGCCATATTTTTAGCAGATTTACGTCGTTTGTGTTGTGTAAAGTGTATAAGTGACATTATTTGAATTTTATAAATTAGTGATGACTTGTTGTGCTCTGTGGAGGATGTTATAGGGCTGTACGCCATGATTTAAAGACATTGTTTTCATTTATCACTGTTACTTTATTAATTTTATTTTATTTTGCCACCATAATGTTCTCTATACGCCTCCAAATGCGGGCGTAATGTGGTCTTTATAGCACGGAAATGTCATTGATGCTAAGCAGCATGATTGACAGCAAACACATGACATGCTATATAATAGCAATATCACAGTATCTTAGTAACAACAAATTAGCCTACTGTCGACTTTATTTCACTCCATTTGCATTTAAAGACTTGCCGAAAATACTGCATCTTTTTAATATTTTGTTCCAGTTTCATGGTGCAAAAGAAAATAAAACATTATGTACCACGGCATAATTAGATTATGGTCTCAGAATATAAAATCTCCGCTTCGCGTCGGGCTTTAACATTCCTCGAGCCATAATCTTCTGATTATGCTTAATATAAATATCTATTATACGCTTCCAAATGCGGGCGTAATGTGGTCTTTATAGCACGGAAATGTCATTGTTGCTAAACAGCATGATTGACAGCTGACCCATGACATGATATTTCACGTAAGTTCAAAGAATTATGGTAACAACAACCTTACTATACAACCTTTATTAATTTAACAATAATAATATTAATAGCAATATCACAGTATCTTAGTAACAACAAATTAGTCTTTGCGTTTTCACCTTCCATTTTAGAATGCAAATTATTTACAAACAAACAGTATCTTAGCAACAATTTAGCAATATCACAGTATCTTAGTAACAACAAATTAGCCTACTGTCGACTTTATTTCACTGCATTTGCATTTAAAAACTTGCCGAAAATACTGAATCTTTTAAAATTTTGTTCCAATTTCATGGTGCAAAATAAAATAAAACATTATGTACCACGGACATAATTAGATTATGCTCTCAGGAATATAAAAGCCCTCCGCTTCGCGTCGGGCTTTTAACATTCCCTCGAGCCATAATCTTCTGATTATGCCCTTAATACATAAATATCTATTAATTTGATTTGACCCTGGTATCCGTCATGTTGATAGCAAATTTAGTCCCAACTACCACGGACGTTTTTGTATCGGATAAAGTGGTATTATGTCGTCTCCCCTCCCTTCCTACCTCAATGCGTTCGCCAAAATATGCGCCGAAGCTTTCCGCGTAAAAGAGTCACCCTGCTGATTGTTTATTATGCTGTGAATATGTGTTGCTGAAACCAGCCTGAAGTTACATTCGCTTATAGAATAGTACCAACCTAATAAAACATAATAAAATAACTAAATAATCCGGCTTGAAATTACATTCGCTTTCTTTTTAAATATATAAACCCCTTTATTTACTGTACTGCACAATTCGAAACATCCACCTCGATGTCAGCAATCGTATGTATTCAAATATAAAATGCGTAAATTCAAAATTAATTTACAAAATTTGAGCGAGTTTTGGAAGAGGAGGATTATTCGAATAAGGTGGCACAAGTTCCTACCATTAATGCTTTATAGGCCGTTTTTCGAAAAGTACTGCAAAATTAAAAAATCCACCCCGATGTCGGCGCGTATACAATTATACAGGGTGAATCTTATATAATCCGCCAAAATTAAAGGAGTACTAGAACTCATCATTATAAGCAAAAGTTCATATGCACATGTGTCCGGAAATGCTTCGTTTCGAGATACAGGGTGTCAAAGTTGAGAAAAGAAATCGCGTTTTCTTCAATATCTTTCGACTGTTTCGAAATAATTTCATGAAATTTCATATACGATGGTTTTTTGAAATGAAATATTCAAATTTGTGGTCCATTTAGTTGTGGTCTCTAGAGGGCGCCAGCGGCAACCATTTCGACCCCTTTAAATCGTTGCAATTTTTCTGTGCTACACTGTATACCATTTTGGACTAGAAAATCGATTCTCCTATCTTTCTACTAAAAAAGGTATATTTTAGTGATGTCGCTAGAGCAACCGTTTCTGAGATAAACACATTTAAAACTTACAATGTTTATTTATTTAAAACTTGTAAGGAGCACTAAAATATCCAATATTAAAAAATCAAGAAAAGAAATTAATATTAAAAGTAAACATGTTCTTTTGATAACAACTGTTCAAACAACTGTCCCAAAACCCGTATACGAAATTTCATGAAATTATTTCGAAACAGTCAAAAATATTGAAGAAACTTTTGCTTATAATGATGAGTTCTAGTGCTCCTTTAATTTTGGCGGATTAGATAAGATTTACCCTGTAGAATGCGTGAATTCAAAAATAATTTATAAAATTTGAACGAGTTTCAGAAGAGGAGGATTATTCGAACAAGGTAGCACAGGGTCCCACTTTTAATGTCCTATAAGCCCTGTTTCGAAAAGTGCTTCAAAATTCAAAAATCCACCTCGATGTCGGCAATTACGTGTTACAAATATAGTAGGAGTGAATTCAAAATTAATTTACAAAATTTGGGCGAGTTTTGGAAGAGGAGGATTACTAGTACAAGATGGCACAAGGTGTCCACCTTTAATGCCCTATATGCCGTTTTTCGAAAAGTACTGCAAATACTGTTTTGGAAGAGGAGGATTATTCGAATAAGGTGGCACACGTTCCCACCTTAATGCCATATAGGCCTATTTTCGAAAAAATTAAAAAAAACACCTCGATGTCGGCAATTGCGCGTTACAAATATAGTAGGCATGAATTCAAAATTAATTTACAAAATTTGAGCGAGTTTTGGAAGAGGAGAATTGTTCGAATAAGGTGCACAAGTTCCCACTTTTAATGTCCTATAGGCCGTTTTTCGAAAAGTACTGCAAAATTCAAGAAATTCACCGATGCCGGTCATTGCGCGTATCCAAATATAGAAGTCGTGAATTCAAAATTAATTAAAAATTTGGCGAGTTTTGGAAGCGGAGGATTATTCGAACAAGGTATCATAGGGTCCCACCTTTAATGTCCTATAGGCCCTTTTTCGAAAAGTACTTCAAAATTCACCTCGATGTCGGCAATTGCGCGTTACAAATATACTAGGCGTGAATTCAAAATTAATTTACAAAATTTGGGCGAGTTTTGGAAGAGGAGGATTACTAGTACAAGGTGGACAAGGTCCTACGTTTAATGCCCTATAGGCCGTTTTTCCAAAAGGACTGCACAATTCGAAAAATTCACCTCGATGTTGGCAATTGCACGTTACAAATATTCTAGGCGTGAATTCAAAATTAATTTACAAAATTTGAGCGAGTTTTGAAGAGGCCATTTGCAAAAAAATGCGGAGGAGGCCTAAATCATAATTACAAGTAATGCAGTTAATCACTCTCACTTTAGGACTAATTAATTCTTCCGTCATTAATTCAATTTTCCCAACATTTGCATTTCAAATTGCACACAAATAATTTTTGAATTTATTATTACATTTAAATCCTAAACAGGTACTAATGTGAGTGGTTAACTCGTTATTAGATTAAAATTAATATTACTTACCTCTTCTTGAATTTCTGCAATTAAAACTGTAAGGATCTCGCTGTCGACACACCTGTTAATTTTGCAAGTCGTTACAAGTATATAAGTGGAAACTAATTTTTAAAATTTCTTACGCCGTAAATGATTAATGCAAATGTGACAAGAAGAACTTTTCAGTTAAAGGTGAGTCAGGAATAGAAGTTAAAAGGGCTAACCGCCATAAACAATGCAGAAATCCGACATGCAATTTCCTAAATCGTACATGATGGACGTTTGAATTACGGTAATGAAACAGAATACAAGGTGCCGTTTCAGTCTGTGGTATATTATTACTATTCAAAAACTGTATATAAACTGACTTTTTGGCTTCTATAAATCATAATGCTGATGTACTTAACTATGATTGAAACAATTTTAGTTAAAACATATAATTCTACATAATGGTATGATCCTATTTGAATTTCAATTTCACCCTAATTGTTTGTTGTTTAATTAGGTGGTAGGTAATTTGCAGATTATAAACAAAAGGTAAAAGAGTTGTTTCGTAAATATTTATCCATTAAAATCTGTCCAAAACGAAGCGAAGGAATAAATCAACATGTTTGGCAGATTCCAGTGGCGTTGGGTTGTATTATGATAAAAATATAAATCTTTTGAATTCGCGCCTTATGTATTTGTATACTCACAATTGCCTCGACATCGAGGTGGATTTGTCGAATTCTGGGGTACTTTTCGAAAAACGACATATACGCTATTAAAGGTGGGACTTTGTGTAACCTTGTACTAGTAATCATCCTCTTCCAAAACTCGCCCAAATTTTGTAAATTAATTTTGAATTCACGCCTACTATATTTGTAACGCTCTATTGCTGACATCGAGGTGAATTTTTTAATTTTGCAGTACGTTTCGAAAAACCGCCTATAGGGTATTAAAGGTGGACCTTGTGCTATCTTGTTCGAATAATCCTCCTCTTCCAAAAACTCGCTGAAATTTTGTAAATTAATTTGAATTCACGCATTCTGTATTTATTCGCGCAATTGCTCCGACATCGAGGTGGATTTTTCGAATTGTGGGTAGTTTTCGAAAAGCGACATATGGGTCATTAAAGGTGGGAGTTTGTGCCACCTTGTACTAGTAATCCTCCTCTTCCAAAACTCGCCCAAATTTTGTAAATTAATTTTGAATTCACGCCTTCTATATTTGTACACGTGCAATTGCCGACATCGAGGTGGATTTTTCGAATTGTGCAGTATTTTTCGAAAAACGACGTATGGGTAATTAAAGGTGGGACCTTGTGCTACCCTGTTCGAATAATTCTCCTCCTCCAAAACTCGCTCAAATTTTGTAAATTAATTTTGAATTCACGTCTACTATATTTATAACGCGTAATTGCCGACATCGAAATCGATTTTTCGAATTGTCCAGTACTTTTCAATAAACGGCCTACAGGGAATTAAAGGTGGGACCTTGTACTACCTTGTTCGAATAATCCTCGTTCAAATTTTCTAAATTAATTTTGAATTCACGCCTAGTATATTTGTAACGAACAATTGCCGACATCGAGGTGGATTTTTCGAATTGTGCAGTACTTTTGGAAAAACGGCATATAGGGCATTAAAGGTGGGTACCTTGTGCCACCTTGTACTAGTAATCCTCGTCTTCCAAAACTCGCCCAAATTTTGTAAATTAATTTTGAATTCACTCCTACTATATTTGTAACGCGTAATTGCCGACATCGAGGTGCATTTTTGAATTTTGAAGTACTTTTCGAAACAGGGCCTATAGGACATTAAAGGTGGGACCCTGTGCTACCTTGTTCGAATAATCCTGCTCCTCCAAAGCTCGTTCAAATTTTGTAAATTAATTTTGAATTCACGCCTTCTATATTTATATACACGCAATTGTCGACATCAGGTGGTTGTTTCGAATTAACTATAACAAATAATAAAGCGTTCATGTATTAAAAAAGCGAATGCAATTTTAAGCCGGATTATTTAGTTATTTTGTTATTTATTACATTGGTACAATTCCATAAGCAAATGTCCTTGAAAAAAGCGAATGTAACTTCAGGCTGGTGTTGTTGAATAATATATGTACTTGGTGGCTAAAATTACAAATGTTTATTAATAAAATAAATGTTTACTTTCTAACTCCTCCTTACATTAGGTAATTTACATTATATAATACGTATATGGTATTACATTTATAAGTTATTTCTGTGTTGCCAACGTTATTTTACTATAGTCTGTAAAATCTAACATTTTCAGTTTCGGATTAAAGCTTTATTTAACACCGACATATACACTATTGCCGTTTTTACTCCTACATGTATGTTTTCAACAAGTAAAGCAAGAACGTGCATTAGTTATCTGAATTAAGAAATACACTATACGTTTGAAAGTATTCGTCATAACAACCGTCAGGTTAGAAAGATATTGAAAATAAAGCAACCATGCGTTTTCTTAAACTTCTGCAATGTCATTAAAAACTTGTATGTTAAAGTTCGAAATGTGTTTGCGAATACGTATGGTTGCTTTACTTTCGATTTCTTTCTAATTTGACGTTCTTACAAATACTTGTAAACGTATAATGTCATTCTTAATTCAGATAACTAATGCACCTTCTTGTTTTACTTGTTGAAATCATACATGTATGAAGAAACGGCAATAGAATATACAGGGTGGCGCATTATTGTGACAAAGTCCCATATCTCCTTTATTTAAAGAGATACAAACAAAATTAAATACAAAAGTTGTAAGATATGTTCTGGTGCATATTCCAAAAATATTTTTAATTATACAGGGTAGATCATAAAAGCTTAGAAGTAATTTTAAATTTTTTTAAATAGAAAACCCTATATATTATTACATATTTAGATTCTACATACAATTTTAGACACATTTTATGTATAATGTCCTATACCTAAGTCTAACGTTTTTGACAAATTTCAAATTTTTGTCAAAATGACGTTTGCAAGCCAAAACATAGGTGGAAATCTTTTCTAAACGAAGCCTTTATCAATTAGTTATGGTTGGTTTCCTTGGAAATGGGACCTACTCTAATGGGCTGTATTGATATTTTTGTAATACATTCATACAGGGTGATCAAAATGGACAATAAAAGTAGATTCAAAAAACCTATAAAGTTATTTTTTTTAATAGAAACTCCTTATTTTTAATTCTATCTTATTTAGCATTAAAAATAAAGGTGACTTTGTATAAGAGTGTATATTCCAAAAATTGTAGTTTTGAAATAATGACAATTTAACATTTTTTATTGTAAAATGCAATACGGCTTTCAAGTTTTGTTGTTAGTTGGCCGTGACGGCGAGGCGAGCGTGGCATATAAAAATAATGAGATCATCAGAACGTCATTATTTATTGTCAGTTGATAATTTGTGTGATGCATTAGTGTATTTTATAGCAAATTGATTTAAAACGAATTAAAATTGTAAATAATGAATTTTTCGCAAGCTGAGATGGTTGATATGATTTTTGTTTTGAGAGCTAGTGATAAGAATACGCTCTTAGCAAGAAGACTGTATCAACAACAACGAGAGACGGCAACCTGAAAGAAGGGCATTTGAAAAACCCATATATTGGACAACGACCCATTTCTCAGCAGGTTGGTGTTGAACGACGTACGGTACAGCGGATATTGAAGTCTCAAAAGTGCACCCTATCACATTCAACTACTTCAAGAATTGGTTCCTGAAGATTATCAAAGACGACTGGAATTTTGTCAATGGGCTCAAAACAAAATAAACCAACAAAGAAATTTTGTTCATTTGATTTTATTTACAGATGAGGCTACATTTCACAGAAACGGAAGTGTAAACAGACACAATTTTCATTACCATTCTACCGAAAATCCACATTTTGTAAGATATACTTCTTAAACTAGGCGGTCTTTAAATGTTTGGGGAGGTGTTGTCGGTAATCATGTAATTGGGCCATATTTTTTATCAACGAGTAACAGGGAAGTATGCTTAGACTTTTGCAAAACCATCTACCTAATTTGTTGCGTCAAGTGCCACAGGATACGCAACAAGAAATGTGGTTTCTTCATGATGGGGCCCCAGTACATCATACAGGTCCGATAATAACTTTTTTAAATGCTAGATATCCAGAATGTTGGATTGGGAGAGGAGGGCCAGTTGCTTGGCCTGCTAGATCCCCAGATCTTACTAAAATGGACTTTAGCATATGGGGGTACGTCAAAGATCAGGTTTATAAAATACCGCCTACAACAAAGGAAGACATGAGGATTAGGATTAGAAACTGTTTTCAAAACATTAGTGTTGAAATGTGTAGAAATTTAAGCAGCGAATTTGAAAGACGTATTGCATTGTGGCGGACATTTCGAACAACTTATTAGGTATTACGTATTTGACGTGTTTCTAGTACTTTTATCTGTATAATTAGTTGCAGGTTTAGTTACATTAGAGGTGATAAGTTTATGATTAGGATTAGGACATAATTTGTTGAATCAAAAAAATATTGTTTTTACGTTAAGTTCGTTTAATAAAATTCAATAAATTGTAATATTTCGATATGAAGTGCTCGATTTTTTGTTTCGCCTCGCCCGTCGTCACGACCAACTAACAACAAAACTTGAAAGCCGTATAGCCTTTTTACAATAAAAAATGTTAAATTGTCATTATTTCAAAAATACAATTTTTGGAATATACACTCTTATACAAAGTCACCCTTATTTTTAATGCTAAATAAAATAGAATTAAAAAATAGTGGGTTTCCATTTAAAAAATGACTATAGGTTTTTGAATCTACTTTTTATTGTCCATTTTTGATCACCCTGTATGAATGTATTACAAAATATCAATACAGCCCATTAGAGTAGGTCCCCATTTCCAAGGAAACCAACCATAACTAATTGATAAAGGCTTCGTTTAGAAAAGATTTCCACCTATGTTTTGGCTTAAACGTCATTTTGACAAAAATTTGAAATTTGTCAAAAACGGTTAGACTTAGGTATAAGACATTATACATAAATGTGTCTAAAATTGTATGTAGAATCTAAATATGTAATAATATATAGGGTTTTCTATTTAAAAAAATATTAAAATTACTTCTAAGCTTTTATGATCTACCCTGTATAATTAAAAATATTTTTGGAATATGCACCAGAACATATCTTACAACTTGTACTTAATTTTTCTTGTATCTCTTTAAATAAAGGAAATATGGGACTTTGTCACATTAATGCGCCACCCTGTATGTCGGTGTTAAATAAAGCGCTAATCCGAATCTGAAAATATTATATTTTACAGACTATAGTAAAAAAATGCTTTGAACAAAAAATTGTAGAAGTTACACTTAAACATTTAATATCCTAGTCACTTTTACATTAGAGACAAAGAATAATAATAATTCTTGTACATATTGGTAACTAGTAGCAACAACTTTAACAACCAATCTTTCAGTTTAATACTAATTATTATTTGTTTTGTGGCTGTTGCTATTTCATTATTGTTTGTTTAATAAACGTTAATTTTCTTTTTTTAATTCCATGTATCTACTCGTTAAAATTTGTTTAACAACAAGGAAATCTGTCTGTGTCTCAATACTTTCCGTGCGGCAATCGGCCTACTGACGTCAGAAATTGGGGGTTATATTCCCGCCTAGTATAGAGTACATTCTGGGCTTGTCTCCTATTCAAATTCAAAAAATAAATTCTGAAAAAATAATCCTATATTTAGAAAAAAAAGGTTTTAAGTTGTGTTAACTAATTGAGTTGAAAAAATTCAAGGCGTTACGAAAAAATATGTGTTATAAAGCAAACAAGAGAAAAACATTGTTTTGTGCCCACATCAAATAAAGCGTAATATCTGGATCAGCCAAGTATCAAGACATAAATATTTTTAAAAATGTTAAATAGAATTTTTACATTAAATACCTACCTGTTGTTTGTTTGCTCTAAAATCCTATAAAAAAGTTTCGTTTTTTTATTCTATTGTCGTTATTACTTAAAATTTTGTAGTTTTTAAATAAAAAATATATAACACTCTTGATTTTTTATATTTTTGTTCCCAACATATAAGTAAACATTTTGACAACAATTCAAGCAAATAAAGCAATCTCTTTTTTACAACAGGTGGCCAAAAATGATTTATTTTTAATTTTTTTTGGTAACATAATGTTAATCAATAAATTATTTTAAGTAGTTGACCATTTCAATATTATTTTTGATATTTTCTAAAAGTTAACAAACGGTTACAAGCAAATTAAATTACTTTTCAAATTTTTGAACAATACAGGGTGTTTCCAATGCCATAGGTAAACTGCCGTAAAACGAAAATGTTTTTTGCGCACCCTGCAAAAATCACCAAAGAATTATAATAAATAGTGTTATTTAAAAAAAACTACCAAACAGGTCCCATATAATACCATTTAATCATTTTAACATATTTGCAGAAGTATAAACGTCTACTACAAAAAAAAAATTTATAACATTTTTTAACATTAATTTTTTAAACAATTTGGTTTTTGTTGATGTCGATATCACATTCATCGCGAACTTGAAGAAATGAAAAGTAAGTGTCCTTGCCACAAATTTTGCGAAAAAAAAATGACTTATCTGTTTTTGGTTGCTTTTATTGTCGATTATTTCGCCTATTTCTTTTTCGAGATTGTACAGGAAAATTAACAACAACAAGGTCTTCTACCGCCAATTTTTTTATTAAATCTGGATTGTCAAACATTTATATGGTCGGCTAGGCTACAATTTTAATCACTCTCGACTTCCACATCGTCCGAACTCTCGTCTGCTCGGCTGATTTCGTCGTTGAAACACTTTTTTGGTTAGAATTATAATTTTCTTGCCCCTTGTTTTTTTTCTATATTAGCTGTGGACCTAATTTTTTTCAAAAAGTTTAATAATTCTGGATTGGTCATTTTTTCGCAGTTTGTCTAAATTTTTTTATCTAGATAGTGCATAAGCCACTGGGCACAAGCCCCCGCGATTAAGTTTCTAGAACTCCTTTATAATTATTCTAAGGCCTGACGCAAAAATCTTGGAAACTTGAACTTTTGAAAAACTTCCCTATTTTTCTTTTTCCACTCGAGAAAAACAGATTTCTATTTTTTTTAACGTCCCGAAAAAGACCACATCCAAAGGCTCACACGTGTGCCGAGTTCGACGGTCAAAGAATACATCGAATGTCATTATTTTTAAAGTTCTCAATTACATTTAATGAAACGTGATAAGAGCATGAGGCGAGGGCTATTTTTTCAAATATGGCGGGGCGATTCTTCAAAACCAATTTTCAAGCATAATTTCGTGAAACTAACCAGTTTTTGACTCCATATAGAGGGGGGGGGGGGCAATAGGATACCATTTGCTGTTCCAACCTTCATTACTGAATTTCTTGTTTTGCTTGAATCTATTATAATTTTGGGATACTTGGAGCTCCTTATAACAATTGCCCTCTGTTTACCTGAATCATCGCAAAAGTTTGTTTCATTATAGTTTATTACACTGTTTGCAGATGCATTTATAAAAGAGGTGTCTAGTTCTTTAAAGTATTCATTTATTATACGACTGCCCACAGCGGCTTGTGACCTTTTCAGATTTTCGCTAAAGCAAACGTTTATTAAGGGATGCCTTTTTTAAGTAATTTAAAAAATCTTTCCTAACATATTATTAACAAAGCGCGGTTCTTTTTTACCGATTCGATCCAAAAATTGATTAACAATATTTCGAATATTTAGTTCTGTTAGCGGGTAACCCCAGTACGCACAAAGTAATTGGCCATCTGGTTGCGTTTTTTCATCTTACCTAAAACTGACTATCTTTCGTATTTTCTCGGATGTGAATTATCTAACTTTTATTTCAACCCCGATTGTGTTATTTCAAACACTCTGGCGCCCTTTACGGTTTTTATGTCAATCCCAAACCTTATTTTGTCTTATTTATGGTAAGCAATCCTATTGTGCGCAAAATTTAGTACACCAAACTCACCCCAACCGGTGACTAGTCGAGGAAAACCCCAATATTACCTGTTATCCCGTTCTACTGGCAGTTTTTATCGTAACAAAATAAGGCTTTTACATTTTTGCTTCGAAATCTTAATTGCAACCATGTATTTGTTATATCAAAATCAAAAAGTAAATTTAAATTTACCATAAAAATGATACATTATTTTAATATTGTTAGTTTTAGAGTTGTAACGAAATTAAAGTTTAATTTTAATGTGGCTTGCAAATAAAATCAAAAATCTGATTTTAAACATAAATATATTAGGTATTTAATGCCTCGATAAACTGCCTGCCGTCACATTCCAAACATTCTTCCAATCTTGTTCGGGTATATAAAACTGCTGCTTCCATTTCCGCTTATTAATCCCTTAACTTAAAGTTTATACCTTTCTTAAACTAATTTTATTAATTTTACACAGATATAGTAGGTAGAGAATATTACATTTTACATGTTTCTTTAAATAAAACGTACTCAATTAATAGTAGGTAAGATTGGAGACTTTTACAACACACCACAATTCTAAGGTCCCACATTTCCAAGGTTACCACAATTTCAAGGTCCCACCTGCTCAAGGTCGCGAAATAAGTAGGCCATGTTTATACACCACTTTCCCAATGTCGCACGTTTCTAACATTACCACAGCTGCAAGGTGAAACAACATATGTAGGTCACTAATATTCAACACATTCTCAAGGCTATTTGCGTACCCTACCTACTCAGATAGCCATCTCACTTTTTCAAGGCTTGCTCATGTAATTTTGTACACTTCTCTGATACCACACATAGAACCAAATTAAAAAAAAGATTTATAAACCTATTTAGGATGGCAGTGTATAGAACAGTTATGGAAACTTCTTAAGATAGTCAGTTACTTTTAGCAGAGATGCACTCAAACACAGACAATAAAACAGTAACATTAAAAGTTTATTTTAACAGAACGATAAAGATACATGCGGCAAGAACAACAACACTTTTACAACTAATAAAATATTTTTTACTGACGTTTTTTATTTTTTAATAACAACTGCATTTTGTTTTTCTAAACTTATGGGATCAGACAAAATACAAATATTTCCATTAGGTACTCTTCCTTGGTCCCAGAAATGAAGAAAACTTAATTTTTAATCAATAAGTATATTCATACCTATGCCCTTTGTGTAAAATATATGCTTTTCTTTAGTTACAGCTTTAGTTAAAAAATCGGCAAGTTGAGTTTTAGTTGAAACATAGGATAACTGGATAGTTTTATCATTTAAGAGTTCTCTAATATAATGAAATCTAATTTGGATATGCTTGCTGGCTTTATTTGTAATTGGATTACACGCTATGGCAATAGCACTCTGACTGTCACAAAACATATTTATCCCATTATTAGGTAAAATATTGTTTAACTGTTGACAATTTTTAGTTAGTTAATAAAGTAAATTACATGTATATGAGGCTTCTTTAACCCCTTGACTAATAGGTACATATTCTGCTTCACTCTAACTAAGGGCCACTATCCTTTGTTTCTTACTTTCCCAACCCAAGCAAAGGCCGCTCCACTTAACATAAGAACAAATCCTAAATAGGACTTACGGTTTGTGGGATCGTTACCCCAGTAAGCATCTACATAACAGTGTAGGCTGTCACAATTTTTATTTGAATATACTAACCCTAAGTTAATAGTCCCCTTAAGGTATCTAAGAATTCTCTTAGCTGCCTGCCAGTGACTTTTATCATGACAATGATTAAATTTGTATTGCATATGCAATATCTGGCCTGCAAGTTATAAAGGGTTTTCCAATAAGAGGTGTTATTTTGAATAGCCCGCTATTTCGGTAGATGTCACTTTTGCAGCTGTCATTTATTGACATTTGACAAGTAAAAACTACGCGATTAATAAAAATGGAACGATACACGCTTCAACAACGCATATTTAAATTCACTATAAAAATGGTGAAAATTTGGCAGAGACGGTTCGTAAAACTAAAACATTTTTGGATCGTCGTGAAGCACCTTGTCGGACCGCAATACAGAAATTGGTGAACAAATTCGAGCTGTTGGGACAAGTTAATGATGTGAAGAATAAAACCCGTGCACGTCGCTCAAGAACAACTGAGAATATTGCTGCTGTAGCCCAAAGTGTTGAAGAAAATCCAGGTTTGTCCATTCCTCGTCGTTCTTTGAATTGGGCATTCCACAAACGTCATTACACCGTATTTTGCATAAAGACTTGGGTCTTAAGGCTTATAAAGTTCAGTTAACACAAGAACTCAAGCCGGCCGATCATCAACAACGTCGTGTCTTTGCTGATTGGGTCGTTGAAATGCATGAAAATGATCCGGAATTCCATCGAAAAATTATCTTGACTGATGAGGCCCATTTCCACCTCGGTGGGTACGTCAACAGGCAAAATTGTCGCATCTGGGGCTCGGAAAACCCAAGAGTTATTGTTGAAAAGCCTCTCCATCCTCAACGTGTGACTGTTTGGTGCGGTTTATGGTCTGGCGGGGTCATGGGACCTTACTTTTTCGAAAATGAGGCTGAAGCAACAGTTACGGTGAATGGATTGCGCTATCGAGAGATGATTAATGATTTTTTATGGCCGGAATTGGATGGTATTGATCTGGACAACGTTTACTTTCAACAATACGGCGCTACGTGCCACACAAACAACGAAACCATTGATCTTTTACGGGAAAAGTTTCCGGACCGTGTTATCTCTCGAAGAGGTGATCACAATTGGCCACCGAGATCTTGTGATTTAACACCTCCAAAAGGATATGGTCCTGTAAGCGTGGCCGTGGTAGCCATTTGGCTGATATTGTTTTCCATTATTAACGGCATACCTTCCTCTTTATAATGAAATAAACATCCGATCAATTATCTCAAAAAATTCGATTTTTCTTTGAATATCAAAATAACACCTATTATTGGAAAACCCTTTACTTAAATATGTTAAGCTTCCTATAAGTTCTTGATACAAAATTGAATTATCAAATGAGTTTGAATCTTGAGGTTTTTGAAGTTTTAAACCAGTCTCAAGAGGCGTTGCTACAGAATTTGCATTTTTTAAATCTCAAATCTTTCTAACAAATTTACTATGTACTGACTATTACTTAATTTTAAAGTACCTTCATCACGACTTATAGACATACCAAGAATATGTGTGGCCCGCCCTAAATCCTTAATAGTAAAATTATTGTTTAATACATCTATTAGTTTATTACATTCATTCTTATTATTATAAAAAACAAAAAATCGTCAATATACAGAGCCACAATAATTACATTTTTATCATGAATTTTATAAAATATGCAAGGCTCGTGTTCGCTTTGTTTAAAATTTTGGACAGTTATAACATTTTTAGTTTCTTGATACCAAGTATGTGATGATTGCTTTAAACCATAAATAGGTTTGATTAATTTACAAACTTTATTTTCTTGTCCAACTTGGACAAAACCTTCCGGTTGTTCCATATAAATGGTTTCATCTAAAATAGCGTGTAAAAATGCATTCTCCACATCTAAGTGGTCTATGTTTAGGTTAAATTTTACTCCTAGGGCAAACAACAATCGTAAAGAGTTATACCTAATTACAGGCGAATAAGTCTCATTATAATCTAATCCAGCCTTTAGCTACCATTCTACTTTTGTACTTTATCTTATTGTTAGAATCACGTTTTATTTTAAAAACCCATTTGCATTTAATAACATTTTGATTTGTGGGCCTGTCTACGAGGACCCAAGTTTTGTTCTTAATCAAAGAGTCATACTCTAATTTCATTTCTGAGTGCCAATTTTTACACTCAGAAGACGCCATTGCATCTTTAAAAGTAGAAGGTTCTTCTGTACAAAAAAATGACACAAAATCAGGAAATTTAGTGGGCTTACGTGTTTCACCGGGCTCTGGCTCAGGGTTGTCTTCTTCATGTTCTTCACTCGAAGGTTCGGAGCTTTCTGAATCTGGTCTTGACTCGAGGATGATTGTTCACCCTCAGTAGAGTTTCCAGTATTTTCCAATTGATTTTGTTGCAAAATTGGAAAAAACACGACATCTGAAGAATCATGTTTAGGATTGGAATTCACTAGATCTATGACAGAAGAGATTTGCAACATTTCTTGCTCCAAAAAATTACACTACAAGCTGTTACAACATTATTAGTTACGGGATCAAAAGTCTGTAGGCTTTAGAATGCTCATATCCTACAAAGATGTATTTTTGCTTTTAGGATCTAACTTTTACGTTTCTCTGTGAGAATATGAGCATAGGCAGTACAGCCAAATACTCTCAGGTATGATAGATCAACCTCCCAGTCCATATTTCTTCAGGAATTTTTCCTAGAATTTTTTTAGAAGGCGATCTATTAATTAAATATACTTCAGTATTGGCGGCTTCTGCCCACATACGCTGGTTGCAATTAGCATCTTGAAGCATTGTACGCATCTTCTCCAAGATCGTGCGATTGTACTTATCAGAAACAGAATTATTTTTGGATTATATGGAACTGTTAGCTGATGCTTTATTCCACTGCTTTTCAAAATATCGGAAAAAGTTTTATTGCAATATCCAGAACCGTTATCTGTTCTCAGTGCCTTTATTTTGCGTTCGCACCGATTTTCGACCATTACTTTAAATTCTAAGAAAACGTGCGAAACTTCGTCTTTGGTTTTCAAAAAATATGCAAAAACTTTTCTTGAATGGTCGTCAATGAGAGTAAAGATATACCTTGCACCGCCCCATGAGTTGATTTGGAATGGGCCCATAAGGTCTGAGTGCAATAGATCCAGAAGATTTGCAGCTAACTTTCCATTAGTTGGAGGAAATGACTTTCTGCATTGTTTTCCGAGAATGCAAGATTTGCATTTTCTTGGCTGCTTCTGAGAAACAAATTGAACCCCTGTAGCAAGACCATTTTTAAGTATGTCCATGCTGAAGTGATTCAAGTGTCCTAATCTTCTATGCCACAAGTCAGAGGTTCGAGTATTGTGCGCTACATGGGCAACTTCAGGTCTGAAATTCAAAACAAAGACCCGTCCTATATTGGTACCTGTTGCTATAATCTCTCCCTCAACATGAATATGTTGCTGATGACTATACAACATCCTGATTGGTCAAAACTACACATAATTGTTTGTCAACAATAGCTCCGACAGAAAATAAATTTGTGGAGAGGTCCTCTACATACATAACATCAGTAATAGTTGCCTCCTCACAGTCCTCACTGTCGCTGTATGTTAGTTTGACAGTCACATCACCAGTGCCATCACATTTCAATTTACCGTTGTTGGCGGTATAAATAGTTTGACCTTTATTTGCATCAATAAGATTTACTAGGACGTCCTTGTTATTAGACATATGATTACTGCAGCCACTGTCTATGTACCATAAGCGAGGATCAGAATTAGTTCCATTCAAAGAGGCTAATACCAGCGAGGCCTTCTTATTAGTATTACTAGTCTGAAAATTGGATGGTGTTTGCGTAGGCTTACCTTGGACATTTTTGAATCCTTTGAGCCTTTTAAAGCAAGTTTTCTGCACTCTGACTTCCAGTGAGTATTTTCTTACAGTAATTGCACGAAGGCTTCTTTGTTCCTGAGAATAGTGCAGTATTTTGAGTCTTCACATTTACATATTCATCATCTTGTAATAATTTTTGTTTTATGAGATCACTTGTAATGGTTTGAGATGAATTTTCGAGGCCATTACCATTGGATCATATTCTTGGTAAGACCAGAAAGCATTATTACTGCTAAAATTCATCATCCAACTGCTTGTTCATAGCTGTGAGCTGCTGTGTCAAACTTAAGCACTCGTTTACATAGTCCTCCATTGACTTATAATCTAAAAGCCTAATTGTACACAGTCGTCGTAATATTTTTAGGCGACTGTATAGACCCTGATCTTCATAAGCCTTCTTAAGTGCTTTCCAAGCATCTTTCGCATTTTTGCACGAAATTACTATGGGAAATACGCACCTGTCAATACTTAAATTTATTTTAGCTAAAGCTTTTTCATCTTGCCTGCTTCGTTGAAGTGTCTGAGTCTGGATATCCGTGTATAGCGAACCATAACCCATCTATAGTTAAAATGTTCTTAATTTGGAACCTCCAGTCTTGGTAATTTTCTTTTCCCTTTAATTTTAGTGTTGGTAAAAGATTTGTGGAATTTGAATCACTCATTTTTAAGCAAGTGAGAAAAATTGAAGCACAAACACTTTAAATTAAATACTGGGCCCATAACCTTTTAGCAGAGATGCACCCAAACACAGACAATAAAACAGTAACATTAAAAGTTTATTTTTAACAGAACGATAAAGATACATGCGGCAAGAACAACACTTTTACAACTAACAAAATATTTTTTTTTGACAGATGTTTTTATTATTATTTTAATCACAACTTTATTTTGTTTTCTAAACTTATGGGATCAGACAAAATACAAATATTTCCATTAAAAATTTTAGAAGCAGAATTAGAAATCAAGCGACAAAAACTCAATTAATTAAAGTTAATTTTTGTTACTCCAGTTTCTAGTTGACATTAAAATTTTGAAAATAATTTTGTATTAAATCATTCCTAACATTGAAACCATTGCCATTGTACACCATCCCATCATCATGAGTATGTTGAGGCATGTTACATAGATTCATATAATATATAACTGTATTTGCATTTCGTGCTGTTATGCAAAATTGCTGTTGCCACTATATTGAGTGTTAAGTCAACAGGTGTTCTGGAAGCCAATATGGGGAATCTTCTTTTTAGAATTCCAAAAGTATTCTCTATTAAAACTCAAGTTTTCTTGTGCGCGGAATTGTAATTATTTTCTGCTTCATTCCTGGTTTCCAGTAAAGGGCTGAGAAGATAATTTTTAAGTGCATAACCATCCTCGCCTAACAAGAATTAATTGGGAAATTCGTGATTTTTAAATTTAGCTTTTAACACTGTTGTTAAAAATCGTCATGTCGAGGACAGATCCAGGCCATCGTACGACAATATCGATAATTTTATATTGAGCATCTGCTACGGCCTGAACGTTAATAGAAAAATAACTTTTTCTGTTTCTATATATTTCAGCATCATTGCCGCCTTTATAAACAAAATATTGTTAGACATAATTATGACTGATACAATTTATTACCTGGTGAAATAATCTTTGCATGTGTGCAATCAATTATTCCAACAACATTTGGAAATCTAGCAACTTCATAGGAAGCCTCTGTAACATTAAAAGCGGCTGCCAAAGTATAAACACTAAAACAAATAACTGGGCCAACTTATAACATTAAAACAAAAGCGATGATATAACCAAAACGCAAATGTAATAAACAATTTGCAATTGATCAAATAATTTTAATTAATATAAAACTATTACCAAATAACAATCGCTACTGCCGTTGGCTCTGTCGGTAGATTAAGATAGAGAGAGTTCTAATATACTGAGTTGTTTACCTACCTGAAATGCTAATTGCTTCCCATCTGCTTAGTTACTTCCACTGCACTTAATTAATAAAAATGTTATATAAAAAATTATGAAAAATGATAAAATCTCGAGCGCCATATTGTCTTTTTTATATAGGAACAACAAAACCTAGTTAATGAATAATAATAAACAATTTATCAAAATGAAAATAAAATAACATGATATTATACTGAAGTTTATTCAATATCTGATTGAAAAGGTTAAAAAATCAGAAGTCTTATACTATTCTAAAATTATATAAAAACATTACCATTGAACGGTTCGGTACATAAACTGTATTACTGCTGGTAACTATGAAGCAGAATGGTGAACTTGGTGAGCTCAATGTCTTGCTTATTTATCCTTAATATATTGTGTCCATAAATTTATTGAATTTCTTTGAAGTTTAAGTATGTAGAACTTGCGTTGTAAAATGTAATTCAAATAAAAATTTCCATTTAAATTAGAAAAATAATAGAATAGTAAATTAGTGACTTATAAGTACCATTAAAGATAATTATTATAAAATGCCATATAAAAGTATGCATTAAAAATATGAGTAAAATATAAGTAAAATATAAGTCAAATATGAGTGAAACATGAGTAAAAGAGGAGTGCAAAATAAGTGCCTAAAAAAGCAAAGGTTTTAGTTTTAAAATATAATGAATTAGAAAATAACTTACCATCAAAATCTGATGGCACTAAATAAAAATTAGGTAAAACCATGCTTTCTGCTGTAATATTCAGCATTAGTGAATTAAAAAGGCTTTCAGAATAACTCAAGTGAGTATTCCCCTAAAGTTGTCACGCGTTGCGCGGATACAATAATCCGAATCCAATTTTTTAAGAAAGGAACTATAACTCTTTATGAAATATTACACCCACAAGATATGTTCTAGGAAATACAAATTAAATTGCCTTTCTCAATTCTGCATTTTAATAATTAAAACTTTTCTAATATTACGCCAAATAAACGAACGATCCCAAACCAATGTATTTTTAATACAACCACAAAAAAGGTTGTTACACCTCTTTAAACTCAGTAATTGCTTGAGCATTTTGAGGTAGCTTTATATATTCCTTGGTCAAAGTGCAGATCGCATGAGTGACCCTTTTAACGACTCTGCTTACAGTAGATTTATGTATGCCTCCGAAATACGACAGGCTTGGTTGATGACAACCGGTTGCATAAAAGCACAGACAATTAATAATTGATTAATTGGGGATAAACTATTGTTTCTGAAAATAAATAAAAGAACATTCTGGTCAGGTGTATTAGCTAGGTTCTTGGAAAAAGGTATACTTACAAGTTGTGAATAAATTCTAATTTATCCTCTATTTTTGCTAACAAACTCAGAACTGTTTCTTTTTTCAGTCTAAAATGCTGAAAAAATAGTAAATCTGACATTGAATTGAAATGGTCCGCTCGTTCGTAGACTTGTCTCGGAATTCCATTATTTAGAATACACACAACAATATCAAAAAATTTATCGTCATCGTGTCTTAGAAAGAGAATATTGTTTATATTACCAAACACTGCCATTATTGCCCTGTAGTTTTCACACGTGCGTAGTATTTTAAAAATTAAAGCCAACACATTTGTCGGCTTAAATTTATGGAATGCTTTGACATTTCAGTTGACGTTTAAGTTTCGGTGCAATGCAATAAAGAACCCTTAAATATTTAAGGACTCCTTATATTTTAAGAAATGTCGGTGAGATTGGCTATTAGAGCTTTAAACTGTGGTAAAAAGAACCGTCTCAGTAGATTCATTACAGCCCGCTCCCCGTAAAGCAAGACTTGTAATTTGATGGTAAATAGCACATTCACGTTCAAAACAACGAGTAAGTGTGGTTGTCTAACTTAAACTTTATTTTTTAAATTTTAATTAACTATAATAAATTTAATATGACAGAGAGATATATTTTTATTAAATCCAGAGACAAATCAAAATTTCAAAATACGTGTATGTGTAGAAGATGCTGAGAGAGCATAAATAAGTATTGAATTACTTTTGGGACTTCCTATTATATAAATTCGAAAACATCTCAGAAGTAGCACAGGAAAATAATTGCATAGAAAATGAAGACAATTCTATAGTCGACATCTCAACAAATAGCTCACTTATTACTAACACACCAAAAAGAAGGAAAACTGAAACTTCAGTTTTGCAAAAATACATTTTATGGAAAAAAGCTGAAGCGGATAGGAGGAATGTGGAAAGGCAGAACAAAGCTAAAGAAAAATTACATCATGAAGAAAGAATAAAAATTGAGCAAGAGAGAAATAAACTGTTGAAATTACTTATTCACTCAAAAAATAAAAATTAAGGCTTTACTAGTGCATACATTTACATGTTTTTAATAAAGGATATCGATTCTAACTTAATATCCATTTATTATTTCTAATATAATTCAATTATAAAATTAAATGACTGTTATCAAATAAACGTGAAAACACAATTTCTCTGAGATTACACACTTCTTCATAACTGTTATCTTGTATTGGCCCCCCTTATTACGTATTTAATTAAATTATTATTATTTACGCGCCTTCTGGTTTGGTAACCCAATGCGGTTTTATTTTGCCTCGGCTTTGCTCAATCGTGTTTATAATTTATTTTATAAACGGGTGTGGTTCGTATTAAGTACTGGGTAGGCTTAACACTGTCACCTTAAATAAATCTCTTAAAGCGGTTTATAACGTATATTAAATAAAGTTAACAATATAATAAAACTGGAATTAACATCAACTCAAAATGTATTGGGACTTCTTGGTCCTGGTGGCTCCTCACTCTCGTTCTCCTGGTGGGCGGCTAGTTACTGTGTGCGTAGTCGCTTCTGTGAACAGAGATATTATTTTAATCTACTCTTTACCTAATACGTAAAATATATGTTACGGTCCTGTATTTACAGGAGTGGTAGTCTCGATACCGTTTTTGGTCGGAGGCGCCAGCGCAATGAACTCGAATCGTTTCCGGACTGAGAAAATCAATATCGTGCTTATCCTTCAGTTAACTCTGGAGCGCTGAAGCGAGTATGTCGTACTCCCAGGAAATAATACACGCGAAATGCGCGTATGCAAATGCGAGATCTCGGGATTGTCTTTCTTTAATTATAACCAGTTTGATTAGGCAATTAGATTATTTATCTAACGGAATTAATTACGGATTTCGATACTAAGTCTAATTATCTACAATCAATCAAGGGAACAAAATGCTTGATATTAAAACTACTCTAAAACGACTTTAATAGGTTTAAGGTAAATATTGGATAATTTACGTACTATCTAATTTATTTACAAACGATATCACACCAGGTGTTTGCGATGGTTATATTGACTACAAATTTATACAACGGGTTTCGGATGTACTATCCTGCGATTAAAGACACCGTGTACGGTTATTGTGTTTGTCTGTATGTATTGTATGTATGAGTTTCGACGGGATCTCAGTAATACTTAGAAGACGTAGGCGAGGGCCTGTCTTAACTGGATAGACTAAGAGAAAGGTCGCAGGTCTTTACAGCCCTGTAACAACCCTTCACCCTCAGTATTTGCAGTGACGTCGGATACTACCTGCGTGGCACTCTAGGTGTTAGTGTTCTTATGTATTTGCGAGTGACGTCGGGATCTACTGCGTGGCACTTAGGTGTTAGTGTACCTGTATTTGCGAGTGACGTCGGGATCTACCCTGCGTCGCACTCTAGGTGTTAGTGTACTTGGTATAACTCCTGGAGACTCAGCCCGGCGTTATTTACGTTCTGTAGTGTTTGATTGTAAATTGTCAGATTTTATAACTTTACAACTTACGTGTCTATCAATGGCAGTACAGGATTAAACTTTAGGTTGCCTGGTGCGAGGTGGTGCGCGTCATCACACGATCGCGATGGACTCTTCGACGGTGAATAACAGGTCGGTGCTTACACGAAGCAAACGGTACGGTGGCGGCTGGATTATTAGCAGGTCGGTGCTTACACGAAGCAAACGGTACGTCGGCGGCTACTGGTTTCTGGAACGGCTTGACTTGAATCTACTTCGATTCATCTTTTCTTTTCACGCGCGTCGCGGGTTTATAAAGGTGCATTTGTGGGCGGCTTCGCGGCTACCGTACGGGGATGCTGTTCTGCGATTGGTTGTAATCGTTCTGACGTGCAAAACTTACGAGTTTTTAGAAATACACGTCAGCGGTGATTAATAAATTATTCGTTGTGCAATATCGCGTAAACTTTTGAAATTTTAGATATAGGATGGTCCGCAAATAATTTATGCTAAAAAGCATACGTAAAGGACGCTGGTTCTTTACATACCATCCTTTCCTCTTCTTGTGGGAGATCCGTCCGCTTGACCTTCACCCTCACGCCATCAGGCATGATGATGCTGACGCGGCGGCGATTGCGTCGCTGGCGGCGGTTAAGGCATTCCGGGGCGGCATAAGGCGGCCGGTTCGGGGACCTCCTAGATATGCAGGTCCTTCATTCCTCCGGTGACCTCAGTTGTCCGGCGCAAATGTTCCGGTGTGTCCGGGGTCTTCGGTCTACCGTCGGGGTGGAGCCGGGGTGGTGACCAATAGTATGCCGTACCCATACCGGACGGTCCTGGGGACGGTGTACGAGGAGCAGGAGGCGGTGATGGTTCTCGGATCGGGGAACTACGACGCGTGAGGAAGGCTGCGTCCAGCCTTTAGGCCCAGGCAGGTGGTAGCGGTGTGGCTGCCAGGGCGAGATCCTTAACGGGAGCTTTCGGCGTATGCATGGTTTAAACGGGGCCATGTTATGGGAGATAGCATTTCTGGTTTTATCCTTTGCTTTTATATGATTTCGAATACGCGGGTTTTTGATAGCCGTTAAATTTTCGACGTTACCATTGGTAGTTGGTCTTGTCTGATCGGTGACGTCAGTCGCATTTCTCAAATCTTTTACATGCGCTTCTCCCGCGCTTTTCCTACTACCGGGTTCTCGGAGCTCGACAATTACGGGCGATTTTATTTTATACACGAGGTAAGGACCGGCATACTTTTTCGCTAATTTCGCGGAAAATTCTTTCGCTTTGCTGGACAGGTAATGTGTTTTACGATATACGAGATCTCCTTTGCGGGGGCGGTAGGCTCGGTGACGAAGGTTGTAATGATACCGTTGTACTTCAAAGGTCTTTGCTAATGAGTCTCTAGCAAGTTCTTGTAGATCTTTTAAATACTTCATGTGTTGTTCTTGATCAGCTGCGGTTACGGCGGTTTCTATTGTCGACGGTTGTTTCTGGGTTGACCATGCCCTCGGTGGTTCTAATTCTCTACCGAGATTAAGTAAGGCTGGGGAGAAACCAGTTGATCCATGCTGTACGGTATAAATAGCGAATGCTATTGCAGGCAGGTGAGCGTTCCATTCTCGCTGGTTATTCCGCGTAAATTGTGCGATCATCGTCCCGATCACTTATTGGTCCTTTCCACCGGGTTGGCATGTGGGGAGTATGGTGGAGTAGAACGATGGTTGATCCCATGATCCTTCAAGAACGTGCGGAATAATTTGCTTGTATACTGGGGGCCGTTATCGGAGATCAGGTGTCGGGGAGTTCCAAATCGGCGGACTGATAGCGTTGCGGAGCGGTTTAAGTTCGACCCACTTAGTTAACCGGTCTTGGAAAACTAACAGGAATTTATATCCTTTTTTTGAACGCGGCAGCGGTCCGATAAGGTCTGTACTTACATTGTTCCACGGTTGTCCAGGTCGCGAAAAGTACATTTCTCCTTGCGGCTTTTGGGTACTACCTTTATAAGTCTGACAACTTCTACACGCTTTTACGTATTTTATAACGTCCGATTTTATGGTGGGCCAGTAGTAATTGCGGTAGATGCGGCATAGTGTTTTCGCAATTCCCAGGTGTCCTGCGGTGGGAGCATCGTGACATTCTTCCAGGATATCTCGGCGTTTTTCTAGTGGTATACAAATTTTCCAACTAGGATGGCTTCCCATCTCTTTTTCGGGTGTCGGATCAGGGAATGATTTAAATAGTTGTCCTTCATCTATTTTATATCTTGGGTGTTGATCAGGGTGTTCTCGGACTTGCTGTATCAAGTATTGATACCACGTACAGGTTATTTCTTCGGTTTCCTCCACCTCTAATGGAGACAGGTCGGCTTTTATTTCATAATCCTCATGTAAGCCACGAATTGCACTCAAGCCTCCTTGTACGGAGCTTTGTAATGGGATACGTATTCCGGCAATTTCGAGTTGTTTCTGGTGTATATGTAGAGTGGCCTGAAGATGTTCCAGCGCGTCTAATCCAATCACAATGTCGGTGGACAGTTGGGGTATGTAATAGCCCGGTAACTGGAGAGTTTTGTGCCTATCTTAGCAGGGAAAATGTATAAGCCGCGGGTTTCAGTCATGGAACTGTCGGCTAGACGTACAGTCGCAGCTTTTAGCGTGCTCGGATATATACGGTTGTTAATTAGTAAATTCTTTACTTTCTCGCCTATATATGTTCGGGATGCTCCGGTATCAATTAAAGCATTTATGGTTTTTAAAGACCATAATTTCTAGGAAGAGTCTATCATCGTAGGAACGATCTAATCTTCTATCTGGTTTCTTTCGTGTAAACTGCGCTACGGTTTGTAGTCAAGTGGTCCACTCGCTGGCGGTTGTTTTATTTCCAGGTGTCAGAGCCGGGGTAGTAAAAGTTCCTGGTGTCCCTTTACCGGCGTCTGAGTTTCCCGACCGCGGACAGGGCCAGTCGCGGGATAATACACCTTCTTTGCTGCATCTGGAGCAAAAGCTTTAAACGGTTCTCTACACCTCTCTTTGAAGTGTCCGGTTTTTCCACATCTCCAGCAGACGGTGGAGCGGTCATACGGGGTGGTGATAGGTGCTGGTGTGTCAGGATCTGGTGTTAGACCACTAAAGTGTACCTTCTGGCGATTGGGACTGGGAGATGGCGATTGCTTCCGCGGAGGTAGCATTTCGAATTGGGTGGCCAACTCGAGAAGTTCGGTCAGGTCTTTGAAATCTCTCTGGCGGATGTAATATTTATATTCCACCCTCAGGTTGTCATAAATACGTTGTAACTGTTCTTCTCTCGACATGTTTCCATGGCGTCGCATTAGGGTCAGGACGGCAGTCACGTATTCGGTGGCTTTTCTCGGGGTTTTGTAATCTATTGCGGATTTCCTCCTCCAGTTGAAATTGATGTCACGGTGGTAAAATTGTATTTTAAAACTGACCAAGAAATCTTTCCAGGTCGTCCAGGATTGTTGATGGTTTCTGTACCATAACAGGGTGCTTTCCTTTAATAATTCCGGAAGGGCGAGTAATACTCTTTCCAAGAAAGAAATCGGGTCGCTGATACCGTCGTATTTCACACCCCATTTGCGTATTCTATCGCAAATATCGGCGCGTCTGGTTCCGGTAATATCTAGGTGTTCCCCAGCTGGTGGTGATGGTATCGGAGCGGCTAATGTTAGTATTTCTGTTTTGGTGCGGTTACTTGTCCTTCTCCGGTGCGTAGGTATTTTATTATCCTGGCTCGAAGTGCATCTACATTTCCTCCTGTCTCTAGTTTATATTTCCTAGCCTCTGTTGCTAATTCATCCTTCTTGAGATGGTAAATCCATCCCACTCTGGTGTCAGTATCTTCAGAGTACTTCGGTATACTCATCCTGTAACAGACAGATTAGTGTCTCTGGAAACAAAAATATTTGATTACTGGTACTTCTGCGGTCCTTTTGGAATCTGTAAACGGAAAACTATTTTAAGGTGTTCAGTGTTTTTCGAGCCCCACGTTTAGGTGCCATATGTATTGGCCCCCTTATTACGTATTTAATTAAATGATTATTATTTACGCGCCTTCTGGTTTGGTAACCCAACGCGGTTTTATTTTGCCTCGGCTTTGCTCAATCGTGTTTATAATTTATTTTATAAACGGGGTGTGGTTCGTATTAAGTACTGGTAGGCTTAACACTGTCACCTTAAATAAATCTCTTAAAGCGGTTTATAACGTATATTAAATAAAGTTAACAATATAATAAAAACTGGAATTAACATCAACTCAAAATGTATTGGGACTTCTTGGTCCTGGTGGCTCCTCACTCGTTCTCCTGGTGGGCGGCTAGTTACTGTGTGCGTAGTCGCTTCTGTGAACAGAGATATTATTTTAATCTAATCTTTACCTAATACGTAAAATTTATGTTACGGTCCTGTATTTACAGGAGTGGTAGTCTCGATACCGTTTTTGGTCGGAGGCGCCAGCGCAATGAACTCGAATCGTTTCGGGGACTGAGAAAATCAATATCGTGCTTATCCTTCAGTAACTCTGGAGCGCTGAAACGAGTATGTCGTACTGCCAGGAAATAATACACGCGAAATGCGCGTATGCAAATGCGAGATCTCAGGATTGTCTTTCTTTAATTATAACCAGTTTGATTAGGCAATTAGATTATTTATCTAACGGAATTAATTACGGATTTCGATACTAAGTCTAATTATCTACAATCAATCAAGGGAACAAAATGCTTGATATTAAAACTACTCTAAAACGACTTTAATAGGTATAAGGTAAATATTGGATAATTTACGTACTATCTAATTTATTTACAAACGATATCACACCAGGTGTTTGCGATGGTTACATTGACTACAAATTTATACAACGGGTTTCGGGTGTACTCTCCTGCGATTAAAGACACTGTGTACGGTTATTGTGTTTGTCGGTATGTATTTTATGTATGAGTTTCGAGCGGGATCTCAGTAATACTCAGAAGACGTAGGCGACGGCCTGTCTTAACTGGATAGACTAAGAGAAAGGTCGCAGGTCTTTACAGCCCTGTAACAACCCTTCACCCTCAAGTATTTGCGAGTGACGTCGGGATCTACCCTGCGTGGCACTCTAGGTGTTAGTGTACTTTGTATTTGCGAGTGACGTCGGGATCTACCCTGCGTGGCACTCTAGGTGTTAGTGTACTTGGTATAACTCCTGGAGACTCAGCCCGGCGTTATTTACGTTCTGTAGTGTTTGATTGTAAATTGTCAGATTTTATAACTTTACAACTTACGTGTCTATCAATGGCAGTACAGGATTAAACTTTAGGTTGCCCGGTGCGAGGTGGTGCGCGTTATCACACGATCGCGATGGACTCTTCGACGGTGAATAACAGGTCGGTGCTTACACGAAGCAAACGGTACGGTGGCTGCTGGATTATTAGCAGGTCGGTGCTTACACGAAGCAAACGGTGCGGCGGCGGTTACTGGTTTCTGGAACGGCTTGACTTGAATCTACTTCGATTCATCTCCTTTTCCACGCGCGTCGCGGATTTATAAAGGTGCATTTGTGGGCGGCTTCGCGGCTACCGTGCGGGAGATGCCGTTCTGCGATTGGTTGTAATCGTTCTGACGTGCAAAACTTACGAGTTTTTAGAAATACACGTCAGTGGTGATTAATAAATTATTCGTTGTTCAATATCGCGTAAACTTTTGAAATTTTAGATATAGGATGGTCCGCAAATAATTTATGCTAAAAGCATACGTAAAGGACGCTGGTTCTTTACAATCTCCATCATCATTTTAAACTATACATTATAGATCACTGTCAAACTCTTCCTTACGAATACATATGTTATGAAATACGCATGCAGTGATAATGCATTTATTGATAAAATTTATATCAAAATTTTCAAATTTTTGTTCAATTACGTTTCTAGTGACAGAATGTTTGTAATTAAACAATGGTTGATTATTATTTAAATGTCCATGATCCTTGTATGGGGTAACTAACCAATTTAAGGAGGGATAGACAATCGCCTAGCAAAAACATATTGTTAAGAATGATGCTTTCTAGTCCAAGGGTGATCTCTTTAACACCCTTGCATCATGTAACGATCCGGGTTCTCCAGAATAAATGTCAATGAATAATCTCTAATGATCACATGTAGCTTACAAAAGAATACTATGAAACCCGATTAATGTATACTTCTTCATGTTCTGGACATTTGATCGGAATATGTGAACCATCAATAGCTCCAAGAATTCCGTCAATGTTAGGCTTATTTTTAAAAGCTGCTGAAATTATTCTTGCTCGTGCATTATCGGGACATTTTATGTAATGACTGGCAGTTTTCACAAAATGAGCCGTTACAGTTGATATATCTACATGACCAGTACTAAGAGATGCATTAAATCTATCAGCAACTTGTCTAAATGTTTCTTGTTTAGTTAAATACCAAATTGTTAATGAAATGACCTTATTTGGTAGTACTTTTTCTCTACAAAAATGATGAGTAGGTAAAACTGAGGAAGTTGTAATTGTACCTACAAAAAATAATTTGTAATATTTAATATCTACACTCAAATATGTAAGCAACTATATACATATTCTAAAGTAAACACCATGCTATTGACCTTATAAACCATTGACAACATCTCTGCTCATTCGAAAGTGAGATTTAAAATCACTTAAAGAATACCTCTACATAATTTTTACATTATTTTAACCCTTTTTGTCGATTTTTTGTTTCTTTGAGAACTTTCACTACTATTGGAACTATGGAAGTTAGTCCATTTCCTAATATTAACCATTCAATCTAAAAGCATTATTTGTATAAACAATGTTAAAAGTTGTAATTATAGGTATATTTATAAAATGTACTGGATGTTAAATATTCATTAATACACACCTTATTTTCTGAATCCATGTAAAGCTAAAATATTAAATCTAACCAGCATTACACTACTGGAAGGTGAACAAATCAAGAAACTAAGATGTTTACTATCTAGTTGTTATAGCAGGTTTCTTGTATTGTTATTGACTAAAATATGCAACATGAACTTGTGACTTAATTTATTCATCCACTAATTGATATAATACATAATTTACCATTATTCCTTATAATAAAATAAAACAACAAACTGACATCTTATTCTACTCATCTCTGATCTTTCACTCTTACCAACCTACCTTGGTTATCTTTATATACAAGGAAAGCATACAACATACAATTTAAATGAAAAACAAATTGGTTATGTTAAAAATCGTAAAACACGACGTGTCGTTTTAGGGAGTAATTCAACCTTATTGTACCACAGAATAAGGAGTTTTTTCTGTGATTGTACTGATGCAGTTCAGACTTCAGTTCAGTTTACCCCTAAAAATACTTAAAACGAAAGCGTCTGTATTAGTTTTGTTAAACATTATTTGCGTTTGACAAAAAAATTAGGCTTATATTTGTATAAATTTTATAATTATTCAAAACCTATTCTTCGAAATGTCTTATGAGATTGATATGAAACTTATTAAAGTCGAACCAAAAGAGGAAGAAGGAATAGATTTACTTCCAACACATTTTATTGTAAATAGTGATCTAATAAAAGGTGAAATTAATTGCGTTCAAGTAGTAACAATTTGACACTATTTTTACAGATAATGTGAATATTAAGAAAGAAGATACCTCTTCACTAATAAAAGATGTTAGCTCAACTGTCAAGCACATCACAAACGTACAGTATGAATGTAATCAATTTAATAGTTCAACAATGGTGCAAGAAAATTTTTACAGTTCAAAATTTAAATATAAATGTGACCATTGTGATTATATAACAAAATACAAATCATCCTTGAAATGTCATCTTTTAAAACACTTTGAATGCAATTATGCAACACAGCGCAAAGATAGCTTTCAACCTCTTCAAAAAAAACATTCTTCAAGTTCTAAATTTAAATGTGACCAATGTGATTATGCAACAAATCACAAAGGTAGTTTAACAACTCATCTTAAAAAACACTCAAGTTATGAATTCAAATGTAATCAATGTGATTATGCAACACATCATAAAAGTGCTTTAAAACTTCATTTTAAAAACACTCAAGTTATGAATTCAAATGTAATCAATGTGATTATGTTACACATCATAAAAGTAATTTTAAAATTCACGTAAAAAAACACTTTCCAGCTTCAGAATACAATTGCCATCAATGTAATTATGTAACACATCGCAAACGTCTTCTTATGTTGCATCTTAAAAAACACTCTTCAAGTTATCAATTCAAATGCGAACAATGTGATTACGCAACCTATCGCAAATCTAATTTAACAGTTCATCTTAAGAAACATTCTTTAAGTTATAAATTTAAATGTGACCAATGTGATTATGCAACTTATCGTACAGATCATTTTAAAATTCATCTTAAAAAACACTCTTCAAATTATGAATTCAAATGTGACCAATGTAATTATGCAACACATCATAAAAATTCTTTAAAAATTCATTGTAAAAAACATTCTTCAGGGTATGAATTCAAATGTGACCAATGTAATTATGCAACACATCATAAAAGTTCTTTAAAAATTCATTTTAAAAAACATTCTTCAGGGTATGAATTCAAATGTGACCAATGTAATTATGCAACATATCGTAAAAGTTTTTTAAAAAGTCATTTTAAAATACATTCTTCAGGGTATGAATTCAAATGTGACCAATGTAATTATGCAACACATCATAAAAGTTCTTTAAAAATTCATTTTAAAAAACATTCTTCAGGGTATGAATTCAAATGTGACCAATGTGATTATGCAACACATCACAAAGCTTATTTAACAATTCATCTTAGAAAACACTCGTCAAGATATGAATTCAAATGTGACACATGTGATTATGCAACAAATCGCAAAAATAATTTTAAAATTCATCTTAAAATACACTCTTCAAGTTATCAATTCAAATGTGCTCAATGTGATTATGCAACACATCGTAAAAGTTCTTTAAAAATTCATATTAACAAACATTCTTCAGGGTATGAATTCAAATGTGGTGAATGTAATTTTGCAACACATCATAAAAGTTCTTTAAAAATTCATTTTAAAAAACACTCTTCAAGTTATCAATTCAAATGCGCTCAATGTGATTACGCAACACATCACAAACATTGTTTAAGAATTCATCTTAAGAAACATTCAAGTTATAAATATAAATGCGAACAATGTAATTATGCAACAAATCACACAGGTAATTATAAAAATCATCTCAAAACACACTTTTCAATCTCATTTAACAATTCATCTTAAAAAACATGTCAAATTATGAATACAAATTAAACCAAATTGTAATTATAACACATATCAAAAAGCTATGTATAAGACACAGATTTTTGTATTATTGAAATTTGTCTTTAAAATATTTCAAAATGAAGTCAAATTGAAATCATTTGTAATGAATGTCACATGAGTTTGAGTTTCAAAAATTATTTTTTAATCTTCTTAATTTTCTATATCAAGCGGTCATGCCTTTAGCCTTAAAATGTTTATAACAGCTCGAATTATTGGGCTAGTTGATAACGGGGTGTCAATTGGATCAATAGCGACCGTTTTAAATATAAATAAAACAGTTTTACTAATAAAAAAAAACGGGAGCAGGAAAGAAGCATTGAATCACTACATCCAACTGGGAGAAATAGAATATGGACTGATCAAGAGGATGCCAACCTGCTGGAGTTTCTTATGGAATATCTTTTGAAATAGTGAAAACTTCTGCAGCACAGACTTTCTTGGATCTCTTTCGACAGTTTGTCGTCAAATTAAAGCTGGACTCTGCACTACTGGCATCAAGTCATCTTTACTGATGAAAAGTTATTTCAATCTTCTCATAATGGGCATATTGAAGTTTATAGACCCAGAAATTCTTGATTAGGCGAAAAAATATGTTGCCCCTACAGGTAGATCCGGAAGATTTTCCATAAATATTAGGGGTTGGATCAGAGTGCTGGGAATTTTATGTATCGTTGAAGAACTCTGTACAGCCTTGATTTATAAGAACATTTAAGAAAACGTTATGCTGTCATTAGTGCGGCAATTTTTTGAGGATGATAATTTTATATTTTAGCAGGACAATTGTCCTGTCCATACAGCAATAATTATCTGAAACTGGTTTGTGGAACATAATAACATTATTGTTATGAACTGATCCTCTAAAAGCCCGGATTTAAATCCAATTGAAAATATTAAGGGGGCTTGGGCTTAAGGTTAAACAAATGTATAATAGCAATTTTTGGCCCCAAAACAGAGAGCAGTTTGAGGACGGTATTTGGGAAACCTGGCCAAGTTTGAACAAAACTCCAAATTTGCTTAAACATTTATACAGTTCCATACCCCAGACACACTAGCGTAGTCATACAAAGAGATGGTTCCATAACAAAATATTAATTTTTGTAATTATGCATATATCCCCAATTTTAATTGTAGTTTTCTTAATAAGATTATGTTTGTTTATTGTATTTTTTATCACCTTTATTGACTTTATTAAAGTTGTTCTTTGTTCTTAAAAACAGACGAATTTTGTTTTCACAATAAAAAATATAAGGCCTTTATCAAAGTAACACACTGTATTATATTTCCTATTTTTAAAGACCCTCTGTGTGCTTCATAAACTGTCCCCTCAACAAAGCTTGTATAAAATGACTGTCCCACATCAATGAACAGCGATTAAGTACAAGAGCAAAAGGAATCTATTTGACACTGCATTTTGCCCTGGCAACAAGGTTTGAAAGAGTTAAAAAATTTAATTATGTTGATTAAAGTTTCAGGAAAAAATTTGACATTGTGTAAGTTGGCTTAGAATAAAATGTAATTGATCTAGTTATGTAGTACAATGCTGTTAAGGAGTTTTTACTTGTGTGGTTGTATTTTACCATTTGTAGCATTATTATGTTAGAGTAAATAAATTTTGTAAACCTGCCCGTGTCAATGAATTAACACCAAAAATGCAAGACTGAGTAGGACATACTGATACTAGCTAAGGAAAATAAGATGGTAAAGTAATTGTAAGGAAGTTGATGTCGATAATGTATATAAGGATCTTTTCAATATTAAATGAGAGTGAGAATTAATTGCAAACATTATATTTGATAATTGTTAAGTTACAAATATGTTTAGTAATGCGTATTAAAAGCAAATCCAACTCCCTAAAATAAGAAAATAAAAATGACATTCCTTCACGAATATTACCGGGCTAACTCACCACTTAAAGGAAGTTTATTACACGGTCTTAATCAGTAATTTTGCAAGATTTTCAACAATTTTTTTATTATTAAGTTATTCATTCTTGTGTTATAATTATTTTATGTAAACACACTGTTTTGTCAACAAAAGTTAAAATTAAGGAATTGTTTTTTAAAATTTGTAATTCAACTGCAAAGCTTGAGGTATTTGTTTTAGACCTATCTTTATCTTTGAAATTAGTTAACTAGCACATTTAGTTCCTACGTTTATAAATTAGTAAACCACTTTCAAAGGTTAAGAAAGGTAGTGCAGGTTTTAGTAGGGTCCTAAGGTGACCGTTCATGTAAAAAGGAAATATAGACATGGACGCATCTCACGTAGAGTCTGAGGGGTACCAAATACTCCCCAGTAAGGGGAATGGGAGAGAAATTTCTTTAAATTTGATATAAACATAAATTTTTATGCTCTCTAGTCTAAGTCGCAAATGTAGTGGTTGTTTATGATAAGTTTTTAGGCGTCCCAGAACATAATGCAATAGTGCCAAAAAATAAAGTCAACTATAAAATTTAATTTTATAGTTGGCTTTATACGTTACTCAAACTGTTATATTAATAGCAGGCTTATGATTATGTTTTAATTTTTCAACTTTGACAAAATTGTTTCCAACATCTTTAACAATTTTTAACAAATATTACTAAGGACGAAGATAACTGTAAGTGTTATCGAAACGTTTAGATTGTATAATTTAAAATACACCAAAAAAGATAAGTATTTTATTATGAGTGATAATGATGAAAGTTTACATTTTCATATTTAATTCTGTGTTTTACTTCGTTTTTTAAAAGTACATAGTGAATAAAATGGCGAACGATCTTGGAAATTCTTAAACAATTCCAAGCAAATTATTTCAAAATTATGTTTTGTCATTAAAAGCCCTTTAAAGTTCATGCAGTAAGGCCAGTTTTTTCACTGGTTCAAGTTTTATTCATATCAGAAAAAATATTTTACGTTGCGGTGTTAGATCCCGGAAAACACATACACATTTCAACAATTTTTAATATATTGCGTGGTATATATCTTCACTCTTGAAGTGGTTAAAAAGATTGACCCATTGCTTGTCAATAGAAACAGAAACTTTTTTCTACTCTTATTTTTTAACTGGTTGTATATTTTTTTTAATGCACACAATTTCATCAAAAAGTTCCGATTCATCTATATGAATATCAAGGTGTTATTTTTGAAAAACAGTTATTGTTTCCAACATCTGACCACAGAGGTTCTTTTTTTAGCAATATCCAATAAAACGCTTGCGAATCTTCAAAGTGTTGCGCCCGTTTATCCAAATAGGCTATAAATCATGGTCATTGACGTTTAAAATCATAGTGTTAAATTGATCAGGCAATCAGTATGCTGATGTTTGAATACAGTTATGAAGGATATGAACAGCACAGTTCACCCCAACTAAATCTCTTTTGAGTAACTGCTGAACTTCACGGAAAACGTAATGTTGGCCATGTCTTGCTGGTTCTCCAAAATTGCAATTTGTGTAGTCAGCGCACGTTGTCATTGCTTTTGTTGTTAATTCACACTTGTCAAATATTTTAATAATATATTCAAATATAATGTGTGAAGTTTCACCTGGATGATCTTGAACTTCCAAATTACTTGAATGTTCGTGTCTTTTATTTAACGAGTAGGTATAGGACAAATTTTTACGCTTCGGTGATTTGAACATTCGGTATAGATTGTTACAAAATTGACCGTTCCAAGATCTTTTTGTATGGAGCATAATAGTTCTTTTTGTAAAACGTTATACATTATACTTTAGATTTGGTTCTAGAACACGCAAATTTTCTTTGGAAGCAACTTTTTATTAGTTTACTAGTCAATAGAACAAAAGGATTGATTGTGGATCACGTTGTGGTACGACCAAGTATATTCAATCGCAGCTACCTTTGTTCTTTATTTCCAAATGTGTCCTTACGAAAAAAAATACTACTACTACAAGCAGCAACATCTGCCTTTTTAAGATTAAGTGTCGTTATGTGTTGAACAATATCCTCCATTTCCCCGTGTGTAAGTGAAAACTGCACGACATTTTAAGCACTTTACATCGCTATCTGAGGTTGTCTTTTTAATAAATGGATATTCGCTTTACAAGTCTCTATACACTTTCTTTTTGGCATTTTCAACCGTCCTAGATACACACTACACTATAACGATTATTTATTTAAAAACATTTATTAACATTTAACCTTAACTAACGAACTATTTACAAGCACCTGTATACTGATTTTCTACACGTACAAGACATCGTTGTGAACAAATCCTTTTGACGCTAGAATTGATACTTAATCTATCCTCATAAGCGGTATCGCGCGCTATTTATTTAAGTCGACAAAAAGTGCTAGAATAGTCTCGTAAATTGCAGAACTCGTTACGCCATCCTATTGTGTCTTATGTGAAGGACGCGCTATCTTTTTCGTACTTTCTAGACTTTGATTAATTCCTTATATACTATGAAACGCCAGAAAAAGGAAAAAAAGGGACTTCTTTATAAACAGAAAACATTAACGTAATGCTTTAAAATAATTATATATACAAAATGATGGGTTTAAAAAGGGATTGTCCCATATAATATGGGACAAATGGTCGTCTTAAGTAAAGTGTCCCCCACTCCAAACCATACTCCTTCCCCGACATTGTAAAATTGTGGTGTAAATGGTACAAACACAAAAAAAGGGTTGTTACAACATACCTTTCTTTTACCATGTATTTTTGTAATTGGTCCTACTGTTCCGGAGATACCGCCAAAGCGCACACCACGTGTGCGTTCATTTAGGTCTATTCATACCTTCGAACATATAGTAGTGGAACGAGCATACTGCAGATCAGTTGGCTCAAAGATGATTGACAAGGATAGATGTACAATCGTTACTGCGAGCTTATGCGCATGATCAGTGAAAACCTTGAATTTTATGTGTAGCGCCAAATTTAAACCACCTCATATACACATTTATCAATTAACATTAGAAAAATAATACGTTTAGGCTTATTAACTCAGTTGTATACACATTATAAATAGAACACGGTTCATATAAATATAATTATTGATTAGAAGAAGTTATTAATTTTGTATATTTTCTTCTAATTAAACAAAGTTTACTAGACATTTTTTTAATTCGTATGATGTATTCAAAAGCCTACGTATTTGATTATAATTAATTGTATCCTATGATTAAAAAATATATCTTGGTTAACTGAAAAATTCGGCTTTTGAAACAATTAATGTTAATAGTATTCTTAACTTCAATTATTTTACAAATGAAAATAACATCATCCGCCGCATTTTGCAAGTTTCCTCGGTTTTTCACCTTTTTATGTAATATGTTAGAATCTTTTATATATCTTCAAACAAGTTACGGGTACTGTACATTTTCACACTTTTTTTTATTTAGAAGTAATAGTGAAGAAACACTCCCTTTTATTAAAGTTCTACCATTTGTTACGGTATTTACGACAGTAAAGATCAAAGATAAAAGGAGTAAATATTAAAAATTTCACATTAATTTAAACAAGTCAGCTGATTTCAAATCCGCCATTAATGTAAAAGCACAATAATGTACGCAACTGCGCATTACCAACAAGTTCGAGTTATCAGTTTATCCTTCTTTAACTTGCATACTATTGTATTGTTTGTTCTGTCGATCTTCTTTGCGCTTTGTGCTTGTAACAGAGTTTACAGAGTATGCTCGTTCCAGTTACTATATGTTCGAAGATTCATATGCATCAGTCACCGTTCCGAATCCGGACGCTCACCGTCCAGTCACAATCAAAACCATAGCTCCTTTCACAAACTTCTGTTAGTCAAAGCTACTTTTCCTCATTTTTTGTCAAGAATTAATTTACCTAACCAGCAGTATATCCTATTTTTACTTTCCAACCTACATATATATATATATATATATATATATATATATATATATATATATATATATATATATATAAACTTAAATAAGACATTTTTTCTTTGAAACTTGTGTAAATAAACGTACACATTAACTCAACGTTCCGGGAACGTCCTTTGTTCCTTTGTCAAGAATTTATTTTGACAATTACAGAAATTGAAATAAGGTAACTATTTTTAACAAGTACAGAATATGAAACAAGGTAACTAATTTAAATTTAATCTGGACGAGTGTGTTTGACTTCGGTAGTTGGTCTAGTACATAATGTAGAAGGTGCAGAAGTGGAGACGTCAGGAATAGTTGCAGCATAAGTGTTTGAAATTTTTCTGGAAGATTTGGAGTTGGTTGAAATGTAGAATCCACTTGTTTAATGATATTCTTCCAAATTTGTGGCACTCTAGAAGTCTCATCTCGTATATTGAGGGCGTTTGGTCTGCTTTCAATTTCAACTACTTCAATAATTCTTTCTTGTAAGGTATATAGAGGTGCAATTAAACGGATATTGTTGGTGTTAATTTGGTGTCCTGTATCTAAATGATGTGCGGACAAAATTCCTAATGAAAACCAAGGAGTGTGTGAGATACCGTGCAACAACTGTCGAAGAACTTATATAGGACAAACTAACAGAATATTATATGCGAGAGCCGATGAACACCAACTAGCAATTAAGCAGCACAATGCATCATCGTCTTTAGCTGCACATCATTTAGATATAGGACACCAAATTAACACCAATAATATCCGTGTAATTGCTCCTCTATATACCTTACAAGAAAAAATGATAAGAGAAGCAGTTGCAATTGAAAGAAGACCAAACGCCCTCAATAAACGAGATGACATTTCTAGAATGCCACAAATTTGGAAGAATATCATTAAACAAGTTGCTTCTACATTTCAACCAACTCTAAATCTTCCAGAAATTTCAAACACTTATGCTGCAACTATTCCTATTCCAAGTACTAGACCAACTACCCGAAGTCAAACACACTCGTCCAGATTAAATTTAAAATAGTTACCTTGTTTTATATTCTGTACTTGTTAAAAATAGTTACCTTATTTCAATTTCTGTAATTGTCAAAATAAATTCTTGACAAAGGGAACAAAGGACGTTCCCGAAACGGTAAATTAATTTGTATGTTTATTTACACAATTTTCAAAGAAAAAATGTCTTATTTAAACATTAATACTTGTGGAAATCTAAATAGAAACTATATATATCTATATATATATATATATATATATATATATATATATATATATATATATATATATACCGAGTGTTTAAAAAGATGCGGCAATATTAAAGGGGTGATTGCTCAGGTCATTTTATACAATAAAGTTACTATAAACATAGATCCACAAACGCTTCGTTACCTATCTACAGCGCGTTGAAGTTTAATTTAAAAACAGTCAAAATTAGATTTTTCCAAAACGGCTTGAGATATCATAATGAAATTTTACGCATGTCAATAGCTGTGGGAAACGCATACTTTGCAATACAACACGATGTTTCAGTCGTACCATTGGCGCGCGTATTGGCACGTCACAGGCTATTTTTCAAGAAAAAGTAGAATGCCGCTGATTTCTCTAAAAATAAAAATATTTTTAATTCTTTGTTCAATTGTGAAGAAAAATCTCTCTTGACTTTTTATCGTACGACGCATCTTTTTAAACACCCTGTATAATGAACATTTCAAAAATGTTGTTCCAATGTTACCACTAACTGATGAACAAAAGCAAACATTTCAAAAAAGTCGAAATTTTTATACAAACCTTTTTAGGGTGATCTTACAAACCCTAAAGTACGAGAACACTGTCACGTGACTAGTAAATACTGTGGTGCTGTACATTCGACTCGTAATTTAAACTATCAATTACCAGCATTTATCCCAGTTTTTTTCCGTAATTTGTTTGGTTATTATGTCCACATGTTTATCAAACATTTAGCTAGTGAAACGGATAAAATTAACATACTCCCTACTACTGCTGAGAAATACATAACATTTGGTAAACATATTTTCGTGGATCAATTTATAAACAGTCGTGGTCGTAGGCAAAAGAAATATATTAGTTTACGATTCGTTGATAGTTGTAGAGGTTCATGGCGGCATCCTTAGATACCCTTTCTCAGAATTTATAGGACGAACAATGTGTATTGGTAAGGAAATATTTTGGTGATGATAACTTTAACTTAGAAAGAAAGGTAATTTTCCATATGCGTATATACATTGACCGTACGCTCCTATGATAAATTTTACGATAAAATGCCTGTTGAAAACATAAGTGACTAGAAAAACTGTCGCGTCGTTCAGGTATGGGATCACTTTTAGTATAACACACTCGGTGATTATGCAGATACATTCACTTCAAGAGTGAAGATATACCACGCAACATATTAATTGTTGAAATGTGCTTGTTTTCCGGGATCCAACGCCGCCACGGAAAAGATTTTTTCTGATATGAATAAAATTTGGACCAGCGAAAAAACTAGTCTTACTGCATGAACTTAAAAGGGCTTTTAATGACAAAACATAATATTGAAATGAATTGCTTTAAATTATTTAAGGACCTTCAAAAAATCAAATAAAATACAGAATTAAATAGTTTTTTTTTATTTTCTGACACTATTGCATTATCACATGGAAATTTCTCCTCTGATTCTCCTTACTGAGGAGCATTTGGCAGTGGCGAAACTACAAAATTTTTCTGGGGTGGGCCAGGCCCCACGGGCTCTTTTGGTGAGGGGTACGTATAAAAATTTTGTTGGGGCGTACACCACTTTTTATAGATGCATGCGCATGAAAACTACGTCAATCTTGTTTTCACTCTCAATTTTAAACAGTTTTGGTTTTCGTCATCATGGTTTGTCATATACCTACTTTAAGTAAAAGACTTTCTTGTTTTCACATTTTATTTAGGAAATATAACATAATAAGTATGAATAAAAAAACTTCAAACTAATTTTAGTTTTCTATCTGTTTCTATACAAACAGAGAGAACTTGTTCAGCCGACAATTTCTGCTTAACTAAAGCATTTTCGATACAGAGAAGTGATAAATTTGAAAATCTATCTTGTACCATTGTGGTTCTCAGCCATGTTTTATCCGCCTCATAGCGGAGAAACTTCTTTCGCAACCAGCTGAACTGATTGGAAGGCCTACAGCAATTTGTAAAGATTTGGAGTCAGATCCCCTTCACTTGAACTTTTAGATTTTCCAACGTGATTTTAAGATTTTTATTTTTGAATAAATTTCGTATCACTAAAACTTCAGCTTGAAGTGTTGAGATTTCGATATTGAAGGCCCTCTGATAATTGGCGACGAACTCAAATGCTTGATCCAAACCTAGCTTCATAAAGGAATCAATCGATCTTGCAAGGGAAGATTTTCAAATCGTTTTTCATATTGCCAATCACGTTGTCCATGACTTGGTAGTAAATGTTGACTTTCCAGTATTCGGGAGCTATAGTTCCTGCAGGTATGTCGATCAGAGATGATTTACCAAGGGTTGAGTCAGATAGATATTCATTAAGCCTTTGTGGATGCTTCCTTTTTTGAAATCCTTAAAGGAATTTTTCTATTTCACTCCACAGGTCCTCAAATTTGTTCCTCTTCTCTTCAAAGCTACTTACAGTGCTATCTATGATTTTCTCTGAAAATATTTACTCAGTACATTTGCGACCATTAACACTGAATGGAAGACGAACAAACAAACGATAAATTGTGACTTTATCATTGATGCCTGTATTCCAAGTGCTTCTACAGAATTTTTGTCTCGCCCTTGTTCAATTTCCTCATCCAGAACATTTCGAATTGCTTGGAAATTTTTCAAAAGGGATATGCAATTTTCATATCGACTCCACCTGGTACTGCTAAGACTTCCCATTTCGCCCCCCGACTTTATACCTAGAGCATCACGGGCGTTTATGAGATGAGAGTGATGACCGGGTTGAGAAAAGTGGACGTATATTTCCTCCAGAGTGTTGAAAAATGCAGCTGCAGTAGACACCTTAGCACAACTGTCGACAATTACCAAGTTCATCCTGTGTGCCAAGCAATGAAAGTAAATGGCTTGTGGATGATCCTTCCTTATTTTGGCTTGCAGTCCTTGGTGTTTCCCAGACATAACACTGGCTCCATCATAAGATTGGCCAATTAATATGGCGTTATTCAACAAACTGCATTTACTTAGATACTTTTTAATAAGTATTTTTAAACTCTCGGCATCTCTAGAAGAAGAACAATCTACGAAACCAAGAAAACGTTCCTCAACTTCCAAGCCTACGGTATATCTGATTGCCACGGACAATTGTTCTTGTTTGTAGCACCTAGCTTTATCAACCATTATCGAAAAAACCATATTGCCGCACTTCTTCTACAATCTGTTCAATAACAAGTTGAGATGCGATGCTTATTATTTCATTTTGTATTTTGGAACTGCAATAACTGATATGTCTGTCTAGATGCATCGAAAAATTCGTGTAATGTTTTGCCATAAGTTAACCCAACTCCAGAAAATTTCCTCGGTTAGTAGATGTTGCGTCTTGTCGGTGTCCTCAGTGGCAGCCCTTGACCTGTCAAGTATAAAATCATGTCGATTAATTTTACCATATAATCTCGGTTCTCTATTGTCATTTCTTCATGTTGTATGGTTAGCTTCTTATGAACATCTCCGGCCTTCAAGGAATGCTTGTAGCCTACAAACCTTTGCATACAGTCACTGTGAGCCAAAGAGGTGTCATGTTTTTCAGCGACTCACTTAGTTTCCTCCAATTACTGAACCCATTAATCGAAAACTTTTCATTTTGATCTCGAATATTTGCAGAATGCCGAAAATGTCTGCAGACAAAGCAGAACGCTTTATCTAACTTCACACTATATTCAAGCCACTGATAAGTATCAAATAATTGAGACGAAAACGATCTCCGTCTATCTCCAAATGAACTTTTGGAAAAACAACCCTTGGGCCCCTTGGCTGCGAAGGACCACTATCAAGAGTTCCCAGATCTTGATCTTCTGGATCATTTCGTCCTCTTTGATTTGTTTCTGCAGATGTAAAACATCGGATGTTTTGCTACCTTGCCCTTCTTCAGCGGCTTTATTTACATCTTCTCGTATGACTCCACCAACATTTTCTATATTTGAAGTTGAAGATTGTGTTAAATCACAAGCTATCTCAATATTTGTTGTTGTGTGAAAACGATCGTATGTCTTTGAATTTCTTCATGTTCTAACCGCCCACAATCTGCAACGCAAATAAAAACAAATTTATAAACACCGAAGCTAATTGCTCGGACACTGATGGGGAAACAAGTAAAAGGCGTGAAAAAAGTACAAATCAAAATCCTTTGCAGTTTTAACTTTAAACTATTATTATTATTATTAGCTGAAACTTGTGATGCAATCTTTCCTTTTTTCAGCCATCAAAATTTTAACATCTTATAATACTCTAAAACAAACATACAAATAAGTAAAATTACCTTAGTCCTTAGTTGTTTGTGGCAGCTGGCCTTGGCAGTGGCTATTTGTTTGTTTCGATGTTTTATTTCACACAGCACTGTGCTGTCAGTACAGAAGACTCAGAACATGGAACACCGAACACAGGTTATATTGGCACTTGGCTCATAATAATAATAATAATATTACATAAAACATTAAACATAACTATAACAAGTACTAACCCCATGAATTCATCGTGCGTTGCAGCGTTGCTTAGATAGGTACCGATGACGCAAGCAACCCTTCTCGAATCTTCTAGAAGTTCGATGACTAATAATTTACGTAAGCTGCTGTCTGCGTCTGCCGAGGCATCGTAATTATGAGTCATACATCTAGATTGTTCGGAATAATGAATCACCATTTTCGGTATGTTACACTATTTTTAAGTTTCAAATCTCGCTTCCTTTATAAAAAGTTATATTTTAGAATGTTAATGTAAACTGTATGTAAACTAATCTAATCTACTAATCTTTGCGGCGTCTTTATGCTTGCTGGGTTTACTACATCGTGAAAGAGGAACTATACATGCTATTGTTTATGCATCAACACTCAACGCATATCAGTATCATGAACCAAAACAATTCCAAGAGCAGCACAGTCACAGTCAGCAGTCTACCGCCGCCGCGCCGCTTAGCTAAACAAATATTATTTCACCGATACAACTTATGCTCGAATGACGAATATTCTAATGTCCTTACATAATAAATAATAATTAATAATTGTACTTATCACTATCTCACTATTACTACTCGTTTGTTTACCGCAATGGTTTAAGATTTAACGAATTAAGTTGTTAGATGGAATTTAAGATAAGAATGAAAAATGGGGAAGTGCTCCGTTTTTCTGGGGTGTGTCACGGCTTGGCTGGGGTGTGCTCGGCACACCTTACACCCCCTAGTTTCGCCACTGGCATTTGGTACCCCTCAGACTCTTCGAGAGATGCGTTCATGTCCATATTTCCTTTTTACATAAATGGCTACTACTATAACCTGCACTACCTTTCTTAACCTTTGAATGTAGTTTTGGTTTACTAATTTATTAAAGTAGGAACTAAATGTGCTGCTTAACTAATTTCAAAGATAAAGATAGTCCTAAAACAGATACCACAAGTATTGCATTATAAATACGTAAAATATTTCTAAAAAACAATTCTTTAGCAATAATTATAACACAAGAATGAATAATTTTATAACCTCATTACTTTCAAAAAAATTGTTGATAATCTAGCAAAATTACTAATTAAAACCATGTAATAAACTTCTTTTAGTGGTGGGTTAGGTCCCTGTAATATTCCTGAAGCCTGAAGAAATGCCATTTTTATTTACTCATTATTTTAGGGAGTTGGATTTGCTTTTAATACGTATTACTAAACACATTTGTAACTTAACAATTACAAATGTTGCAGTTAATTTTTACCAGTTCCTCTCTCATTTAATATTGAAAACATCCTTATATACACTATTGACAACAACAACTTCCTTACAATTACTTTACAATCTTCTTTTCCCTATCTAGTATCAGTATGTACTACTCAGTCTTGCATTTTTGCTGTTAGTACATCGACACAAGACAGGTTTATAAAATGTATTTACTCTAACATAAATCGCTACAACAGGTAAAATACCACACAAGTAAAAATTCCTATAACAGCATTGTCTTACATAACTAGACTAATAGTTACTTTTTATTCTAATCCGACTAACATAATGCCAAATTTTGTTCTGAAACTTTAATCACGCAACTAAATTTGTGAACTCTTTCAAACCTTGTTGGCAGGGCAAAATGCACAGTGTCAAATATATTTCTTCTGCTCTTGTACTTTAATACTGCTCATTGGTGTGGGACAGTGGTTTTATACAAGCACAGATGTATACACACTATGTATACATCTGTGATACAAGCTTTGTTGAGCGGACAGTTTATGTAGTATACAGGGTCTTTAAAAATAACCAATATAATAGTGTAATACTGTGATAAAGGCCATATATTTTTGACATTAGTGAAATCAAAATTCTTCTGTTTTTAAGAACATTTTTAATTAATTAATAAAGGTGAGAAAAAATATAGTAAACAAACATAATTTTATTAAGAAAAGTACAATTAAAATTGGGGAAATATGCATAATTATAAAAATTAATATTTTGTTATCAAACCATCTCATTGTATGACTATGCTGGGGCATGGAACCATATAAATTTCTAAACAAATTTGAAGTTTCGTTCAAACTTTGCCAGGTTTCCCAAATACCGTCCACTAACTGTCCTTTGTTTTGGGGTCTAAAATTTAGGTAATTATTGCCGCATGGACAGGACAATTGTCCAGCTAAAATAAAAAATGATGGTCCTCAAAAAAATTTCCGCACTAATTGCAGCATAACGTTTTCTAAAATGTACCCATTAAAGGCTGTAAAGCGTTCTCCAACGATACATAAAATTCACAGCATTCTGATCCAACCCCTAATATTTACGGAAAATCTTCCAGATCTATCTGTAGACACAATATATTTTTCGTCAAATCTAGAATTTCTGGGTCTATAAACTTCAATATACCCATTACGAGAAGATTGAAAAACACTTTTCATCAGTAAAGATAACTTGATGCCAGTAGTCCAGACCCCAAAATATACCATTTTTTATATTCAATAATATTTTATTGAAATTTGAAGCATGTATGTAAGAAAACCTGTGGAATTTTTGATTAAGTCAAAGTTTTAATACTTCCGGTTCGACCGGAAGTCTCCTTGATTTTCTTATTTCAGGTAGCACCCTGTATATTTTTTCCATATTATGATTTATCTTGACATTCTGAGTACAATGATGTATGATAAGTCCATATTTGATTTCAAAATGGCGGTATATGGGCCATTTTAGCATTTTCGAAAAGTTGGCCATGAAAAATCAACGAATTCACAAAAAAAAAAAATTTTAATCATGAAAACGTAAGAATGAATTTTCATTTACTTGAGAATAAACATACCAACTATTTATTAGGTTTTATTTTAAATATCAATAATCTTTTTTTGTTTTTTTTTTCTTAATAAAACCAAGCCCTATTCCTACGTTTAAATAGGGATCTATATTTTTTCTTAAATAATTTCGAAGATTACTACTTATTCTTCAATATTATGAAAAAATAAATTTAATTTTTTTCATTTGTGAATATGTTGTAACGATTTATTGTAAGAAACTCACCGCGTTTGTCTAAATTATCTATAAAAATATTAAAATTATAAGTAGGCTGTGGAAATAAAGTACCTATAAATGAAAGACTTAAAACGAAGAGATATCGATTAACAACGAGTTAATCTGTAAATAAAATACGCTACAAGGGAATATTTCACACCACCCAAGTTGTTTTTCGAAATTACATAAAGTACTAGGTATGTTTTTCCTCTGAAAAATTGTCATATCATTTAGCATTACATTACTCTCCGCATTTATACATAAATTAATCCTAACAAATTCTATAATACAATTATTCAACTGGTGTGGGGTTATTTCATTAATAGCTACTCTCACGCGATTTTCCAATTCCTCTCTATTTGATCGTGCTGCAGAAACACTTTCTTTCAAAAATGCCCAAATATGAAAATCTAGAGGTGTCGTCAGGCGATCTAGGCGGCCACCTTAATGGTCGATTTGTGCCAAACCAACGATGTTGGAATGTCTCATTTAGATAGTTTCTAACTATAATAAAATTATGAGGTGGGGCACCATCTTGTTGTAAATATGACATTTCTTTCTCCCACAGGCAAGTTATTTACAAAAGTCATAATGTTTAATTTGCTGATTTCCTTCAAAAAATAATCTGTGATTTTGTTGAGCCCAGCATCTTGTATTTTGTCGGTTAAATAAACCTGCATTTGTAAATCTCGACTCATAGGAAAATATTGAGAGGAAAATAGTTGTTATTCCTTATACACTACGTATCAAATGAAATGCACCACTTAGAAATAATAATGCTATGATCTTGAAAGTATGGTAAAATAATGCTTTATTAATATGTATAAGATGATGAAATTTTGAAGGCAAACTATTAACAGTTAACAAGAAAATGTTAATAGTGTGTAACATCGCCACGCACAGCAATGCAGACGTTCACTCTCCCAGGCATGCTTTCTATGAGATGGTCTATATCCTCCTGAGGCATTTCATCCCAGGCTACCTGGAGATGGTGTCGTAATTCATCCAAGTTGTTTGGGGGCCTTGATAGTTGCCTTAGTCTTCGACCCATCATGTCCCATACATGTTCAATAAGCGAAATATCTGGCGATCACGCAGGCCACGGCAATACTGGTACCTGCACTTGATCCAGAAACCTTCTTGTAACATGTGCGGGTCTAGCAATTTGGCAACGTCTGCATTAACGGTACTACCACTGGTTCCAAAACATTATCAATGTAACGCTGAGCACTTAATGTGTCTAGAATAAACACAAGGGGAGATCTTCCACCAACACGTATGGCGCCCCAAACCATGACTCCAGGAGTTAAGCCTGTGGGTCGTCTTTCAACAAACTAAATTTCAACGTTCTCCTCGAAACCGCCGCACCTTCTGACGACCATCGTTTTGCCACAAGCAAAAACGCGATTCGTCGCTGAAGACGATGTTATGCCATTGAAGGCCCCAGTCCCGCCGCTCTTCATACCACGCCAATCTAGCAGTCTTAAGCTCTTGAGTTAACTGGGATCGTCGGTACGGACGATACAAATGTAAGCCAAAAGACTTAATTCTCCTGTAGATTGTCGACATTGATAGGTGACGAGCAATAGCTCATGTCCAGTTCACCGCAACAGACCTTGTTGACTAAGAAGTCGTTCTTCACGATCATTGGTGCTGCGTGGTGGTCTTCCACTGGGACCTTGGTGTGGTCCCGATTAAGTCGTCTGCTGATTTCTCGAAATGTCAAACCTGCTTCTTTCATTCCGATAATTATACCCCTACCAAAATCTGAAACTTGGGCAAAGTTTCGTCGTTGTCTTACTGGGGGCATTTTTTCATAATAAATGTGTCAAACAACAAAAAATTGACACTAAGCCACTAGATTTCTTAAAATGTATAAATAAAAATTGTTGATAATTGATGTTAACAGTGGTGTAAAGTACATAATGACTTGTTCTTTTTCATTGAAACTTCCATCGTTTATCATTATTTTGCCAAAACTTCAAAATCATAGCATTATTATTTCTAAGTGGTGCATTTCATTTGAAACGTAGTGTATTATCAACAACAAAATTACAAAAACCTATAATTTTCTTTCAAATGCATTTTCATATATGTAGTTGTTGATTTAATTTGTACTTGAAGTGGTATTTTTTTTTAATTTTTCTTGCAGATTCGTGACTGATTTTATTCTTGACCGATTTGTCTAACCAAGACAGTTTTATCAAATTCTACAATGGCTAGAACATTTATTTCAGTGATTTCATTAACAATAAACGATTCTTGTTCATCACCCACTTGTATATTTATTTATGTTCCTCAACTGTGCTTCCAATCTTATAAAATAATTTTGCGAAGGATGTCTTCCATCTGGATAATGCTCAGTATAGAGTGCAGCAGCAGCTCTGGAATTTTTGCCACATTCGCCAAAAATTAATATCATGTCAACTTTTTCATTCTGCGTATACATTTTTTATAAATTAGAATTTGTTTGTTAATAAGAAATTGCAAAACACGAATGACAAAATACTAACATCAACTACTGTAAACATAAAAAAATTCGAAATACACCTATTATATCATTTACTAAACAATATGAACTGTCATTTAAGTTACGCATTTCAGGTAACTACGATTTCAGTCTGTTTTATTTACGTATTTTCAATTACCATAGCCAAACGAAAAATTTATAGGAGTATCATTTTTTATTTTCAAAGGCAACTTGTGTGGTATTAAATATTGTTTGTACAGCATTTTATTTACAATTTAATCGTTGTTGGTTATTACACATTATAAAATAAGTGGTGTAAATCGTATAATAAATTTAATAAAAAATAAATGTAATAATGAAATAAGTGTAAAGTTCTCCAAAACACACAAATCGTCAAACTGACTGGAAATACTAACCATTCACCACTAATAATGCCTTTTTCTCAGTCGGTAAATTAAATAAGGTGGTTCATATTTTATGATTTGCTTAATTACCACAATATCTGCTTAACCTAAATATAGAAGATTAATGTAATACTAAGAAAATGATCTCGGACGCCAAGTTATTTTTTTTTTAATAATGTCGGAATAACTAAACCGAGTTTGTTAACAATAAAATTTTATCAAAATGTAAAACAAGAAAAAATTTACAAATATGTTTATTAACAGTTAATGTGATATGATTAAATAAAATATATCTTAAAACTATCCTTAAATTACTAAAAAAAATCATTACATAAATACCTTTGTAAAATTTTTGTACACAAATTTTCTAATAACCTCTGGTATCTAAATGTTTACGAAACGGTCAACCAAGGTGATGTCATCCTTGCACCATTATTGCGCAATATCTTGAAATAATGCTTTACGTAGTAAACCAATCCATGAAAGGAAATTTATCTCTTAATTTCTTCTTGAAATTTTGAATCCAAGATTTATTGCATTATTTTTAAGTTTTGAATGCAAAAATTGCAATCATAAAATGAAAACGTACGCAACAGTAAAATTAATTGTGCAATCCAAAGCGGTAATATTAAATGTAAAAGTAAAAGTTAAAGTAACAGTAAAAAATAAAAAGTGCAGTAAAAAAAGTGCCTGAAAAGAGCAAATGTTTTAATTTTTAATATTACGCGTTAAAAGATATCTTACCATCAAATTAATGGCACTTTCACACAAAATTTAGGGAAAACCCAAAAAAACTTTCTGCTCCTCTTAGCGATCAGGAAGTAACCAAAATGGATGCTTAGGAAGTCGGAGGAGGTCAGATGATGATGACGCGTTGCGCAAAGCAAATGATCAGAAAACAATTTATGGGAATATAAACCTTTAAGAAATATATACACTTAAGAAGATATGAACTCTAAACCCTTAAAAAGATATGCAAATTAAGTCGCCTACCTCATACCTTTATTTCAATAATTAAAAACTTTTTCTTACATTTACAACAAAACGAATGAAAGACCTTAAATTAAGGTATATTTTAATACAACTCAAAAAAGGGTTGTTACAACATTGAACATTTCTTGTAATAAAATTTATGTAATTCAATTATAATTAAATGTTAGAAATTTTGTATTTAAAAATTTTCAATTTTTTTAATTTACTGCAAATCAATTTATTGTCATTAACGACTTTTTGGAATTCGACGTAGATATAAATAAAATGTTGTAATAGCTGTAATGGTAAATGATATGACAATTTTTCAGAGGAAAAACGTACCTAATACTTTGTTTGTAATTTCGAAAAACAACTTGGGTGATGTGAAATATTCCCTTGTAGCGTATTTTATTCACAGATAAATCGTTGTTAATCGATATCTCATTGTTTTAAGTCTTTCATTTATAGGTACTTTATTTCCACAGCCTACTTATAATTTTAATATTTGATAGACAATTTAGCCAAATGCGGTGAGTTTCTTACAATAAATCCCTACAACATATTCACGAATGAAAAATTTTAAATTTATTTTTTCATAACATTGAAGTAGTGATCTTCGAAATTATTTTAGAAAAAATATGTGTCCCTATTTAAACGTAGGAAATAGGGCTTGTTTTATTAAGAAAAAAATGAAAAACGATTATTGACATTTAAAATAACTTTAAAAACATAATAAATGGTTGGTGTGTTTATTTTCAAGTCAATGACTATTCATTCTTACGTTTTCATGATTAAAATATTTTTCATGACCAACTTTTCAAAATGCTAAAATGGCCCATATACCGCCATTTTGAAAGCAAATATGGACTTATCGTACATCGTTATACTCAGAACGTCAAGACAAATCATAATATCAAAAAAAATATGCAGGGTGCTACCTGAAATAAGAAAATCAAGGCCACTTCCGGTCGAACCGGAAGTGATTTTAAAACTTTGATTTAATCAAAAATTCCACAGGCCTTTCTTACATACATGCTTCAATATAATAATAATACATGGTCTCGTTGACACCCGGTATATATTGTTAAGCACAAATAACACCCTTGTCTGCTTCTGCTCACCATTAAGAAGATTTTTTAGGGGCCACATGATTTCTAACGACAAACTGTTGGAAAATATCAAGGAAAGTCTGTGCTGCAGCAGTTCTCACTGTTTCAAAAGGATGTTCCATAAGAAACTCCACCAGATTAGCATCCTCTTGATCAGTTCAAATTCTATTTCTCCCAGTTGGATGTAGTGGTTCAATGCTTCTTTCCTGCTCTCATTTTTACTTTATTTTTAAAACTGTTTTTTATTTATATTTGAAATTGTCGCTATTGCCCCAATTGATGCTGACATATTTTAAAGATCAATTTCAATAATAAAAAAATCTGTCTTACAGATTTTTTAAATTAACTGTATATCGGTATAAAAAGAATGATAACAAGGATACTCAAGTCAAGATTTAGAACATTTCCAAAAATATTACTAAGTATTTGACCTTGGGGTACATTTTGTACCCCCCACTCCACAGAGGTACAGTATAAACATGCCTGGAATATAACAAATAAATCATTTATTAATCAAAATACATTCTCCTTTCTTTATGTTCAGAATATGCATACAAATAAACTATTGATCACTTGACCTCATTATTTGTATCATAACTTGGAGACTGGTTTCTATGAATGAATGTGAATAAATTTTAAAATTGTGGTGTGTTGATTAATCATATAGGCCACATTTGAACTCATACCTAGAAGTGTTTTTTAACATGAATGTTTAAAGTAGCTTTCTGATATGTTATATAATCACATCGGTTGCATTTGAATTCATAACTTAAGAGTGTTTTTTAAGATGAATATTTAAATTACCTTTGCGATTTGTTGCATAAGCACATTTGTTGCATTTCAATTGGTAACTTGAAGAGTGTGTTTTGAGATGATATTTAAAATTACGTTTGTAATTTGTTGCATGATCACATTGGCCACATTTGAATTCATAACCGGAAGAGTGTTTTTTAAGATGAATTTTTAAATCACCTTTACGATTTGTTGCATAATTACATTGGTCACATTTATATTGATAACTTGACGAATGTTTCTTAAAATGAATTCGTAAATCAGGTTTGCGATGTGTTGCGTAATCACATTGATCACATTTGAATTGATACCTTGAAGAGTGTTTTTTAAGATGAATTTTAAAAGCACCTTTTTGATGTGTTGCATAATTACATTGGTCACAATTGAATTCATAACTTGATGAATGTTTCTTAAGATGAATTGTTAAACTAGATTTGTGATGTGCTACGTAATCACAATGATCGCATTTGAAATGATAACTTGAAAAGTGTGTTTTAAGATGATTTCTAAAATTACCTTTGTAATTTGTTGCATAATCACATTGGCCACATTTGAATTCATAACCTGAAGAGTGTTTTTTAAGATGAATTTTTAAATCACCTTTACGATTTGTTGCATAATTACATTGGTCACATTTATATTCATAACTTAATGAATGTTTCTTAAAATGAATTGTTAAATCAGGTTTTCGATGTGTTGCATAATCACATTGATCACATTTGAATTGATATCTTGAAGAGTGTTTTTTAAGATGAATGTTAAAAGCACCTTTATGATGTGTTGCATAATTACATTGGTCACATTTGAATTCAAAACTTGAAGAATGTTTCTTAAGATGAATTGTTAAACTAGATTTGTGATGTGCTACGTAATCACATTGATCGCATTTGAATTGATAACTTGAAGAGTGTTTTTTAAGATGCATTATAAGAAGATGTTTGCTATGTGTTGCATAATTACATTGTTGGCAATTGTATTCCAAATCTGTAAAGTGTTTTTTTACGTGAATTTTAAAATTAACTTTTTGATGTGTCATATATTCACATTGATTGCATTTGAATGCATACCTTGAAGAATGGTTTAAAACATGACATTTCAAAGACGCTTTGTTTTTTGTTATATAATCGCAATGGTCACATTTATATTTAAATTCTGAACTGTATAAATCTTCTTGCACCATTGTTGAACTATTGAATTGATTACATTCATACTGTACATTTGTGATGTGCTCGACAATTGAGCTAACATCTTTTATTAACGAAGAGGTATCTTCTTTCTTAATATTAACATTATCTAAAAAAATAGTGTCAAATGGTTACTACTTGAACGCAATTAATTTCACCTCTTATTAGATCACTATTTACAATAAAATGTGTTGGAAGTAAATCTATTCCTTCTTCCTCTTTTGGTTCGACTTTAATAAGTTTCATATCAATCTCATAAGACATTTCGAGGAAGACGTGTTGATTAATTATACAATTTATACAAATAAATAAGATTTAACAATACTGATATGGGCAACTGCGATTAATGAGGAGATGCTGGAGATGTTCAATTTTATGTGTTCGATGTAGACAAGACAATGATCTTCAATTTGCGCATGTGTATATTGCATTGTTGCCATTTGAGTCTTGTCTTTTTGTTGTTTTGTTATGTATGAATTTTGGTTAGGGTATCAATAGCTTTGAACGGGCATCATTTATAAATATAAAGCAATCATGTGAACATTCACCAAAAGTGCACAAAAAAAAATTGTGAAAATAAAATGGCTGTGACTATCCGCACGCAAAATTAACCTAAGTCTTTAAAAACATGGAAATAAAAAGGGAATCTAAAATCTACAGTAACCTAGGATCCAAGCTACGTCACGCTACAGTCCATTGAGAGAATCCCAGGTTACCGTAGATTTTTTTTTTTATTTCCATCTTTAGACAGTTTAAGGTTATGATTTTTGCGTGTGGTTAGTCACAGCGAATAAAATATGGTCCAGTACTACAGAAAGTAGACAAAGCGACGAGGCCTCTCGGGAGAGCATTGATCTTGGCTGCAACACATTAGGCGTGTCTGCGCAACTCTTCTTTATGGATTTGTTTTGTTTAATCTAACTGCTGTGATTCTAATTTTTTTAAATTTGTGATAAAGCATTAAATGAATTAATTTAATTCAATTGCCAATTTCTAGAAATAATCAAATTTTTCTGTGCGACCTTTTGAGGTTTAATTGATATAGAATACAAAATTGTTTCGGCATTGATATTACCACTGTGCCCTTAAATAGTACCTCACAAAGAATATACTGTATTAATCTAGGTAGTACCGTTTTTGTCAAAAACTACCGTGTGTTACTGCGATATTGTTACAAGTGATACTAATTTACTATTTGATTTTTTTATGTATGTCAGCGTTGTCGATTGAGTGCTTTTTGTGTTCTGAATGTGGTTTTGAATTTACCATAAGAAAAAATTTATATGTACAGGGTGGCCAACTAAGAATGCGAGGTACTGTATCTGGGAAACTATTCATCGTAGAGGCTTGCGCAAAAAAAAGTTATTACTAAAACGGTCAATACAAAAACCTGGAAAATATTTTCAAGTTTCTGAAATGGCCGCTAGGGGACGTAACTCCAATCTTGAGTCTAAAACAGTGATGTTTCTGTGAATTCTGCTATATTAACATAATAAAAAAATAACTGATCTTTAAAGTCGAGGATAGTCTGAACTTTTTTTGTTTGGCACTTTTTGACGTATGTCTAAAAATAAAGTGGTGGGGGTATTTAAAGGTTTTCCCCTGTATCTTCGAAACGGCTAAGCCGATTTTAACAAACTTGGGCGCGTTGAAATGGGCTATTCTTGGGCTACAAATGTTATAATATTTAAAGTTTTGTTAGTTTCACATGTCGCTAGATGGCTTTGTTCGACATTCCCACAGAAGCGGTTAATTTTCGCAAAAAAATTAAATGCATTGGTATAACTTTTTTTCATGAACAAGCAGCTAAATGATGCCTAAACAAGCTCGCGAAAACCGCATCTCGATATCTTGTTCCTAACCTAAAACACCGGCCAAAGAAAACTTTATACGAAAATCCCTTAAATTTTTATTTTTTTAATTATATTTTTCTGGAATTGTTTCTATTATGTAAGTTGTGGCCCTAAAAGGACCGATTTAAAGGAGGAAGGTTTTAATGCTCCGTAAATGCTCGAAATGCTGACCATCACTCTGTGCATTGTTGAGGCCTCTTATGGGTAGACAAAACTGCAGCTTCAATTTCGGCTCTGAATAGGTTACCTAGAAATTGCGATTTTAAATGTTTGTTAATTTATTCACCAGAATAAAATCACCCTTTTGAAATTACTACGGGCAAGTAAGCAATGCTAAAAGTTATACGAAAGGCCTATTTTTTGTTTGTTTAAATGCATATTCACTATGGATATATACGAAAAATACAATTAATAGAAGCAGGCAATGGAAACAGATACCTAAACAAAGCATACATAATCCTCAAATTGTCAATAGTTGTCAATACTTTCGCGTTACTTTGAGCAATCTTTGTGCTTTCAAAATGCGTTTTACGAATAATGAAGCTGTTGATATGCTTGCGGTTTATTTTAAATGTCTTCAGAATGCCGCAGTAGCTAAAAGAGTTTACGCGGCTCGATATCCAAATCGGCGTCCTTGCGATTTAAGGGTTTTTCCCCGATTAGTGGCGAGCTTACGAGCCAATGGTAGTTTTCGGCCTACCTTTCAACGGCAAAGAATTGGAAGACCACAGGAAAATATTAACCGTGTACTGGGCTATATTGAAGGAAATCCTCATGTTAGCACAAGGGCATTATCCACTGAGTTGGGCATATCACGGACAACGGTTCAAAATATTTTGAAGGACCATAGGTAAGTTCTAATGGCCATCAAAATATATAGGTACTCGTTTAAACTTTTTTAACTACTTTAAGAATGCACCCATATCATGTCGTCTTGCAACAGGCTTGAAGGGCAAGATTTTGATCGAAGGTTAGACTATTGCCATTGGATGTTAGGCATGATACGCGAAAATAGAGCATTTTTATTTCAAATTCTTTAGACCGTTGAAGCCACCTTCAGTAGTGACGGGAGAGTCAATCTGCACAATATGCATTATTGGTCTACAGAAAATCCCCATTGGTTGCGTAAAGTTCAGCGCCAAGGACGTTGGAGTTTAAATGCATGTTGTGGCATACTGGGAGGCAGAATTATTGGGCCATATTTTTTCGAGCAACCCCTAAATGGCAATGTATTTCTTGACTTTTTGGCCAATCAATTACCGTTGCTGTTGGAAGATGTGCCTCTGGAAACAAGGCAAAAATTGTTTTTGCAGTTGGATGGTTGCCCAGCACATTTTGCTGTTACTGTCCGAGAGCATATTAATGCCGTATTTCAACAGCGGTGGATTGGAAGTCTGTTTCCATGGCCTCCGCGATCGCGAGACTTAACTTGCCTCGATTTTTATTTGTGGGGGCGCTTAAAGGACATCGTGTTTCGGACTCAACCTACTACTAGAGAAAATATGAAAAATCGGATTCGTAACGCAATACGTAACATACCGAGAGCCGAAATTGAAGCTGCAGTTTTGTCTAGTCATGAGAGGCTTCCGCAATGCAGAGAGCGTGATGGTCAGCATTTCGAGCATTTACGGGGGCATTAAAAACCTTCCTCCTTTAAATCGGTCCTTTTTAAGGCCACAACTTACATAATAGAAACAATTCCAGAAAAATATATTTAAAAACTATAAAAATTTAACGTATTTTCGTATAAAGTTTTCTTTGGCCGATATTTTAGGTTAGGAACAAGATATCGAGATGCAGTTTTCGCGAGCTTGTTTAGGCATCATTTAGCTGCTTGTTCATGAAAAAAAAGTCTTACCAATGCATTTAATTTTTTTGCGAAAATTAACCGTTTCTGTCGGAATGTCGAACAAAGCCCTCTAGCGACGACATGTGAAACTAATAAAACTTCAAATATTATAACATTTGTAGCCCAATAATAGCTCATTTCAATGCGCCCAAGGTTGTTAAAATCGGCTTAGCCGTTTCGAAGATACAGGGGGTGATTTAAGGAAACCATTGAATAGATACGTCAAAAAGTGCCAAACAAAGGAAGTTCAGATTATCCTCGACTTCAATGATCAGTTATTTTTTTATTAGGTTAATATAGCAGAATTCACAGAAACATCACTTTTTTAGATTCAAGATTGCAGTTACGCCTCTAACGGTCATTTCAGAAACTTGAAAATATTTTGCAGGTTTTGTATTGGCCGTTTTAGTAATAAACTTTTTTGCGCAAGCCTCTACGATGGATAGTTTCCCAGATACAGCACCTCGCATTCTTAGTTAGGTACATTTAAGAAAGGTACATGATTTTGTTGCAGATGATATTCCTATACTTCGAAAGTCAAAGAATGTGGATAAGAATGTTCTATGCTCGGTTTATGGTAAACAATTTAAATCCAAGAGTAATTTAGCTAGTCACGTTAGAACTGTACACAAAGAACCCACTTAGGATATTGAATTATCTACAAGATCAAGAATAAGTTGCCCTGTTAGTGAATGTTCTAATGTAAAATTGAAAACCACTTTTTTAAGAAAACATTTGAAAGATGATCATAACACAGATGTACACTATATAGATTTATCATTCACTTCCTTTAAAAGTAAAAATAAGTGTACTTATGCACTAGTTCATATTTTCAAAATTGTACATTTTAGATTTTGATCTCTGGAAAAGTAAATATGAATATGAAACTGTTTCATCTTATGTAGTGAAGTCTGACCCTAATTGTTTTAACCATAATGATGAAGAAAGATATCATTTCCACCGATCATATGGTTACAAATGCAAGGGAAAAAATATGAGGTGTATTAAAATTTAGGTTCAAACAAAATTGGAAATACTTGTCCTGCGATAAAAGGAATGTGTAGTTAAATTCTAGGCTAAGCATGTAGGGCACTCTCTTGATACAGGGCGTAATGATATAAATAAAGAAGATTGTCTTGAAATAGCCGGTAAAATGTTGGGTACTTCACAGTACTCATGTATATTTCACACACTTGTTCCACAATCTACTATTTATTAAACTTGAAGTATACGTTTCATATATTTAAAGATATAATAAAATGTACCTATGCTACAAAAACACAATTTATACCACAAATTATTTGTAATAATAATAATAGTGTATTAACGGTAAATTTAGCTAAGGTGTATCATATAAGGTTATCTTAGACGACATAAGAAATTTTGTATCCAACGAAGATGGTCTACACAGAATTCATCTGTTAGAAAAAAGGACTTGCATAACATAAGCTGCGTCTTTAATATTAAAATGGCATCAGGACGGTGCAGTAAGTGTCAAGTTATGGGTAAGTGAAATGAGAAGCCTTAAAGATGAGTGTCCTGTACTTTATTACAAAGAACAAACTAAACAAGATGCTTTTGTTCTTATACGTGGAACTAATGAATATAAATTTAATTTGTATACTTGGTAACACTAGATGACTATGGAAAGGGTTGTCCCGTAGCATTTTGTTTTTCCAATAAAAGTGACGAAACTATTTTTACGTTATATTTTAACTGCATTAAAAATCATGTGGGACCAGTTAATGCAAATATTTGCATCTCCGATGATGTTCCAGAATTTTATAATTCTTGGTGTGTTGTAATGGGTGGTGTTGCACATCGATTACTGTGTACATGGCATGTAGACAAAATTGGCACTGTAATTTATCTAAAATTACTGAAGGTACTGAAAAAAGGCATTTGTTTATAAATCTCTCAGAGATGTACTGCAGACTACTTCTGTAGAGGAATTTGAAATAAGTTTGCAACAATTTGCAATTAATTTGTTGTCAGATTCTGAAACTGTTGCATTTGGTAAGTACTTCGAAATAGACCACAATGTTGGGCATATTGCTATTGGGTACACTTAGGAATAAATACTTGGAATCCCTACATAAAACCCTAAAACATACATATTTAGAAGGGAAGAAAATAAGAAGGCTAAATAAGACAATAGATAATATATATATATATATATATATATATATATATATATATATATATATATATATATATATATATATATATATATATATATATATATAGCTTTGTAACAGGCCCATAGCTTAGGTATCTTCCTCCAACTTTCCCATTTATAAACCAATCCTCTCTAGTTCTGCACCCCTTTACTTTGAAGGTCTTGAACTGCCTATATCCATCTCTGTCTAGGTGTTCGTCTTCTTCTCTCTCCATGTACTTGTTCTTTGTATATACTTTTCACTATTCTATCATTGTGCAATCTGCTAATACGTCCGAGCCACCTGATTCCTCATATAGGTTTGATACTTCTTCATTGTTCCTTCTTTCCCACCCCATTTCTGTCCTTTTGCCACCGAATATTCTTCTCAGAGTTTTTCGTTCCCATATTTCTATTTTCTGTTGTTTCCTTTTATTTAACACCCACGTTTCACTCGCGTACGTAATAGTTGGTCTTAGCACTGTTTTATAGATTCGCATCTTTGACTTTCGCGATATTTCTTTGGATCTCAACACTGAGTTTAACGTTCCTGCACTTCTATCCCCTTTTATTATTCTAGCTTCTGTGTATCTCTCATTTTTCCCATCTTCCGTTATCACTACCCCTAAATAGTCGTACTGCTCTATTTGTTCTATTACCATCCTTTCTTGATACCCTATCTCTATTTCTATATTGTCTCTTCTCCCCTTCCCTTTTACACCCAGTTTGATACATTTAGATTTTTCAGTATTTATTTTAAGACCCATTTTCTTTGCGTTTCTAGCTAACGCGTTTGTTATTTTATGCAGTTCTTTTTTTGATCTTGTCAGCAGTAAGACATCGTCTGCATAAGCCATGCATTAGTGAGCCTTATTTAGTATAGTTGCTTCTCTATTTATTCCAGCTTTCGTTACTATGCTTTCTAACGCTATATTGAAGTGTCGTGGATAGCGGGTCGCCTTGCCTTAACCCATTTTTCACGCCAAACTCCTGCGAAAATTTATTGTTAACTCTTATCTTATTTGTCGATTACTCTAGTGTCATTTGTGTTAATTTTATTATCTTGTATGGTATTTTCATCTCTTGCATCGCCATATATAGCGTATTCCGTATTATCGAGTCGTAGGCTCTCTTAAAATCTATAAATACTATGTGTAATTCTACCTTCTTCTCATAGCATTCTGTTTGTATTTCTTTCAGTGAAAAAATCTGGTCCACAGTTGATCTATTCTTGCGAAACCCGGCTTGGTATTTGCCCGTTAATTCTTTGGTGTATACTTGTAATCTATTTTTATTCACTGTAGCTAAGACCTTGTAGGCTACGTCCACCAGAGCTATTCCCCTGTAATTTACACACTGCGCTTTATCTCCCTTTTTATATACTGGAATTAATATAGCCTGGTGCCACTCTTCTGCCATGTTTTCAGTATTTGACATTTTTCTTACTACTGAAGTTTCATGCTTACTGCTTCTCCTTCATACTTGAAGAGTTCTGTGTTATTTTTCCCGGGTTTTTCCATTTCTCATGTTTTGTAATATCTGGTCTATTTCTTCTTTTGTTGGTTCTTCTATTTTTTTTTTCGTCCTCTATTACTGTTACTGTTTCTATTTCCAGACTTTCCTCTAATGTTTGATTTAGCAATTCATCAAAGTGCTTTCTCCATCTGTATATTATCTTTTCCTCTTCTCCTATTATCTTTCCATTCTTGTCCTTACATACTAGAATTTTTTGTGTATTCCCTTTCTTTGCTTTCCTCAACCCGTGGTAGAAATTCCTGATCTCTTTCTTCTGGTAATCTTCCTCTATCTTACGTAAACTCTCCTCTCGGAATGTTTTCTTGGTCCTTCTGCATACTCTCTTGACTTCTCTTGTCACTTGCAGTACACTCCAATTTTGTTCGCTGTTATCTTGTACCCATTTCAACTTTTCTGCCCTCTTCTCCATTGCTTCTTTACATTCTTCGTTGAATCATGTTTTATTTTTTTGTCTCGCTTCTATGCCTACAACTTCTGTCGCTATTTTTCTCGTTACTTTCTCCAATTTCTGCCATTTTTCTTGGGTTGTTTCTGTGTTGTTTGTGTATCTGCATTCTTTGTTTGTATTCGTTTTGTTTGTCTTTGTTTAGACTTAGGTTATCTACATTATATCTTATTGCCCTTTTATGTTTCCTCTTAGTCTCTTCTCTTAATTGTTCCTTCAGGATTATTCGCACTAGATAATGGTCTGAGTTTATCTCGGCTCCTCCTTGACTTCTTACGTTCTTGATTGACCCTGCTTATTGACATTCTATTACCACGTGGTCTATTTGGTTTACAATGTTTCTGCCTGGGCATTTCCATGTCCCCTTGTGTATCTCTTTATGTGCAAAGCACGCACTAACTATCTTATAATTTCTTCCAGCTGCAAAGCCTATTAATTTTTGCCTATTCTCATTACTCCTATTGTGCTTGCTGTGCCTGCCAATAGTTGGGGTGTATCTTGGTTCTTTTCCGTTCTTGGCATTCCAGCCCCCGATAAGTACTGTTAATTCTTTTTTGGGATTTTATCATATACCTACTTCTGCCACCTCTTCGTAAAATTGGTCCTTCATTAACTCTTATTTCTCTTCTGTAAGCGCATGTAAATTGATTATGTTTGTTTCGTTCCGTTTCCCTTCTATTTTTAGTAATGATATTCTTTCTGAAAATGGTTGGAAGTCTACTATGCATCGTTTTAGTTTTTTTGATACAACAAATCCTACTCCAAAAATGCTCTCATTATTACCACTGTTGAGGAATACGTAATCTTCTAACTCGATAATATCTGTACCTCTCTGTTTTGTCTCTTGTGCAGCTAATATATCAATTTTACACTTTTTCAACTTAATTTCTAAGTTTTTCAATGCCCCCTCGTAGCGTGTTCCCTGCAGGTTCCATGTTCCTATTATTAACTCTTCCTTTGTCCTTCTCTTATCTACTAACTCATTTTTCCGCTACCTAGTTGTCAATCTGTGTGCCCCCTCAACCTTTTCCGGACTAAGTGGTTGGTACGTCCCACTTACCCCGCCTACATCAGCTAGTTTTTTGATAATGAGGGTTGGAGGCAATTCTCTTCTTTATTCCATATGAATACCTCTCTATTTACTGTAAGTTTGTTATAACCAAGTTTTACGAAATTTGTTTCGTTTCTTACTCTTCTTGGTTCCTCTCTTATTAACTTCTGTACTTCTCTTTCGTTCATAGTTAGATCGTTGTCAATATTTATCTGTGTGTTCCGTAATTTTTTCTTATTTTTGAGTATTTCCAGTTTATCTTCCCACTCTTTCAACTTCTTTACTGTCCTTTTTTTCTGTCCTTTTCCACTTAATCCTCCTTAATCTTCGGTTCTAATCCCATTTTTCTTTAATAAAATTTTCTTCTTCTTCTTTATATTATTATATTCTTTTTTCTTTATCTAGTTGTTCTATTTTATCTTCCAGGTTCACTATCTTTGTCCGCAGTTCCTCTTTCTCTACCCTCCATTCTAATTCCTTTCTTTTCATCTCCCTTTTTAGTGTTGATATCTCCGTAATTAACTCCTTGCTCTCCATATCTTCTTTGATGTCCCGTTTTAATTCTGTGAAAAGTTTTTTCATCTCTTTCAGCTCCATTTTTTCTGGCCTTCTTCTAATATTCTCTTCTTCTTGTGGATTACTTGTTGTAGGCTTTAACAGTATTTCCTCTTCTACGTCTTTATCTTTAGTGGGTTTTTTTCCTGTGGTTGTGGATTCTCTTCCGCCCTTTTGTTTGGTGTGCTCGGGATTTTTTTACTTCTTCTAAAGGCTAACAGTTCTTCCCCCCACTTTTCAAATTCCGTATTTGGTTTAATTTGTAATTAAAAATTTATAATTTTAGGTTTAAATCATTTATTTTGTAACGGTAGCATAGATCTGAAGTGTCTTGACATGGAAATCTGTGCCGGAAAAATATTTTCAATTATAGGAATATTTCTATATTGTAATAAGACTTTATAAACATCCTTGTTACCTTCCAGGACTTTTTAAATATTTGTTCGCTCAGCAATCCCATTGGATACACTATGGTATAGACTCGTAATTATGTGGTTAAATTCCCACTCCCAAGAAAATCTTTCAAATTCTCCCGAAACAAATTGAGGTCCCCCATCCGAAATTATTGTAAGAGGAACTCCATGACGAGCAAAAATAGCTTTCATAACGTTTATTATAGTAAAACTACTTGTGTCTTTGTTCATTTTTTCAATTTCTATGTATTTTCGAATAATAGTCAATCATTAAAAAATATTTTACCCCTTTTAATTCAAATAAATCACAACCTACTCTATTCCATGGAATTTTTGAGATAAAGTGTGGTTCTAAAGGTTCCGATTTTTTGTGAATTAGAATATTTATTACATAGCAAACAACTTTCGACCAACTGTTTAATTTCATTTTTCATATTTGGCCAGAATAAACATTGTTGAGCTAACTTTGTGCATTTACCCATGTTACTATAGTAGAACACGATGGTGCTACGCCTCGTTGTGGCTATCGGAACCCTGTTAGATGTCATAGCTGAAGGGATAATGCTCGGGCACGTTTTTCTTCCCCTCCATCGCTTATCTCAATTACGGATCCATCGGAATCCTCGTCATCATGCCGCTGCTGGACTTTTACTTTTTTAAGGGTTCCGACACACTTCTCTGGCTGAACTCCTCCCCCACATCTTTTTATGCCCATAAGACGCTTAACCTGCCTCTCGTGCTGCTCCAAATCGACGTCTCCCTCAACGAACTGTCTCTGCAACACTTCCAACCTGGTTCGTAACACCCCACGAAGCTTCTTCAGAGCATCGATGACACTTAGCTCGTATAAATGACCCGTCCTTAACTTCTCACATACAGTCCCTTGAGCATAGAAGGATGGTTTCAGTTCTTTCTTTGTATTATCGTTATTACAACGGCTATTGTACTGGTGAATTACATTCTTTGATACCATCTCCGGCTATCTTTGCGAGAAACACTCGGTTCGCTCATTCACATCATCAGTATGCAGTACAAATCTCCACTTGTCGTACCAAACGGGCGCAATCCACATTTTTCTACACGGCTTCTAAACTCTGGAATGATCTCCCTAGTTCCTGTTTTCCTCTCACTTATGATATGAGAAAATTTAAGGTAGCTGTTCATAGGCATCTATTGGCAATTCATTATCCCTCCTAAGTGTTCCTGAGTGCTTTAGCACGATAGGCCTTATTTAGCCTGTTCAAGTCCACAATCATAAAAAAAAAAAAAAATTCACAGTTAAATTTAGCCATTGTCGTGAAGTTCTCCATATTTTGAGATATGTGTAGCTGATGGTGCAATTTAATACTATAAAATACAATTGCAAGGGTTGAGTATATATATATATATATATATATATATATATATATACATAAAAAATTTAGAAATTTCTCCAATCTGTAAATAACAGATAGAGGCTGAGAATCATTTTAACACTATCAATTAGTAATGGTCACTGTTTTGGAAATCGATCAATCTGAAAATAATGACTAGAAATGCATTCCGCTTGTGAGGAGTTAACTCATCATTATCATTGTAAAAGTGACGTGACATTCTTGTTTCCAATGTTTTATTAAATCTTTTAGTTACAGATGTTTTTTATACCAGGTTATCTGCCATATAGAAAACGATGTTTTTGCTTCTTGAAGAAGAAGTTTATCAGTTTTCTTAAAATCAACTGTGAATGTCTCCAATTCACCTACCCTCGATTTTAGGAGCTCACATCCAGGTCAGTTTATGTGATAATGTTACGGATCATTATCGGTAAAAAATACGAAGATTGTATTCTAATAAGAGGCCGGTATACTTAGCTTAACCTGATTATAAAGTCTTTTTGCGATGGAGGTATTTCTGATGAGTCAGACAAACGTTGTGTTTTTCTAAAAGAAACGCTCTCACGACACTTTTTTTCTGTTTTTTAAGTGGAGTCCTGACAGTTTTTCGTGCACTCGGTGTATTTACAGAGAATTTTTCGAAAAATAGCACATGAGCGTGTATAGTAGAAGGACTTTCTTTTAACATCCCTGCGGAAAAGGTAATTAGATGCATACTTTAACAGTCACCCTTCAATAGTTGATGGCCCCATTAAAATGAAGTGTGAACAATTTTATATGAGCGTATATATTAATATACATGCGCAACAATTCAATAGTGTTATCAGCTATTGGAAGTCGATTGTTAAAGCATTCAGTGAAGGTTGTCTTAATTGCTTGCTGTTATAGCATTCATGTATAGGTAGAAGGTCGCAACATACAACTGGAAATTAAAAGAAAGTGTAATAACATTTTTAAGCTAACTATCAACTGCTTTTTATAATAATAAAATCCTATTAAAAATTAAATTAAATTAAATTCTTTTTATTATGTACAAACACTAGTCATCGCCTTACCTATTAATTATTCTATATTCATTGAAAAATAACCAGGGTCAGCTTATCCAAGCAGAGAATTAGTCCTCCAATCAGAGCATAGGCTCAAGAAAACAGAATGGTTTATAATTACCAAAAATTGCAGTCACCCTGATCCAACCCAAAGATCAGCTCCAAGTCCAAGCCCAACACCAACACCAAATTCCTAGTTCAATCTCAAGACCTAAAATACATCCCTCATTCCGATCTTACACAGTCTTACATGATCCTGCCTGATCTTATCCAAGCATAACCGAATGTGCTCGATCTTTATCCAAGGCCAAATGACGTCACAAAATGTGAAAGTGGTGCCCGTGTTCTACTGACTATAATGAATTCGGTTAAGCATCTCACGTCTCATAAAACTAGGAACAAAAAACGCTTGTCCTCTAAAAACCAAACCATTTTGTATCGTTAATTCATCTCTGAATTTTGAATAAATCTTTATTTTATCATTTAATTTTTTGTTATTTGTTTAAAATAACTGTTTTAAGTTCATTTAATTCATTATCATTTTTTGAATCTTCCCGAAATTCTCTTAATTTATTTTCTGTTACATTAATTTTAACAAAATTAAACAAACTTGAACTTGTAATTCTTGATGAAAATCATCCGTAACCTTTTCTTTAATAAAAGCTCGCGAAAGGGAATCTGCGTTATATAACTCAGACCCTTTTTATATTTTACTTCTATATCGAATTTCTGTATTTGTAACAGCATTCGCTGTAAACGAGCAGGACTTTTATTTAGTGGTTTCTTAAATATAGCTAACAAAGGTAAATGATCCGTTTCTACAATTACTTTTTTACCAAATATAAATTGGTAAAATCTATTTAAGCCAAAACAAATTGCTAAAAGCTCTTTTTCAATTTGAGCGTATGATATTTGACAATCAGTTAACGCTTTACTAGCATAAGCACAAGGTAAATTATTCTGATGCAAAACAGCTCCCATACCAGCTTTAGAGCTGTCTACCGAAAGAGTACTTTTCATCAAAAAACTGCAAAGCTATCGTTTCCGCAGAAAAATTTGGAATGATTTTACTAACGTATGTAAGCATATCTAACGGTCTTTGAATATCTTCTTTACAACTCGGTCTTGTGAAATTATTAATAGCAATTATTTTTTATTCATCCGGTTCAACCCCAGATTTTGAAAATACATGTCTCATGTACGTAATCTTTTTAGACCAAATTTTCTCTTATCTTTGTTGAATTGTTGAATGTTAAATCCAGCAAAGATAAGTGCTATTTGTAAAACGATTTTTAACCTTTCATCGTGTTCTTTTTTATTTTTACCCCAAACCAAAAGGTCATCGATATAAACTTTAACTCCTTCAAAAATAAAATTTTATTTAAAACGTTTTTGAAAAACTTCAGGCGCGGATTTAAGACCAAATGGTAATCTTAAGAATTTATATAAACCAAAAGGTGTTCACTGTACAAATATCAGCACTCACGCTGTCTAAAACAATTTGATGAAATCCATTAGAAGCATCTAAACAAGAAAAATACTCAGACTCCTGAAATTTCTTCGATAGTAGGAATTTGGTAATATTCTCGTTTAATACTTTTATTTAAACTACACATATCCATACAGATTCTAATTGAACCGTATGGCTTTTTAACTATTACCAAACCATGCACCCAATCGGATGATCCTTCTATTTTTTATTATTCCTTGTTTTACAAGGTCATCCAACGTTTTTTTTATAATTTACCCATCAAAGGCAATGGTACCCTTCTAATAGGTTAAACAATAGGATTTGTTCCATCCTCTAAAACTATATGATATGGTTCATCCAAACAGCCAATTCCTTTAAACATTTCCTGAAAATTTTTAAGCAAATTAACGTAATTACTACTTATTTCATCATTTTTTTAATTAAATTAAGTTGTATGCAAGATTCTAAACCTAAAATATGTTGTGTAGGAGAATCAACAATATAAAATTCTAAATTATAAAATTTTTTTTTAAACATTTAATCATACTTTTAGACCATCCCCTGTATAAGATGTTAAATGACTGAAGTTTTAATTTTATTTTTATTAAAACCCAATTTAGAAAAATCTGAGAACGCCAAAATATATGTCATTGCACCCGTATCCATTTTGAATTCAAGAAACTTGTTACCAATTTTTAACATGGTATTCCACTGTTTGCATTTATAATTTATTTTATTTTCAACTGCACCTATAAACACATTATCCTCACTATCATTATTTATTTCATGAACTTTTTTGTGACATTTCATGAACTTTTTTGTGACATTTCTTAGAAACTATTTTTATTAATATTCTTTGATTTATTTGCAATTTTCTCTTTGTAACAAACTTCCTTAAAATGATTTTTTATAATACAAAAAGAACAATTCTTGCCAAATGCTGGACATTTGTTTATAGGATGTGACTTTCCGCAATTATTACAATTTTTAATTAATTTAACTAAATTAATTAATTTAACTAAATCTACATCACCCGATACATTTTTTGAGGATCCTTGATGGGACTTCTCCATAATGTTAGTTCTCTTTGCCGTAGTTTCAATTAATTGACCTAAATCAACCGCCTTCTCCAAAGTCAGTGAATCATCTTCTAAAAGACGTCTTATTACGGTGTTATTTACGGCAAAAATAATTATGCTTTTATCTAAATCATAAGATACATTTTCATTTGGTAAAAAGTGTTCTTCAAATTTATTTCCATTAGCTTTAGTTTCTTTTTTTCATCAACCTTTAATTCAAATGTATAAATCTTGAACGCTTCTTCACCAATGTAATGTAATAGCTGTGCAACTTTGAGTCTTCTCCTCCTTTTTATTTAATTCATTTGCAATTATGAAATTATCGAATCTAAGACGCCACATTTTCCAGTTTTCGGCAATATTACCCGTTAAAGATAAAAATGAAATTCTTTTATTGCCACTCATTTTTCTAGACTTTATCTCATTTATTTATTATTTTAATTATAATTTTTCTGGTTCGTATATAGGTATTATGTAATTATTATTTATTAATTAAACAAGGTTTATAAACATTTTATAATTTATTGAAAATTATCTGACACATCTCTCACCTCCATTTATTATCTGTATCCGTGCCAACCATAACACATGTAGTGTGTGTTGCCTAACGCTTAACACAACACACAGCCCGTTTTATATAAAAGTTTTAGCAAAAATTCCCCAATACGAATGTGTTAATTAAGAACTATGTTATTATGAAGACATCAATGTTTGTTAAAAAACATTTTCTTATCCATATTATTTGCCATTCGAAGTGTAAGAATATCGTTTTCAACAAAATCATGTAGGGGAGAGTGGGCCACAGTGAAACAATTAATTTAATTTTTAAATACGCCGCCGTATTGCAGTTTTGGTAGGTTGGTAACAGTCACCCGAGCAACAGCTTTCAGTAGCTGGTTGATGTCTTCCATTAAAACTGCGGGTATAAGTTGTAGTGAGAACCAGTGGCAATTTTAAGGTAATTTGTTTTCTAGAGGTCACAGTTTCATACATATTTAAAATGCATCTTCTTACTAAATCATTGTTTTAATATTTTATCGGCTGCCTGGATCATTTGTTAACCTAACCTACAAGTTACTTCTTTTAAATAATGTGTTATTAAGTTTCGGTAAAACTTTTTGCAAAATTCGTTAGAAGTACACTCTGAAACACCGTGGCAAAGTACACAGTGAAACGTTTCACTGTGTACCAACAAAAGGCCTCGAACCGTTTCACTGTATACCACATGTACAGGCTCTGTATAATTTTTTTTGCAGATGGCAAGGAAGCCAAACCCAAGAAAAATAGGGTATACATCTAAAGAAGATATGACTGCGGCTGTTAATGGTGTTCTTCATGATGGAATGTCATTGAGGCAAGCTGCCCAGAATTTTAATGTAAAATACGTGACATTGTTTCGATATGTTAAAACGCAACGGCTAAATCCCGATATCGACGTTCGTATGGAACCTCATTATGATGTAAACCGAATTTTTACAGAAAATGAGGAATCTTCATTAGCTGACTATATCCAGACATGTAGCTAAATGGTCCATGGGTTGACTACCGCCAAAGTAAGACACCTGGCATACAAATGTGCAGTAATAAACAAGAAATGGTTTCCAGAATCATGGGAACAAAATAAGACAGCAGGGCCGGATTGGCTTAGAGGATTTTTAAAAAGAAGAGGCAATCTTAGTATTCGCCAACCTGAACAGTGTAGTCTCTCAAGATTAACCTCCTTTAACCTGCACAATATCGACCAGTTTTTTTACCAAATTAGAGGAACTTTTTAATCGAATACCAGAACTGACAGATGGTTTCCGCCTTTTCAATTTAGACTACCGTACATGTTCCTAAGAAAATTGTAGCAGGAAAGGGGGTTAAACAGGTTAACAGCTGTACAAGTGGAGAAAGGGGGCAGCTGGTTACAACATGTGTTATTGTCTCCGCTTTGGGTACCTATATTCCACCAGTCATGGTCTTCCCCCGAAAAAATTTAAAGAACATATGCTGAAGGGTGGTTTTTCAGGAACCCTTGGTTTGGATAATTCTTCGGGCTGGATGAATGCTGAATTCTTTCCCCTTTATTAAACATACAGGAAGTTGTAAAGAGAGGCCTACTTTATTAATCTTTGGCAACTACGAGTGCCATATTAGCATTGAAGTTGTGGATAAAGCAATAAATGCTGGGATACACATACTAACACTTCCTCCACATACTAGTAATAAAACTCAACCCCTTGATGTGTCAGTATTTGCTCCTTTCAAGAGTTACTATAATTCCGCTTGTCAATCTTGGATGATTAGACATCCGGGCGTTCCTCTATCGATTTATGATATCAGTGAATGTGTATCTGAAGCTCTTACAAGGAATTAACACAAGCAAATATAATGGCTGGGTTTAGAAAGTGTGGAATCTATCCTTTGCATAAATTCATTTTCACAGACAGTGATTTCCTTAGCTCGGCAGTTACTGACAGACCTCTTGTAGAAACTGACGTAGTTCCCAGCTCTTCAAAAGAAGATGTTAATGAAGTTGGTTTCTGTGGCTCACCAGCACAGTCAGTATCAAACAAAAATAATCCAGTTGATGAGCCAAGTCCATCGTAACAGAATGCAATCAATTATGGTGAGCAAGGAACACCTGAGAAGAATGTTGCCATCTCAACTAGAAACGTTGCCGCTACTAGTATTTCGAAGGAAAAATTTATCTCACCACAAGAATATAAAGGATTCCCTAAGGCGCACAGTCGAAAGAACAGTAACAGACAGCCAAGGGAAAAGAAACGAAGTACAATAATAACAATAATAGAAAGCATATTTCACAAAAGACTCGAATCAGAATATCAGAATTAAATGTGGTAGAAAAGAAACACAAAAGGCCAAAACAGTAAAGAAAGTACAACATCATGATGAGTCGTCAGATTCAGATGTAGAACTAAGATATGCTGGAAGCTCTTATGATGATCATTTGAGTTTATCTGATGTTGATGCCCATTTTGAAAATAAAACGCCCAGGAAAGAAGACTTCGTACTGGATGAATTTGGAGGTGATGAATATGAAACATCTTTCTTACGCAAGACAAAAAAATTGAGATTGCAGCTTTCTATTTCCAACTGTACCCGATGTTTCTGCTGTGAATATACGTGACATCAGAAGTGTTTTGCCTCAGCCCGAAGCCAGACGAAACACGAAAAGGATGTCGAACTATTTGAAATTTTCCATTTCCTTTGGCTCACTTGACGTGAGATAATTTCTACTTTTTTTAACTTTAATATTGTTTTTAAGAAATATACCTTTTTAATTTTTAATATTTTATTATGCTTTCCTTCCTGTATAAACTTTTAACTATGTTTCACTGTAAACTATTCGACGTTTCATTGTGTACCATAGCTGGTTCACAGTGAAACAGTGAACATGTTTTTAAAAGGGCAATAAAAATTTACTTGGTATAATTTTATATTTATTCTTACTAAAACTGCATTGCAAATGTTCCACAATTTCTACCCATAAAAAAAACTTCACTTATAGTGAACAGAGAATGAGTTATGCCTAAAAAAATAAAAAAATGTTTCACTGTGGCCCACTCTCCCCTACCTTTCTTCAATGTACATATAAATTTTTTCTCAAGTTAAATTCAAAACCACATTCAGAACACAACAAGCAGTCGCTCGACGACGCTGATATTATACGTAAAAAAATCAAGTAATAAATTAGTATCACTTGTAACAAGATCGTAGTAACGCACGGTAGTTTTTATCAAAAAAGGTACTACCTAGATTAGATACAGTACATTCTTTGTGAGGTACCATTTATAGGCACAGTGGTAATATCGATGCCGAAACAATTTTGTGTTCTATATCAATTAAATTTCAAAAGGTACGCACAGAAAAACTTGATTATTTTTAGAAATTGGCAATTGAATTAAATTAATTCATTTACGTTGTAAAATGCCTTGTAACAAATTTAAAAAAATTATGAATCAACAGAATACATAAAGAAGAGTTGCGCAGACGTGCCCAATGTCATTGCAGCCAAGATCAATGCTCTCCCGAGACGCTGGTTCAAGGTAGTGGCCGACACTCTACGAGAAGAACACACTCAACATTAAAAAGTGTCACTTTCAGCGCCTCTATGAATAGTTTAGCGAACTAAAGGACAATAATAATTTATTAAAAATTTAATTAGAGTGTAAAATACAATTCTTTATTTTTCATGCATAAAAATAATCTTTAATAAAACATTTTATTTTTTGTGTTTAAAGACAATGTTGGGTCTACGGTCCTTCAGATGTATTTTTTTGTTAGTAAGTGCAATACAATATTTTATCATAACAATTGTTACAGTTTCAATTACATAACTTTTGTTTTCATTCATGTGCGAAACACATATAACAAGTTCTTCCTCTTCTATTTTTTTACTAATGAAATCTATCATGTTATCTTCATGAATAAATTGAAACAATAATTTAAAAACTTTAGACTTCAAGTCTACAACAATTTCAATAAAATTGTGAGATGGGTAGAACAATTGAGCGCCTTCGTAAGTTTTTAACTGTATTAAAGCGTGACTGTCCATACAAGAAAAATGTTCTGCAATTAGCACAGTCACGCTTTAATATCTTTTTGGAATTGGTCTGAGTTCTTAAATTATAAATTTCTCTACTCAATGGAGAAATCTGTAAATTTTTACCAAACCAGGGCTGCGACGCCATAAATTGTGATGTCCCTGGTTCACTACTTTGTACTTCAGGCCCTAGTTCGTCTATTTTGTCCAAAACACTAAATAATGTGTAGGTCCCATCAGTTTCACAATTTGAGGACCTTGAGTTGGCCATTAAATTATTTATTAAACATGTTTTGAAGGCAGCCACAAATTGTGGAACTGTTGTCATTTTGTCCATACAAACCCCTTATCCCAAAGAAATTTTATAATGGGTCCTGGTTGATGGTTCTGGTCAGCATGTACTTAAAGCCCAGTACCTTCATCTTTCTCCATAGAGACTACAAATTTCTTAATGTAACAATAAACATTTTCAATGAAGGGGGCGCAGGAACATCTTTATTATCTTTTATGAACTTCATGTGGCTCAATTTCTCTTTGGCCTCATCCCAGAATGCCAGATGTTCTGACTTGTCAGTGACAGGTTTGTTTAAAGACTTGGCCGACATTTTGACGCAATTCATGCCGTCAAACAACAAGGGCAAGTTATGCCGTGTCTTTATTTGCTATAATTTTGCAATTTGGAGAGTAGCACAGAATTGCATACACTGAGCTGCTAAAAATTTGTGTAGCATATTTGAGTTTCATTTTTGCTTTCCTTTGGGGATAAATGTGTGAGTGTTTTAATTTAATGCAGACTTTACTTTCCGCGCCCATTCCGTCTAACTCGCACAGTGATTATGTCCTCCCACTTTGCCACTTTCTTTTCCCAGTGAAGGTCTTTCTCCTTTAAATTATTGCGAAAACATTTAACCAAGTGCGGAGGGTCAAATATATGGTAGATAATGTTGTCACCTCTTTCGTAAAAATATTGGTCTTCATACCCGGTATCTTTTGCAAGACTTACAACTGCTGCTGAATTGGATGAACCCACGTCACTCACTGAAGCTTGGATTTAAAAATCCGTGCGGGTGTGGATGGCGTTAATTACATCTTTAATTATATGTTTGAGTTCCAAGGTTTTTGTTGTATCCCTAAAAAAATAAAATCCAATTGGCTGCTTCCAATATTGAACATGAAGATGCAATATTTTTCAAGTCCGATTTTTTATCTGAGAAAGATTTGAAATATCTTAAACTTTCCTCATTTAAACCGGGCCTGATTACTACACGATTAAGATATCTGTGCAGTCTTGGAAGACGGTAATTTGAACATTCCTTGAAGAAATCTATAACCTCTTGGGGCAGCTTTATACATGGCCAAACACAATGCCTTTTCTTCAGTACTCCATTTTGATTTCTTTTTGAGGCCTAGTTTGAGTTGGCTGGTAATAAAGATTTTAGCCTCTGGTGACAATTTTTTAACTTTCTCATAACTTTTTGCAAAGATAATTTTATTTTTAATATTAAACAACTTCTTTTTGGTAGATAGACTAGATAATGGCGTAATAGATTTTTTATATTACTAAAGAATAGTGTTCACATAGCTTACGTTTTTTGTTTTTACTTCAGGTCTAGGCCGCTTTCAATGCAGAACAAGAAGAGGAACTTGTCAGTCATATCTTACATTTGGAAAGTAGACTGTTCGGTTTTACATTAACTGAACTCAGAGTTCTCGCTTATGAATTAGCAGTAGGGATGGAGTAAGTCACAATTTCAATAATGAAAAGAAAATGGCAGGTAAAACATGGCTCTACTCATTTTATCGAGGCACAAGGATCTTCGATTAAGAAAACCTGAAGCTACTTCTATAGGACGCGCCATAGGTTTCAATCGCGTTGCAGTGAAAACATTTTTACTATGTTAATGGATGTTTATGACAAATATAAATTCAAGCCGGACCGGATATGGAATGTGGATGAAACGGGCATCATTACGGTGCCAAAAAACAATCTAAGGTCATTTCCATGAGAGGCAAAAGACAAATTGGAGCTCTCGTATCAGCTGAGAGAGGCAGATTGGTTACTGCAGAAATTTGCATGAGCGCAAGTGGTTCATTCATGCCAGTAATGCTAATTTTTCCAAGGACGCTTGCCAATCCTCGGTTGTTAGATCATACACCACTCGGGACGTTTGCAGAACCCAACCGGCTGTAGAAAAAATATTTTCATTAGATGGTTCAAAAAATTTGTGGAGTTCACTCATCCTACAGTAGAAAATCCTGTTCTCTTGTTATTGGATGGACATGCACCTCGTACTAAGAGCATTGAGTTGATCAACATCGCACGTGAAAATAACGTTGTCATCATTTGTCTCCCCCCTCATTGCAAACATCGTATGCAGCCATTGGATGTGTCATTTATGGCTCCATTAAGCACTTATTATGGAGAAGAAGTAAGAAAATGGATGCGTGAACATCCTGGAAGGCGGGTTACGATTTATGAGGTAGGAAAGCTTTTTGGAGACGCATTTGTGAAGGCAGCAGTAATGCAAACGGCAATTAGTGGTTTTAAAAAAACCGGAATTTATCCACTTGACGTAGGAGTTTTTCCCGACTGGATGTTTTCACCATCGGAGATTACAGAACGTCGATTAGGAGATCATGAAAATGGAACCCCACACGTGGATCCTTCACGTCCGTCTACTCCTGCTGCCCCTATTTTAAACGAAGTTACCAACACCATTTCTAATACATCGACACCACCTAAACAAATAGCTATAAAAGTTGTAACACCTATGACGTCACGTTCGTCTTCTCCTCGACCGAGTTGTAGCTTCCCATCAGTTTCTCCTAGAGATATTTTCAAACTTCCACAGGTAACAAGAAAACCATCTGATAATAAAAGGAAAAAAGGAAAAGCTGCAGTTATAACATCATCCCCATATAAAGCAGAACTTGAAGAGGATTCTGCAAAACGTCCCACAAAAAGAGGAGCGAAGAATTTAAAGCTGACAGAAGAAAAGAATTTAAAGCTGGAAGAAGGAAATAAAGGAAAGTTTGGAAAGAAAACATCTAAGTCAAAAATCAAGTCAGCTAGTAAAAAACTGGAAGATGACTCTGGGAGTTCAGAGGAAGAAAATGAGGATGATGCATGCTTATATTGTAACGAATTGTTCTCAAATTCAAAAGAAAAGGAAGATTGGATTAAGTGCGATACGTGTGAAAAATGGTCACATGACGCTTGCGCTGGCTGTGATGACGATGAAAGTAACTTTATTTGTGATTTCTGTACCTTAACTTTGTTAAAAAATTAATAAAAGCCATTTTCAATAACTGACTTTGGTTTTCTTATAAGTACCCGGTTTTGTAACACCGGTTGTACAAAACCGGGTACTATGACATTTTTTTCTAAATAGTTTTTTGTGATTTGATAGAGTTATCTTAATCAAATTTAGAGCCCAATAGGACAATAGAAAATACTTTTCTTTACAATTAAAAATAGGTAAACGGTTATTAATCGCTTTTTAGTTCCCAATACAGCCATTTTTATAAGTGATACCCGGTTTTGTCCGACTCTCCCCTACCTTGAATATGGTGGAAATCACTTCCTATCACAACAATACCATATGTTGATTCTTCAACTATCATTGGTTCGTTCTGGGCACTAACATCTGTCACGTTTGAATTAAATTTATAGACGCAAATCCAACGAATATTCATTGAACACTACACGGTATTTTTTTTTCACGAAAAAGTAGAATAATACTCATTTTCTATAAAATAGCATTGTCTGATGTTGATAGCGACATAAACAAGTAGTTCCCAAAAATGTAGTGAACTGCCAATAAATGACTGAATATAAAGACAAAAGTTTTATAGTGTTGGACTCCGCTTCGCGTCCTATAGCAACTTTCTTCCGCCTCCCGAAAATTGACATGAAACAATAGTTATTTGTATAACAAGGCCATAAAATGGGTGTTTGCGAGTACGAGTAAACTTTGTAGGCCGAGACGAAGTCCAGGCCTGAAAAGATTTTTTGTGCTGACGTCAACAATTGTTATTAAAATCAATGAACGAAATTATTGTGCTTTTTAAAATTTCATACCTGCTGAAATTAAGTTGGCAATGCTGATAACTGACAATAACCAATATAACCTAAAAAATACAATTGCGAAATTATTCATTACTCAATTTTTTTGGGACCTTACCATTTTGTTGACTTGATAATAATTTATAGATGTAATTTGTAGTTTATAAGGAACTTTTATATCTTATAAAAAACAAGAATATCTATATTTATCAGTCATAATTTATACCCTATTTTATTGCATGAATCATTAATTGGACATAAACGAATAGTTGAACACTAAAGAAAGTTTTAGTAAAATATAAACTCTTGGTTGTTATCACCCAGTCCTTAAATGTTCTTTCTGTCTTATTTTGAATAGCTTCAAGCTTAAGTTCTTCATGTCAGCTGTAAGATTATTATATTCCATTAGGACTCTAAAAAATAGACAATGTTGTGTTTTTATGCTGCAGAATAAAGTTTTCTCTTGACCTCCTACCATATATCTGTGTCACAACATTTTTCAAGTTCTCTTGGAGGTAATCTGGTATCAACCACCATATCTTCAACGTTAAGCACTTCCTATGTAGTTAGCATATCAGTTATCATGGAGTATTTATTGCACCCTAGCATAATCCTCATTGCTCTATTTTGAAGAACTTGCATCTTTTGCATACCTGTCTTAATTAAAAATGAAATAAAATTCTGATTTCTCCCAAAACTCGTATATAAAAATATACCATTGCTTACATCGTCAGAAAGTCTAGACAATTCTACAATAATTTGGTTTAAGGTTGATCGGCGTACTGACCATAATAAAAGTGTAACCATTAAAATTTTTTTTTTTTTTATGAGGTGGGAAAATCCTTTATGGACACCACCATATTGTGGTAGTGTGGGAATCTCCTATTAGGCATACCCACTAAAAACCCTTCCTCAGCGCATCAGCTACTAAGGCTATTAGCGCATATACAGATATAATTAGTATATTTATTGTATTGAAATCTTGGATAAAGTAAAGGTAGTATACATATATCTTAATCACAAACGATTTTAACTAATTAGAGAGTCTTATATATGCCTATGGCTTTTAAAAAATTTATTGTGTTGTTTACTTGGTCTAATTTCACTAAATTATTTCTTAGATTTTCTTGTATGTGGTGTTGTTGTCTTTGTACATGGTAGACGGGCAGTCTAGAATAACATGTGAGACAGTTAGTCTGATATTGCATGTGGTGCATACAGGATTATCTTCACCTTTCAACAAATGTTCGTGAGTTAATGCTGTATGACCAAGACGTAGTCGATGTAGTTTGGTGAGTTCATTTCTTGGCATATCAACACATAACTGAGGCGTACGAACATCTGGTTTTATAAGTGATAGGTGAGTATTAAGATTCTGCCATTTTCTTGCCAGCTCAATAATATTTTTCTTTCAGGTTAAGTCTATCTAAGTGGTTTTGTTGTTGGATAACTGGCACGTCATCCATCCATGGAGGTATGTTACGTGGGACTTCAGGTGGAACAGGAGGCATGAGTTCATGTTGAATAACCTGCAGGTATTCCATAAAACGTATGCCAGCTGGACGGGTGATAGTCCTTCTATTAGCATATGTATTTACATTTGGGAATAGTAAACGGTTGTTTGGATGTAGTGGTTTTGATCTAATATTAATCATGTAATTCGCCATTAAAAGTTTACGCCGGATATCAAGTGGCGGTAGAGCAGCTTCACAGTAAAGAGCTTGAACTGGGCTAGTTGGAAAGGCACCAAGAGGGTATCTAATTCCAATATTATGGATTCGATCTAAGGTCATTAATACGCTTTTTCTGGCTGATCCGTATACTATACTACCATAATCTATAATTGAAAGTACCATTGCCTGATATATTCTTAATAATACTTTGGGTTCTGCACCCCATGTGGTATGTGCAAGAATTTTGATTAAATTCAGTGTTTTGTCACATTTTATTTTAATTTCTCTTATATGTGGCTTCCATGTTAGTTTTGAGTCAAAATTACGCCGAGAAACCTAGCTTCAGAAACACACTCAATTGGCTGATCATTAAGGTAAAGGAGTGGGTTAAAGTGTGGTCTCCTAAGACGACATAAGTGTAAACACTTCGTCTTCTCCTTTGAAAATTGGAAGCCTATAGAATCGCCATTGGTAACAATAGTGTTAATTGCTTCCTGTAGGGTTCTAGATATTTCACCTACCGTTTTTCCCGTGTACATAATGGCTAAGTCATCAACATATAGGCACTTGATTATAGATTCCTTAACATTAGACGCTATCTCATTTATAGCAATTGCAAATAAGGTACAACTCAATGTTGAACCCTGTGGTACGCCATTTCGTAATGCTTTTGAGTTTGATAAGTTATTACCTATACGTACTCGAAAAGTTCTTCTACTCAAAAAGGACGCACAAGTAGTGGAAGTCTTCCCTGAGACCGTATTGGTACAGTTTGTGTAGTATACCAGAGCGCCAAGTCATGTCGTAAGCGCTCTTAATGTCAAAGAGTACAACAACTAAGTGTTCTCTTTTACAGAAAGCATTTTCTGCCGCATTTTCTAACACTAAGAGGTGATCAGTAGTAGATCTGCCTTTTCGGAAGCCGGCTTGACATGGTACTAAGATGTTGTTGTGTTCAAGCCACCACATACGTCTGTTGTTTACCAGTCTTTCCATGAGTTTACCCATACAGCACGTGAGACTGATTGGGTGATAACTGTCAGGAGATAGGGGATCTTTCCCTGGTTTTAAGATAGGTATCGCAACAGCCTCCTTCCAATCTTCTGGATATATTCCGTGTTCCCACAGGGTATTAAACATCTCTAATAAAGCGTGTTTCATGTGAATTGATAGATGCTTGAGCATATCATTGCTAATCGTATCAGGTCCAGGTGCAGATACTTTTGCATTTTTATAGCTATCTCTAGCTCTTGTAGTGTAAATGGTGAGTTGTAGTCTGAAATATCTGTAATGTTAAAATCAATTTCCTCAACAGGGCTTACTACATCTAGGAAACTGGGTTTGTAGTTTGTAGAACTACTGGTTTTCAAATTGAGTTGCAAGAATCTCGGCAATCTCGGTGAGATCTCCAGTAATCCCAGTAACTGTTCGGATGGACGAAATTTGTTGGATCTGTTTTTCCCAGATATAGATTTAATTTTATCCCATACTTCACTCGTAGTAGTTGTGGATGTTAATGTAGACATGTATTTGTTCCAGCTAGTTCGTTTGCTGTTTAGTATAATACGTCTACATATGGCTCGAGCTTTTTTAAAGGCTATCATATTCTCAACTGTAGAGTTATTTCGAAACCTACAGAAAGCAGATTTCTTGTCCTTAATAGCACATTTAACTTCAGGGTTCCACCATGGCACTACCCGTTTAAGTGGTGTTTTGCGAGATCTAGGGATACTAGTTTCAGCTGCACTCAGAATGGCGTTTGTGATATTCTGTACATTAATATCTTGTGGAGTAGCAAGTAATTGTGTAAATCGTATCCAATCGCCTTTACTGGTAATCCATCTTTTAACAGTATATGGTATGGGTATTTTTATGTTTGTTTCAATAACAATTGCAAAATGGTCACTGTTATGTAGGTCATCTTCAACATTCCATTTAAGGAATGGAGCTAGTTGACTAGATACAAAAGTTAAGTCAATGGCTGTGAAATTATTTGACATAGCATTGAAATGCGTGGGATCGCCATTGTTAAGTAACATAATATCATCTCGTTCAAGCCACAAATTGAGTTCACGTCCCTTTTGTCAGTTTTGGAAGACCCCCATGTTAAATTGTGGGCATTAAAATCTCCTACAATCAGAATCGGTGTTGGTAGTTGACATACAACATTTTCGAAATCAGTAATCTGCCAATTGTTGTCAGGAAAGTAAATATTACATATTGTAATGTTCAAAGGATGAATTACTCGTATGACAACAACTTGTAGCTCAGATCTGATATTTATTAAGTGATATCTGACATCATTTCTAATTAGAGTTATAACACCTCCGCTTGCTCGTTGTTGTAAACAAGCGTCCTTTCGGGCAATCTGATAGCCTTTCAAGGCATATGGTTGTCCGGGTTTAAGATGACTTTCTTGAATGCACAGGCACATTGGATAGTGTTCTTTTATTATTAACTTAATGTCGCAATATCGTTGGATAAGTCCTCTACAGTTCCATTGTATGATTTTGTTCATTAGAGTAGATAAATAAGTAAATAGGTAACTAATAAACAAAGGATAAAGATAAATAGTATACTAATATAAAATATAACAAATAAATGTCACTTATTATTATTATAGATCTCAAGCCTTCTGTTTTTTCCCATTAGTTGGTTTCTGGGAGAATATATCAGGCATTTTGGTATGTAATCTGGGTCTTCCTTTTTGCCAGCCTTTTTTCTTTTTCTTCTCCAGACCATTGTTAATTTCAGAGTGGTCAATAGTAGAGACCTTACTTGTAGAAGATGTACATTCCGATCCATTTCGGGTACGGAATGTATTAGTGCTTGACGACGCTAAAGTTTCATCGGGTTCGGGTAACTGTGTTATTATTTTTGGTATAAAGGATCCTTTCAGGGCCTTTAACAGTTCTGGAACCAGTTCTTTGACTAATAAATTGATTTCAGGTTTCTTCTGTACAGCTTGCATATATGTTAGTCTTTGAATAGAGGGACGTACCACTATCAATTTCTTTGCTTCAAGATAGCTAATGTTGTCTCTAGCTTTAATTTCTTGAATCGCAACCTCCTGTTTATATATAGGACATGTCTGCGGTCGTGCAGAGTGATTGCCGTCACAATTTATACACTTAATGGGCTCCTCACAAGGTGACCCTTCATGTAGTGATTTACCACAAACACAAACCTGATCAAAAGTGCATCTAATGGATGTATGTCCGTACTTCTGACATTTAAAACATCTTGAAGGTGATGGAACATATAATCGAACTTCTAACGAGTAGAAAGCAACTCTTATTTTCTTAGGAAGAATAGGTGTATTGAAGGTAATAACATGGTTAGGTGTGTCTCTTAACACACCATTTCTTTTGACTTAAGTCTTCGTACTTCAATGACTTTTTGATCTGCCAATTCTGTCCTAATATCATCTTCACTACAATTTAGTAAATCAGGACAGTAGATAACACCACGCGATTTATTCATTGTTGAATGTGGTATAACATCTACTTGAAATCCTACAAAAGAAGTAATTGTTTGTACTGTGCGAGATTGTTTTTCCGTTCGCGTTCCTATTAAAATTCCATCTCTGACCTTTTTCACGATCTTTAGCTCACCAAATAAACTATATAAAGCTTTACTTATTAAAAAAGGGCTCACTTTATCAAAGTTTAACCCATCTTTTCTTTTCAGGACCAGGAACCGGAATGAATCCGTCACCTGGTTCTCTGACCTGCCCACAAATGCAGGGTTTCTTGAGTTTTTATACGGACCTCCAACCGTTCCCATTTTAGAGGATGGGTCCTCTTGTGGATTAGCAGATACGTTCATGTTGTTCCCACGAGTTGGGAAGAAAGAAGTCAACTGCAGCAGTGCTCCCATACTGCAGCAAGGTTATATACAACGAGGTGCACCTGTTTCCTCGAGGTTTAACCGCTTGAAACTGGTTTACCTCCAGCCATTCATCCCTTCGGCACGGTCCACCTTAGGATTAGGGGATATTTTTATAGTGGTATCCTTCCACATGGTCCAGGCGGTTAAGCCAAGACATCGGTCCTGAGAGGACTACGTATACCAGGTATATACGAGTAGTCCTGGTGGTCGTCTCTTGAGGATTACGATTTTTATAACATTATTCATTTCATCATTATGCTCATCATATTCAAATAAATGTGTGGATTGTCTGAGTTAAAATATTATTAGGAATAAATATTCCAAACTATGATATAACATGTTTCCCTAACTTACTAGCAATAATTTTTAAATTATATAAATTTTGTTCGTAAATTAAATTTGGTATTATAAAATAATTAAAACTGGTTTATGTAAATTAGAAATTTTAATGTATAATATTAAACTAAGTACTTACATAATATGAATATGTCCATAATTGTTAACATTTTATGTTTTCATTACATATCAAATCCATCCTTTTATAATTAAATTTCGTTGTCAAGTAATTTTTAACTTGACAGGTACCAAAGGTCAGATTACATTAAAATATATTAATTTTTTTGCTAAAAATTAAAATTGCTGTCAATTCTAAACCACTTATTCAATTTTAGTAAAATAAAGCTTGTTTGGAAGACAAACGTAGGTATTTTAAATTACCGTGCCCAGTGTTACACAATAGTTCCTAATAAAAGTGCTAGAGGGCGCAATTTGTTATAATGGCAGTTTTTTCACACGTCTAATTCTTGATACATGATTCGCCTACTGTCCAATGCTACATCTTCACACTAAGAAGAGATTACCAGTTAGCACACGATCAAAAAAATAAGGACCTATCATTTTGTCGGCTATAATGGCGCACCACGCGTCTAGCCTCCGGCAGTCTTGGTGCTGCACTTCTCGCATCCAATATAGATTTTCAACAGATCAATATTGCATGTTTACCCTACAATCACTATTAAAAGAAGCCTCGTAGGTTCGTATAGTTTGTGATAAAAAATTCCTGTTTTCAGGAATTTTCATTGACAAACGTTTATTCTGTGACCAAAATCATCTTCGTTTAGGGCCTGGTGCAAAACCATATGGTAGGGGTGTGGTCTAAAAATAAAAAGTAACGTGCATATAGTAAACTGTGTGTTTATTAAAAATAATGTGCTAATGCAATTATTTACCTGTGCTATTTTAATGTTTCGAACAGTAGTTCGAGTTATTCCCAATTCTTAAGATAACGCCTTAGTTCAAATGTGTCTATTAAATTCTATGTAAACTAAGACATTAATAATATTTTCTTCCGTCCTTCCAATGTGATGCCTCCTAAATCTAGGACGGCGTAAACTACCAGTAACGCGTAGTCGCTGTACCAAGCGTGGAAAAACTATTCTTCCATAATAATGGCGATTTGTACACCGGGCCGCATACTGTCTGTCAGCTATTTCTGCATTTTGAAAGCACTCGAAATATATGGCAATCATATCAACAGCTTCATCACTTGTGAAAGGAATTTAAAAAAATATTCACAAACCAAATTGACAATAATTAAACTACGACTAATAAAAATTTGAGGAATCTATACAATGTTACTTAAAAGTTTGTTTTTTGTTTCCGCGGCCTATTACTAAACATTGATTAGACATTTCAAGACAAAGCGCTAGATGGTGGTATTTATTAATTGAGTGCGTTTTATTTAAAGAAACATGTAAAATGTAATATTTTCTACCTACTGTATCTGTGTAAAATTAATAGAATTAGTTTAATGAAGGTAAAAAGTTTAAAGTAAGGGATGAATACACGGAAATCGAAGCAGCAGTTTTATACACCCGAACAAGATTGGAAGACTGTTTTGAATGTGACGGCAGGTAGTACATCGAGGCATTAAATACCTAATATTTTTGAGTTTGTATCATTTTTATGGCAAATTTAAATTTACTTTTTGATTTTGATATAAATAAATACCTACATCGTTGCAATTAAAATCGTAAAGAAAAAGCGGAAAAGCGTTATTATGTTACGGCAAAAACTTGCAGTAAAACAAGTAAAATTGGGGTTTGGTCGGCTAGTCAGCGGTCAGGGTGAGTTCGGTGTACTAAATTTTGTGCACAATATGATAGCTTACCATAAATAAGACAAAATAGGGGTTGGAGTTGACAAATCAAAAACCGGAAAGGGCGCCAGAGTATTTGAAATGACATAATCGGGGTTGAAATGCCTAATTACGTGGGTTCACAGCTCGCTTTAAATACTCAAATAACTTGCTTACCTGTAGGTAAACGCAGGTGATCATGGGAATAGCAGATCTTCGCTAACCTGAAAAGCTACAAATATTCTTGCACGCTTATCTAAAATAATTTCGTACCACAAGAATCAATACTAATCCGTTCAAAAACAATAATTCTCTTGTAACGTTGTTTTACTCAAAGAATCTGATTCTATTCAATGAAATTTCACTTCAAAAAAAGAAATCATTTTAATTCTATTTATAACCACTTGAAATTAAATCCCTCATACCGCTATAAAATATGCTCAAATTCATAAAAATAATGCACTGACATCTCAACCGTTAAATGTTACGTTACGATTAAATAATCACTTGAAAAGCTTTCGAGCGTAATTATCTTACTTAAAATAAACATAAAAAAGGACGTTAATTCAATGAAAAAATTAAACACTTAATATGCGCGAAAGTATAGTGCTGTGTAATAAAAAATTCACATAAAAAAAACACAAGCCCATTGACCTACAAATATGTAATATAAATAAATAAAAAGACAGAACCATCGAAATGTCACCACAGTTGTTACAATAACTTGTTTCTATTCAAATTATGCCACCTAGATTATTTAATAGGCCGTGATGCTAGATAGTGTCACGTCAGCCTGAATGACTGTAAAACTGATTAATATGCCAAAATAATAAATGGTTTTAACAAATAAATTGCGTTTTCCTTGTAACACATATACTTTCAATACAATTCGTCAGTATAACGCATAGAAAAAAAAACACTCACACAATATTTGGATTATAATACTTATGAATTAAGATTTAATGATAAAAAAATAGGAAAAGTTGATCCCAAAAGAATAGCGTATTCAACTGTTTGTATAAACAACAACTAGGTGAATGCTAGTGCATTACAGGACTTTCTTGCAAAATACTAAAAAGTATATGGGGTATTTTAATATTTTTGAAACATTCAGCTGTTTTAGAAATATTTAATAAAAACCAAAAACAGACCCTGATGAACCCCCCTCTCCGAAGCTGGATTTCTCCCAAAATCTAATCAGCTCTAAGCCAAATGAAGACAAGCTTAAATAGAAAATATTATGTAGGTAGGTATTTTCGTTCACGAGTTATCGTGGATACTAGCACACACACGCACGCACCTACACGCCCCCCCCCCCCCTCAAACACACACACACGCACGCACCCACACATACACTCACACCGACAAAACAGACACACAGGCACAGTTACACAGATACACACACACAGACATACAGAAACACAGACATAGAGACACGGACGCACAGACACACACACCCCACCCACACACGCACACACACACACCGACAAACAGACATACAGAAAAACAGACACAGACAGGCAGACACACACACACACAACCACCCACACGGATACACCGACAAACAGGCAGACATACACACAGATACATACACACACACAGACGCACAGGCACACACACGCGCGCACCCGCACGCCCACGCTCACACGGTTAAGTGTCAAATAAAGTGTAATTCTGGGGTACACGCTTTAATTTAGGACAAGGCTAACTTTTTAGGGTCTTCATGCCTTATTTACCCTGCTTCTGATGTTATTTATATTTGCAAAACATCAGAAATTATTTTCAGAAGAAAATTTTTGTTGCAAAACTATAATCCACAGAATGTTAGAAACTATACCTTACGAAACTCATTTATTTTTATTAATTAAATCAATTGCATCATGATACTTAAATATAAGATTATATTATGGTAGTACAGAAATATCACAGTGCAATTCTGTATGTAATTTTTACACAAAATTATTTACAAACATATTTAAATAATGTAAGAAAATTTCAATAGTTAATAAATATTCCCTAAAGTATTTGTTTATTCAATCACCTACAGTCCACTTTGCAATTGTAACTTGATATACTGAATCCTTTGAAGTGTTTGCCGCCTATGGTTTCAAAGCTGTTTATAATTGGAGACTAAAGTGTCACATTTTTCATACCATCATGACATTTATATACTATTATGCATTCTAAGATTGCACTGACACTTGAGGGAGTATTCATCTTATTCCTACACTACAGTTGCACTTGTCATTTTTCACACGAACTGATCATGTAGATAGGGTGCACAAAATATAACTCGAAAAGAATGTATGTTAAAATAAAAAAAGACAATAATACTGCAAATAATAGACAATAATACTGCAATACAATTATTGGAGAATAAAGATAATTGATAACCTCCAGACTGTACAGATGCTAACACGGTATATCAATTTGCGTGTCTTAACGGTGACAACATTAATTTGTTAAAATCGCAAGTTATGTTTGAGGATGCAATGAACAACGCACGGGTCTTATTAAGCCCAACTCAAGTTGAACATACTTTCGTGAGCCGTGGGTTAAGCTCATGTATTGTGCAGCCAGCCCTAAGATGAATCAATTTTTAAATGATGAATGTATTAACTTAATAAAGACAAATTTTATCTACAAAAAAATAGTTTAGATAATGTTTATGAGTGGATAAAATTTATTTTCACGTGTATCATAATTATAATACTTTTTCCAATTTCATAGAAGTTACAAATAAATTTATTCCTTATATAATGTACCTATTTACATAAATGTTAATTGTACTATTACTAACGTTATAAATATTTAAAGAAGAAAAGTGGGGTGCATCAGTGGAAGTTGACTCTACTTTCATCAGAGTCAAGTGCAGTGGAAGTTCCAGGTTTCAAGTGAATTTACATCTGCTAAAATTCTTCTTAATGTGGATATTTTTTTAGTAATTGATTCGTTGATATAGTGTTCTGCCAATTGGTTGTACTGTGCACTTTTGATTCCGATGCCAGAGGAAACATTTTCTGTGTGGCACATTTTGTGGTTGTAAATTTTTGTACTTCTTGTAAATTTCTATTAAATCAACTTAATAGTCTTCAGTGATAATTGTAAATGTGCGTTTCTTACTAGTTTTAGTGTCTGGCAGCAAAATTACTAGAACAGACTCGTTCTAATCAATATCATGAACTCAAATTTTGTGTAGTTTGTCAATTCTACATCTTCCAGTTACACCCATAATCAATACTACTTATAATGAATGAAAAATAATGATCATATATTCCAAGAATGATACATCATTAGGAGCCTCGAATAAAAATTTTTTTTCAAAAGTTCTAGACTTTAGGTTCGTAAACTGAAGTCTCTCTTTTATAAAATGTTTTGTACTCCTTTTCATAAACTAATTTTGATTTTCCTGGCAATAAATTGGAAACTGCAACCACATTAAGACCATCTTGTGGTGTGCTTTTTTCTGGTTTATTTACCTTTGCAAACACGCTTTCAGTTTCTAATCGGTAAATTGAAATATTTGCGTGAAGTGTCACCTGTTTATATAACAAGTCACCTATAGCAAGGAATATTTTAAAGGTAACGCGAGTTTTATTTTATTTTACTATATTCACTTTATCAATGGCAATGTGAATAAAAGTGTTACTGTAAACATTTTATTTATCTTTTTGATTAAACGATTATTTTAATAATGAGATTTGACATACAAAATGACCATATGTCTCGCATAATGGCATAATCACATTACACACATTTATATCCATAACTTGAAGTATTTTTTAAGATGAATTTTAAAATATTTACGAAGTGTCACGTAATCACATTAGTCAATCATAACTTGAAGTGTTTTTTAAGATGAATTTTAAAATTATATTTTAGATTTGTGGCATAATCACATTTGTCACATTTGAATTCATAAGTTAAAGAGTGTCTTTTAAGATGGATTTTAAGACTATTTTTGCAATGTGTCGCATAATCGCATTGGTCACACTTGAATTCATAACATGAAGAATGTTTCTTAAGATGAATTTTTAAACTAACTTTGTGATGTGTCACATAATCACATTTGTCACACTTAAATTCATGATTTAAAGAATGTGTTTTAACATGAATTTTAAGATTATTTTTGTAATGTGTCGCATAACCACATTGTTCACACTTAAATTCATAACATGAAGAATGTTTTTTAAGATGAAATTTTAAACTAACTTTGTGATGTGTCACATAATCACATTTGTCGCACTTGAATTCATGATTTGAAGAGTGTGTTTTAAGATGAATTTTAAGATTATTTTTGCGGTGTGTCGCATAATTGCATTGGTCACACTTGAATTCATAACATGAAGAATGTTTTTTAAGATGAATTTTTAAACTAAATTTGTGATGTGTCACAAAATCACATTTGTCGCACTTGAATTCATGATTTAAAGAATGCGTTTTAAGATGAATTTTAAGACTATTTCTGCGATGTGTCACATAATCACATTGGTCACACTTGAATTCATAACATGAAGAATGTTTTTTAAGATGAATTTTTAAACTAACTTTGTGATGTGTCACATAATCACATTTGTCGCACTTGAATTCATGATTTGAAGAGTGTGTTTTAAGATGAATTTTTAAATTACATTTATAATTTGTTGCAAAATCACATTGGTCGCATTTGAATTCATAACTTGAAGCATGTTTTTTAAGATGAATTTTAAAATTACCTTTCTGATGTGTCTCATAATCACATTTGTCACATTTGAATTCATAAGTTAAAGAGTGTTTTTTGACATGAATTTTAAGATTATTTTCGTGATGTGCCACATAATCACCTTGGCCACACTTGAATTCATAACTTGTGAAGTGTCTTTTAAAATGTGTTTTGAAATTATTTTTGCGATTTGTTGCATAATCACATTGGTCGCATTTGAATTCATAAGTTAAATAGTGATTTTTGAGATGAATTTTTAAATTACCTTTCTCATGTGTCTCATATTCACATTGATCACATTTGTATTCATAAGTTAAAGAGTGTTTTTTACGATGAATTTTCAGACTATTTTTGTGATGTGTCGCATAATCACATTGGTCACACCTGAATTCATAAGTTGAAGAGTGTTTATAAAGATGCCTTTTTAAATTATTTTTCCGATTCGTTGCATAATCACATTGGTCGCATTTGAATTCGTAAGTTAAAAAGTGTTTTTTAAGATGAATTTTCAAATAACCTTTCTGACGTGTCGCATAATCACATTGATAACATTTGTATTCATAACTGGAGTGGTTTTTAATATGAATCTTGTAATTAGCATTACGATGTGTTGTATAATCACAATGGTTGCATTTGAATTCATGACTAAGATGTTTTTTAAAACTAGCTTTGTAATGTGTTGCGTAATCACATTGGTTACACTTGAATTCATAAGTTAAAGAGTGTTTTTTAAGATGAATTTTAAAACAGTCTTTGCGATATGTCACATAATCACATTGGTTGCACTTGAATTTATTACTTGAGGTATGTCTTAAAAGGTGATTTTTCAATGCTACTTTCCATTTTGTTATATAATTGCAATGATCACATTTATATTTAAAATTTAAATCGTGTTTTAAATTTTCCTGCACTGTTGAACCATGAAATTTATTACATTCACCCTGTACATGTGTGATGTGTTGAATACTGTTTGCCTTTATATGATCTGCTTCACTTAAGCTAACATCATTTATGGTATCTTCTTTCTTAATATTCACATTATCTGTAAATAAAAATAGTGTCAAACTTTGTACTACCTGAACCATAATTAATTTCACCTTTTATTAGATCACTATTTACAACAAAATGGGTTGGAAGTAAATCTATTCCTTTTTCCTCTTGTGGTTCGATTTTAATAAGTTTCATATCAATGTCATAAGACATTTCGAAGAAAACGTGTTGCTTAATCAATTAAGAAATAATACAAAACACGAAATGCCCACCCCGGACATCGTAATTAAATTCCTAGTTTTTGTTTCTAGGATTAATTTAGGGAAGCGACTTATAATAAGCTAGAAAGAAACCCCATAAGCATTATATGAGTGTGAGAGAGACATAACTTTGCCGATGTTGCCACTTGTACATATATGCATGTTGGCACATAATATGAACTACTCAAGTTTCTTCAATCTAGCTTCAACATTTCTAACGAAACCAATGCTATTAAGATGATGTTGAAAAGTTCTTTGAAACTATTAAGTAAATACTTTACACTTAAACATTAAATGATAATACCTCAAACATCGAAGTTTATTGTAATTGCGAATTTATGACATGTTTCGATTACTAGTAAGAAGAACCAGGAAGAAACTTACGACAGCTACAAACATGAACATTAACATTTATAGTATAACTTAAGTTTAGGGTTTAACTTTAGCATTATAATTCTTATTGAAAAACCAACTATTTTTAAAAATGAGCAGAATACCTACACTTTTTCAAAACGCTACTTTATAAAATTTTCAAAAATACCTCCACCTTGCACAAAGTAGTAATCCAATCTGTGATAAAATTCAGTTCGGGGGAGTAATTGCACTTCTCATATCACTTATAATATTTTCTATTATACCAATTACCAATATTAAAAAAAATACAAAGAAATTCAGTTTATCCAATAAATAAAATCTTAATTTGATCATTTTTAGTAATCATTTTAATATTAACATGAATTGGAGCAAAACCAGTTAAAGATCCATTTATTTTAACAAGACAAATTTTAATTTAATTGTTTTCTTTCCAATTACATACTTAATATCAAAACTATGAGATAAAATTATATTTACTTAAGTAACTTGTAATTAACTATATTTTGAAAATATAATAAAGAGCTTATTATGCTTTGTTAACTTTACTATAATTAATAAATAATTTGGACAAAAATATACAATTCGGGACTTGCAAAACATTGACTTTCAATTCTCGTTGACAGTAGCAATTAAATGTGTAATTGTACTACCCTACTCAAAAGACACATGTATGGCATCGGCGCTTTTAGTTTGTTGTGTATTCTATCCCACTAGCACGTGAACTGATTCTACTGTACTCTTTACTTATTATAAGTCAGACCCGCGATAATATTCTTCCATACCTGTATATACCGTGCGTTTTTCTTTAATCCAACTGAAGGAGCTCGGAGAGCCCGCCCTCCCCCGTGGGGAGGGAATGAAATACGTGGCCTTTTCCTTTAATCCGAGCATATGGTTTTATACACAATGTAATTATCTCTACGTTTAGTTAAAGAAAAACGCGTCAACATGTTGCAGTAGTTCAAATGAGTAGTAGGTAAAATTGACAGCTGTCACATATTTTAAAAAATACCGCCCTGTCGTTGAACTTACAAAATGCTTTCCACTAAAATAAAAATAAAAATTTTTAATTGGTACAAAAGTAACAATAGTTTATGAAGAGTGCAGAACGTATTTGCCGTACAATACCCTAAGGAACACATCCCGTTTATTTCAACCATCCAAAACATCGTTACTCAGTTTAATAAGGATGGTTGTCACAAATTTGCACAAAAAAAAAGAGTAAAAACCTGCACGTCCTCAGTGAGGAATTAGAACTAAACATTTTGTGCTATGCTGAGGACAATTCCACAGCATCATTGTGTTTAATCTAACAAGAATTTCAAAGAGTTCGGTCTTTAAAACATTAAAAAAATTTAAATACAGGTTGTATAAATTTTATAATCACCAACAACTGTAAAATGACGGCAATATTAAACGCACAGATTTTTGTGAAGCATTATTTAATTTATTCAATGACAATAATGAAATTTTAAGAAAAATAGTCTTCACAGATGAAACATTGTTTTTTCTTTGAATGGAGCAGTAAACTCCCAAAATTATCGGTATGTACTTATCCCCATTGTCCATTTCCATCTTCTCAATACACTTCCTTTTTTACTAAAACAGATATTGGTCACAATCGAATCCTTATTTACAAAGTCTAACACATACACAATATAACATCACAGTTAACGTTTGGGCTGAAATAATCAACAATGTTTTAATCGGACCATACTTTATTGATGAAAATTTGAATGCGAACAAGTTTTTACAACTACTTTGATCTTGTATTATTCCACAAATACAGGAGTTGAATATTGACAACCCCCGGTTCCAAATGGATGGGGCTCAACCACATTCTGCAGGATCATTGACACATCTTCTTAATATGTTTCCAGGCTGGTAGATAGGGAGATTTGGTCATTTAACTTGGCCACCGCGATCGCCAGATCTATCGACAAATGATTTGCTTTCTCTGGGGTTATTCGAAATCTAAAATTTATAATGAAGTTCACATACAGGATACTGTTTAGAATGTCAAGGAGGACACTTCGAACATTTATTGTAATTATTTTCATATCATTCCCAATTCCAATTAAAGTTTTTGTGTTACAGAGAGGGCAATAAAGTGGTAGATGAAGAGCACACTGCAGACTACAAACTGTCCATACTATCAAAAAGTGTATAACCAGGTGGCAAATAAACAAATCAATTGGTAGCAATCAAAGAAAAATAATAGTTCACTAATATATCATTTAAATGTACAAAGTTTATATGCTCATTATGACGAATTAGCAAATTTTATGTTGTGCAATAATCAGAATGCAATATGTACCTTTTTATCGGAGGCCAGGGTAACAGTAGATATAACAGATAGCGAAATAAATATAGATGGATACTCATTAGTAAGATGTAACTCTGAAAATAGAAGAACTGGTGGCATCATTGCATATATCCGCAATGATATTAAAATATTGGAATGCAAAGCCAAGTATTATTATAGTGGGTGCTGGACAATAAAGGTAGTATTCAAATTACAAAAAGAAAAATATTTTATAGTAGCAGTGTATCAATCTCCTAGCGGAGATCTACAGAAATTTATTGAAATAATTAACAACATATTGGAAGAAATGGTGGAAGCTGCAGACAATCATGTAATAATTGTACTGGGTAATTTTAATATAAACTGGCTTAATAATACAAGCATTAAGAAGAGATTGGAAAGTGTTTTTAGACAAAATGGTATAAGTCAGCTAGTTAAAGAAGCAACCAGAGTAACAAATATATCCGAAACTTTAATAGACTTAGTATGTAGCAATAATAAGTATATTCAATGTGATATAATGGATGGAGCTTTACCAAATGATTTAAAAAGAGCAACCATTGTACCTATTCATAAAGTCAAGGCAATAAACAAAGAAACAAATATGTTAGCATCAGTAGAAAAAATTATTGAGCAGGCTGTTTACAACCAGATACTTGAATTTATTGAAAAAAATAATATATTAATACCGAAACAATCAGGTTTTCGCAAAACTCATTCTACAGAAACAGCTCTGCAGTTAGTAATAAATAATTGGGAAGAAGCACGAAATGTGAATAACAAAATCTTGGCTATATTTCTAGACTTTAAACGAGCATTCGAAACCATTAACAGAAGCAAACTTATACAAAAATTGTACAAGTATGGATTTAGGGGTACTGTATTGAAATGGATAAATAATTATTGAAAGAATAGAACACAAGTAGTTAAATTCGGAAAGACGCTATCGGATGTTAAAAGTAATGACATTGGCGTACCACAAGGTAGTAAGTTAGGCCCACTTCTATTTATCCTATATGTTAATGACATCCAGAGTGCAGTAAAGGACTGCAACTTACATCTCTTTGCAGATGATACATTACTATACATTGCAGGAAAAGATGTACATGAACTAATACAGAAAACAAATGTAGAATTAAATAATGTGATGTGTTGGATGGAGGCTAATAATATAATACTAAATGTGTCTAAAACTAAGGCTAAGTGTATAGGAGGTGCGTCGGAATATGATATATATGTTGAAGCAGCAAGTAAAAAAATTGATTGGGTTTCAGAATTCAAGTATTTAAGATTATATATAGATAATAAGCTAAAGTTTCAAGTACATATAGAAAAATTAATTAACAAAATTTCAACAACAACATACTTCCTGGGAAGAGCTGCAAAACATTTCAATATTAAAGCAAAAATTTTACTTTATAATTCATTAATACTATCAAGATTCAATTATTGCGGGTCATTACTATTAAATGCCAATAAAGGACAAGTTCAAAAATTTCAGAAACTTCAGAATAGAGCAATACGTTCAATTCTGTGAACAAATAGATATACAAAGATAGAAATTATGCTAAAGAAGCTTAAATGGTTAAATGTGCAACAATTAATAGACAAAAATGTGCTAATTTTTATTCATAAGTTAAAGTTAGCTGCACTGCCAAAATATCTTAGTGGTTTAACACTATAATGCCCCTTATCTTTAGGTGCTACTTTATATTGCGCCCTTCTGGTTTGGTAACCCAGCGCGGTTTTATCTTGCCTCGGCTTTGCTCAATCGGGTTTATTTTATAAACGGGGTGTGGTTCGTAGTAATTACTGGATGGGCTTAACACTGTAACCTTAAATAAAAACCGTAAAGCATTTTTAAAATGTATATTAATCAGATATTTACAATAAATAAAAAATCAGAAGGTAATGAACACAATATGTAGGTGAACTCGGTCCGGGTCGTGGCGTCACTGGGTGCGACGTCGCTTCTGTGAACAAAAGAGAGTTTTGTTTAATCTATTCCTTACCTAAGAGGCAAAGTTTAGGTTACGGTCCTGCATGTACAGTAGCGCGAGCGTTATGCCTGATGCAGTGTTTGATCGGAGCGCCAGCGCAATGAACTCGAATCGTTTGAGAAAATCGATATCGTGTTTATATGTCAGTAACTCTGAAGCGCTGAAGCAAGGATGTCCTACTCCTCGGGAAATAATACACGCGAATGCGCGTCTGCAAACGCAAGCTCTCTCGACGGTCTTTCTCTAATTATAACCGGTTTAATGTAGGCAATTAGATAATTTATCTAACTAAATTAATTACCGATCTTTATACTAAGTTTAATTATTTATAATTAATCAAGGGAACAAAATACTTAATATTAAAAACTACTCTAATAGGTTTACGTAAAGATAGAATAATTCACGTACTATCTAATATATTTACAAACGTTCTCGCACCAGGTATTTACGATGGTTAGGTGGACTACTAATTTATACAACAGGTTATGGAGGTACTCCTCTGCGATTCACAGACACTGTGTACGGTTATTAAGTACTGGATGTAGGTAGTGTGTGAGTTTCGAGCGGATTTCAGTAATGTCCAGAAGACGTAGGCGACGGCCTGTCTTTACTGTATATACTAAGAGAAAGGTCGTAGGTCTTTACAGCCCTGTAACAACCCTTCACCCTCAAGTGTTGATGAGATACGTCGGGGGCTACCCTTGCGTTCCTCTAGGTATACTTTGTAGTGGCGAGTGACGACGGGATCTACCCTTCGTGGCACTCCAGGTGCTAGTGTACTTGGTATTACGTCGGGGGTTACCCCTGCGTGCTACTCTAGGTATACTTTGTGGTGGCGAGTGACGACGGGATCTACCCTTCGTGCTACTCTAGGTGTTAGTGTAGTATAACTCCTGGAGCTCAGCCCGGAATTATTTACGGTCTGTAGTGTTTGAGTGTAAATTGTCAGAATGTATAACTTTACAACTTACGTGTCTATCAATAGCAGTACAGAATTGAACTTTAGGTTGCCCGATCGCGAAGGACTCTTCGTCGATGAACAACAGGTCGGTGCTTACGCTAAGCAAACGGAGCGGCTGCGGCTACTGGTTTCTGGAACGGTCAACGGTACGGTGGCGGCTGCTGGATATCGGCTTAACTTGAATTTACGGAGATTCATCTTCCTTCTTATTATGCGCGTCGCGAGTTTATAAAGGTGCATCTGTGGGCGGTTTCGCGGCTACCGTGCGGGGGATGCCGTTATGCGATTGGTTAAAATCGTTCTGACGTGCAGAAACTTACGGTTTCTTAGATATACACGTCAGCGGTGATGAATAAATTATTTGTTGTGCAATATCGCGTAAACTTATGAAATCTTACATACAGGATGGTCCGCACCTAATTTATTCTAAAACACATACGTACAGAACGCTGGTTCTTTACAACACAATGTGGAAAAGATGTGAATCCTCATAATACTCGCAACAAAAAAAAACTTTTTTATCAATGGAGTAAATGAGTCAATGCTGCATAAGGCGTTAAAAAATACAATAAATTACCGAAGAAAATAAAGGAGACTAAATCGATATTTATATTTAAGAATAAAATCAAACAAATGTATTTATAAACTTAGATTTGTACAACTTATTTACCATTATGATTATAGATATAGATTAAGATTTATATATTTTTTTACGGGATATATTTGTTTTTTTTCTTGTAGTTTTGTTGTAGTTGTTATAACTATTAAAATAAACGTTACTATACTATACTGTCTATACTATACAATTTAGAAAGTAACTAGGGACACGTGAAAATGCGTGAAAATTATACCTCAATCTGTTTAAAGATGGAAACAAAAACGAAAATTAAAATCTACGGATCCTTTTAATGGACTGTAGAGTAACGTAACTGCTTGGATCCTAGTTTAGTATTTTTTAATTTTTCTTTTTATTGTCATTTTTTAGACACATTGAGGTTATAATTCGCCAAATTGCGGGCACGTTAACGTGCCTCCAGTCACGGCCTATAATTTATTTAATATGCATACAACCCACAAAACAACTTTTGGTTGTTGGTTTGTGCATATAACCTTCAAATAATGAAAAGGCTGGTTCAGTTTCAATTGTGAATTGCGCATATCCTTTACGTTGCCACGTTTCTTTTTAAAACTGAACACAAGGATAATTGTATTGTTTACAAAATGGTAGGTTCGGATTTAAGAAAATTGCACGGTATATCTAGTTTAGGTTAGATAAACAAAATTACTGTAGCTTAACAGAATTAGATTAGATAAAAAACTACTCTAATCTAAATAAAAAAAAAGTTAATTAGTCGGGAATCGAACCCGCACCGAAAGCGATGTATGAGGTCATTCGACTAGTCCGAACGTGCAAACCAGGCGGGAATATTGCCCTCACTTTCAGCTCCGACGATGACGTCAGTACGTCGATTTCCGAACGGAAAGTATTGAGAAACGGGCAAATTTCCTTGTTAATCAAATTTTAACGACTAAAAACCAAAACTCTGGCCTCAAATGATCGGAAATCATATTTTTTAATAATAACAATCCAAATAAAAAAAATTTTAGTAATAATGTCTCGTTCAGAAGTGTTCCTAGAATTGAACGATTCTTGTTATTCTTTATCTCTAATGTAAAAGTGATTAGGATACTAAATGTTTAAGTGTAACTTCTAGAATTTACTTTAACTGTAATTGAACTAATACAACACGAATAATAACAACGTCGGGATTCATTTCAATGTTTTTAATTTTCTTTTTGATGCCAAACTTGTTTTGCGGTCTGCAATTACATTATTTCATAATTTTTTATAGTTGGACAAAACAATATTTCGTGCATTGCAAACAAATTGGATCAGCATGTTTCATGAATATTGTATCAATTCATTAACTCATAGAAACTGTATTAAATAGCTGGTAATCCTATTCATGTTATTAATCAACCAGATTTCTTAGAATTAGTAAAATATCCATGTGTTTTTTGAATAAACACGTATGTAACTGCAATTTCAGTAAATACAAACACTAATTACACTTTTATTGCAATCCTTTAAATTATCGCTATGAAATTAAACTTTTTTCCGGTACATGGCATACGCGAATTATATTCCGACAGATATTATTAGAATTTGTTAGTGTTCTATATGCTACTGCATGCATTTCAATAAAATTCTAGACCTACTGACGTCACGTCTCCCACTCCTATATTCCCGCCTGGTATGGAGTACTCCGTGGCTCATTACCAGCTAAAGATAGGAATAGGCTCCATGAATAACGTATGGACGCATGCGCTATTCGGAATGATGGCGGTTTTTCAATTTTTTTTTTCCATTAGGTTACAGTAGTTTTGTTTATCTAATCTAAACTAGATAAACAAAAACTACTTATGCCCAAACAGCGCATGCGTTATTCATGGGGCCTATTCCTATCTTTAGCTGCTACTCCGTGGCTCTACCAGTTTGACATTGAAAACGCTATTTGAGAACAGGCGGTAAACAATGGAACATAGGAAGACCTATGATGTGGTGCCGATGACAAATTTCGTGGTTGGAGTCGTCAACCACGCTGTTGGTGCAGGTTCTAATCCCGGTCCATGCAATTTTTTTAGGTTTCTGTAGTTTTGTTGATTTAATCTAATTATGTTAGGTTACAGTAGTTTTGTTTATCTTATCTAAAATAGATACTCCCACCACATCGTATGCCTTCCTATATTCTTCTGTTTACCACTTCCTCTGTTTGAGTATCGAAGGCGACACTTCCATATCAACGATTATAGACTGAAGGAAGGATAGCTCATTTCGGCCGAGCGGTCGGAAAGCCGTGACGTCACCATCAGTGCACTTTTGGACGCGTCTAATTTAAAATGTATGATGGCAATTATTTATTTTTTAAATTATGCCGTTTGGCTTTTTTTGATTTTTAAGAAACGGTATTTTAGGCTGTTCAAATGACCATTTAACCAGAAAGAAAGTTATAAGTTCGTACAAGCAATATAAATGGAGTAATAAATTAAAAGAATATTAGTTTTACTGGAAATCTGAACTGTTTTGGATGGGGGAAGGTGGGGATTTATACTTCTACAAAAGCAAACAAACTTAATGTAGAACTTTAAATTGTATTAACTACTTCTTACAAAAGTTTCATATGACTTTTAAGTATTTTGAAAAATTGAAATTAATTTTTAACTTGGTCTTTTTAATATGGTCACTTATTCACTTTTTAAAAATAAGTACATAAACACACTTAAAAGTGATGGTAAATATTCTTATTTATAAACAGGTATTCTAATAATATGTAACACACAATTATTCATAGTAAGAAAATAAGGAAGCTGAAGAATAATTAAGTTCTAATATTCTAAGGAAGTTTTTCTTCCCCATGGATAATTCAAACATAAAAAGAAAAAAGCTCCTATTAATTATTTATGTAACTTATGTTAAAGATAAAAGTTATACTATATCTACTGATGTTTAAATAAATCTTGAGAGAGATTATTTTATTTACCTACTGAGTTATCAATGTACTATTTCTTTAATTTGCGAATTTTGCTTCTTTGGCCAACGTCTGTTGTTAAAAGCTTTCGTTTTAAATCTCTGTTACAAGGATTTTGAAAGTTATTGTGGTTTACGCGAATTACAATCCGTAATTTACAAAAGTCATAAATAATTTTAAATTCCACATCTTCTTTTTTATTTATTTTGTTTTATGCGTGTCTTGTGTCTTTAAAAAGACAGTTGTTCTACAAAAGTTAATTCACAGCCAGTGAAAAAAGCAGAAAGACTCGATAAAATGCACGAACTCTTATGGATAATAAATGAAAACCATACGTAAACAAAGCGTTCAGCACCGATGGTGACGTCACAACGCAGCCGCCGCCGGTTCAATGTACGTTAAAGCCAAATGAGCTATCTTTTAGAGTCTATAGTCGTTGTTTCCTTATAACCAATGGTCATTTTCGTAACTAGTGCGCTGTTTACACATTTCTTGGTGCGATGCCGTTCTTTTTTACCCGAGGTGTAACCGAGGGGTAAAATATAAGGCCGAGCACCAAAAATGTGACAGCGCACGTGTTGCGAATAAAATTTTTTGTAATCGTTTACGTAAAATTAGAAAAAAATTAAATTTTGAAATATTTGATGACAAATGTCAAATTAAATACATAAACAAAAAAGTTGATATATTTAGTTATATACCACATTTTTGTTTATGTATTAAAAGTGACGATTACAAAATAGTATTAAGTACCTAGAATAGTAAGCACATTTTACCGATCGAAGACAATTGTTTGGAGGAGGAGCGAAGCGGTAGTCCTTAATGTTCGAGATTTTTACGCGACTAAATTTAGTAAAAAGATTTAAATATGTACTTAATAAATAACCATATGTACATATGTATATTAGTCTCGTTATATCAAGTTGTCTTAATAATGTAAAAAATTGTATTTCGTTGCTATAACAATTTGTAAATAACTGCAGCCATTACAGTTTTTTTGTGAAAATAACATTGAAAACTAGAATGAACATTTTAAGTGTATCGGAAAAATTTCTTGCACACAAAAATTGTTTCAACGGCATCTGTTTTCCAAAATAAGCTTCCGGTGGTAATTGGAAATTGTAATAATTGTACTTTCAATATTTATGTTAATAGGTAAATTATAAAAATTGTTATTATTTAAAATTGAATAAATTTACTTACCGTTCTAGAACACTAAAATACTTACCGTCGTACTTATTCTTAGCAACTAGTAAACAAAACTTACTGTCGTGGAAACAGACGAGGTAAACAACTAGAAAGAGCATAGTCGCACAAGAGTTTTTTGGGTGCATGTCGCGACTCTGGACAAAACCAATACATGGCTATAGAGGAAAATTTGGTGCAAAAAACGCCCTCTCCTAGGGACGAAGGAAGTACAGGACGTTTGTGATTGATCTTTCACTAACTATTTTGATTGGTTGCGTAAAAAAGTGGATTATTCAAATCCAGATTGAATAACAATTATTGTTTAAAGGTAATAGGCTCTTGTCATCCAATATAAAAAATGTTTATTTGACATTATGCTCTAATTTAAAACTTCATTAAATCATCATTAGACTAAACAAATTTCTTTGGATTACAGCTGCATGTCATTAAATTTATACCAACTTGTGCATTTGTGCAATTAAGTATATTAAGTTGTTTGTAATTAAATTCTAAAAGATAATTTGTTCAAATTTAATCTATTAATTTTTAAACTAACATACCGTCAAAATATTTAACCTATTTTTAATAAACCATGTTGACACTATGGAAAAATTGAAAAAACCTGCCATTTTTTTATATTTCCCGAATTTTTTGAATTCAGCTGTATAACAAAATGTAATTAGGTCTTTTGCTGGGTTTCTAAAAATATATTTGCTTGTTGTCGAATTCCAACAACTTTCAACTGCACAATAAATAGCAGTCATCTACAATAAAAAAACATTGAATTTCTTGTTATCACTTCTACTCGATGCACTTATGTAAGAAGAAGTCCACGTTAAAGATGAATACTAAAAAACACTAACCTAACCACGAAGCTAAATGTGACGGGAAACAGTCGGCGATCGAACACACTTGGATACAATCGAGCAGCGAGCACAGCGTCACCTATAAAAAAGAAGAAACTAAAAACGAATATTCAGAATAGCCTATTCAAGAAAAGTATCTTTTTTTTTGGTGTAGAGCCGCGACCACAGATCACCCGTTCATAGATCTATGCACCCGTCGCGACTTATTAATCGCAAGCGGCCATATTAGTATTATTCCTTATTTATTTGTATAAATTGTAATTATTCAACAGGTATTGTTCGAAATGTCTTATGAGATTGATATGAAACTGATTAAGGTCGAACCTAAAGAGGAAGAAGGAATAGATTTACTTCCAACACATTTTATTGTAAATAGTGATCTAATAAAAGGTGTAATTAATTGCATTCAAGTGGTAACAATTTAACACTGTTTTTACAGATAATGTGAATATTAAGAAAGAAGATACCTCTTCGCTAATAAAGGATGTTAGCTCAACTGTCAAGCACATCACAAATGTACAGTATCAATGTAATCAATTTAATAGTTCAACTATGGTGGAAGAAAATTTTTACAGTTCAAAATTTAAATATAAATGTGACCATTGTGATTGTATAGCAAAATACAAAGCATCTTTGAAACGTCATCTGTTAAAACACGCTTCAAGTTATGAATTCAAATGTTATTATGCAACACAGCGCAAAGATAGATTTCAACTTCATCTTAAAAAACTTTCTTCAAGTTCTGAATTTAAATGTGATCAATGTGATTATGCAACAAATCACAAAAGTAGTTTAACAACTCATCTTAAAAAACACTCTTTAAGTTATGCATTCAAATGCAATCAATGTGATTATGTGACTCATCAAAAATCTAATTTTAAAATTCACGTAAAAAACACTTTCCAAGTTTTGAATACAATTGCCATCAATGTAATTATTCAACACGTTGCAAATACCTTCTGACAATGCATCTTAAAAAACATTCAAGTTATCAATTCAAATGTGAACAATGTGATTACGCATCACATCACAAATCTAGTTTAACAATTCATCGTAAGAAACATTCTTCAAGTTATGAATATAAATGCGATCAATGTAATTATACAACACATCACAAAGGAAATTTTAAAAAGCATCTTAAAACACACTCTTTAAGTTACCAATTCAAATGTGATCAATGTGATTATGAAACACATCGCAAAAATTATTTAAATATTCATCTTAAAAATCACACTGCAAGTTATGATTTCAAATGCGGCCAATGTGATTATGCAACAAATCGCAAAGAAAATTTAAATATTCATCTTAAAAAACACTGCACGTTATGAATTCAAATGCAACCAATGTGATTAGGCAACACAACACAAAGCTCATTTAACAATTCATCTTAATTGCTTATTAGCATCACGTGTTTATGCTGAAAGATATCCTCAAAAAGACCATCCTTGCAAAGAAGTGTTCGAGAGACTTTTAAACCGATTTATTGAAACTGGCAGTGTTGAATATAAAACACGAGAAATAGCAAAGTTTCTCGACCAAATGGCAGAAGATCAATATTTTTATGATAATTTGTTATTCACTGACGAAGCTACATTTCACAATAATAGGCATAATTTTCACTATTACACCACTGAGAATCCTCATCAATTTAGAACAATAGATCGACAAAATCGTTGGTCCCTAAACGTATACAGGGGACTAATAGGAGAACATGTAGTAGGGCCATATTTTTTTAATGGCCATTTGAATAGAAGAGAATTTTTAAGATTCTTGGAAAACGAATTTTGGACTCTCCTAGAAGATATTCCTTTAGATGTGAGGCAAAAAATGTGGCTATACAATTAGATGGAGCGCCAGCACATTTTTCAAGGAATGTGAGGGAATATTTAGACCGGACATTTGAAGGTAAGTGGGTAGGTCGAGGAGGTCCTAGCAATTGGCCTGCTAGGTCCCCCGACTTAACAACAATGGACTTTTTTTTCTGGGGATACATCAAAACCCTTGTGTACCACACTGCTCCAACTATCTCTGAAAACATGAAAATACGCATTAGAGAAGCATTCGCAACAATCACACCCCAAATGCTAAATAATGTGAAACGCTCATTTGAAAAGAGGATAATGCTGTGTATGCAACAAAATCGACATCACATTGAACATTTATTATAAAATGAGTTTAGTAGAGTGATTTTTAATTTTGTAATTATGTTAATTGTTATTCGTTTTATTGTTTAATTTGTAAAATTATATTTTCAATTTATTTGTTTTATATTTCAAGGCCATCTTGCCAGTATTTACTATAAAACCATCAATATTTATGCATATTGGTAAAATAATGGAAATATCTCGGAAAATACTGAAAATTGGGATAGGGAACCCTATATCAGTTTAAAAGAGTATTAAATTTCCCTTCTCATGAAGGAATAAAATACAGGGTGTTCCATTTAAAATGAAGTAATAGCACCAAATACTTGGAGAAAATCAAAGTTGAAGTTAGGAACACCCTGCATATTATTTTACTATTGTAATTATTCTGATAGACAGTCCAAGAAGTGTAGAATCAAAATCTAAAAGCAAATTAATTAAAAAATTTCTGTCGAGTTGTAATTAATTTTTTTCAATTACTCTACATTTTTAGAAACAATTGAATAACTCGAAAACTATCAAACTTAGATATAGGGTTACTTGAATAAATACATATTTTTTTAAGTAGGATTCAAAAAAAGTAATAAAATACAGGGTGATCCATTTAAAAAAATATAACTGATATGTAACTTTTTTTTGAGTAATCCTGTATATTTCACACTAATTTTAATTTGTAGACCAAATAGACTTACATACTTGTGTCAAACGATTTTTTGATATCATTTACCGCTAGGTTCTGTCCCGTTGAGCGTGACTAACCCTGTATATATATATAATATATATATATATATATATATATATATATATATATATATATATATATATATATATATATATATATATATTTTGAGATGAGTCTAATTACGTGCAAGTAGCTATGTAATTTCCATAGTGAAGTTTTACTTTAGTTTGTACGAAAATGGTACATTTCCTTAAATAATTGTAGAATAAGATGATTAATAGACATTGAGGTGTTTGAGAAATTTAAGATATTTTCTTAATGTTGTATTAATAATGGTAATTTTAGTAATAGACAACACAGTACATAAAAGTATAGGGGATGTTTGTTTTCGTTTTTGAGTTAATTCAATTTTCTTTTAGTTTTATAAGTTTATATTAAACAATATTCCCTAACGACATGTAATACAGGTTGCGGTTGACAAAAATAATGTTACAATTAGAGATAGGCTGGTATCAATGTCGCAATTTACATGTGCGCAGCCGAGATTTGTGAGAACATTCGTATTTGTGCGTTAAATTCATAATAGTGCAAAACTTATGAAAAAAACAGAACAAGCACATTAGTGGGTGACTATATAACATGAATCATGCAGTAGATCTGGAATTATTGTGTTTAATTCAACAGTTCATCACATTAAACTAGTGTATGACAACATTCCGACACTAGTCGTAGGAGAACTTATCAACCTACGAAAGTGATTAAATAAACTAATTTGTAACTTAAACAATAATTCTAAACACGTACATTAACAGTTATTGTGCTTAAAAAGGTGAAATTTAACATTAATTTGATAGAGACAATATGAGGTTATGTCATATCTTCGAACATACAATTTTTGCGAAAAGTAATTTTAATTGGGACAATTCCTATAAAATAAATTAGTAGAGGCAAAAATAGTAAGGTAGCCTCAATTTTATGTTGTAATTCCTTATATTTATGTCCAATTTTGTTAATTTTAGTTTGTAAGAATTTTGATAGATTTAAGAATTTTTTCCTTTCAAATTGGCCGCAGGCATGTTTGAGATGTATATTAGGGTGCAGTAGCTTCCCCTATTCCTGTGGAGGTAATTTTCAAGCCTGTAAATTGCATAGAATTAGTTTAAATTCATTAAATAAGGGTAAAAATCAACGTAGTTATTAAGTGTCCGATTTAGATCATGTTTGGTCTCAAAATGTAGAGAAAATTATGGAGATTTTGGAAATGTTTTTAGATTTAAGAAATGTTAAACAGGAAGAAAGTTATAAGGTTTTAAAGAATTTTCGTAATTTAAGAATTGTTTTAACCAATAGGAATTAAGCAAATATTTCTCGTAACTAATGAAACATTCGAAAAATTTGGTTGTCGAGTGAAAAGATATAAATACAAGCGTTTTCAGCTTCTCTTGATCTCTTGATTTTCAACTTTTGCAACAACTTGCCAGAGTAAGCTGTTGCGAAATGTTTTTTGAAAATATAATTTTAAACAAAATTAAATCACATCGGGAATATAATAAAGTGCGGTTTAGTTTCGTAAGTGATCATGAAACAAGTGATAGTCTTTTGTTCGTGAAATAATTTTAAATAAGGTTAGTTTACCTTTTCGAACCATATTTCGGAAGTTTCGTTGAGTTATAAAAATATTTCTGACGTTTCGACTTTGTTTATTTAAATGTGAATCGTATATGTTGATGTGCATACTAAATTGTGGTGTCCATAAGTTAATTTCATTATACACCTTGTTTATTAAAAAGTGTTTAATTTACGACAACCATCCATATTCCATGCTCATTCAAAATTTACTTTTGAATGTAATTTATTAAAGAAGCAATAAATCTAAAACAAAGATTCGTCAACATTCTAATATTAATAGTGAAACTTACCGAAGTGAATAAGCTGATTATCTTAAAGAAAACTTTGGATGTTCGAGAGGCAGAATAGCAGGTTGCAGCAGCTGGTGTTTACAATCGTCTTGTGCAGCAGTTACCCACGAAGAGAAGGACAAATATGTAAGTACTTTGTTGACATTGATACTATATTGTTATGTTCACAATTTATATCCTTTGTAATAACAATGTGTGCAACAACAAGTATGCATGTTCAAAGGGAATGTTATTTGTTCTAGAATTTTAAATGTTTTCTTGATAATTGGGTTTTTATTAATCAAACGTCTTTATACTTACTGGTTTGTCAAATTTCACTTTTCTTTATGATAAATCGTATGGTTGCGTATTCACTGCGCATGCTTACATATATTTTTAAAAGAATTTGTTATGTACAGGGTCTAACAGAGATATCTATGCGAAATAAAGATTATAATCCAATTTATTTAATCAATTAATATTTTTTTTAAAATTAAATAGGACATTACCTTAATGTATCTTGGTCATGTTAACTATGGTTATTGTAGTCAAACAAATAATTTAATTCAATTTCATGATAGTTTGTTTTTTTATATTAAAGGCAGGTTCCTTCTAAATTTTCAATGATCCCTATCCCCTGTTAGATGAGTCTCATTGTTCTACCGGGTTATATATATTTTTAACTATAATTTAAAATTAATTAAAATATTAATCAACATCAACATCAATCCACCCATATTAAATAGTAAAAGGGGAATATCAGTGCAATATATATATATATATATATATATATATATATATATATATATATATATATATATATTGGGGTCTGGACTACCGGCATCAAGTTATCTTTACTGACTGATTTGACAAAAAATATCTTGTCCCTACAGAGAGATCCGGAAGATTTTCCGTAAATATTAGGAGTTGGATCAGAGTGCTGGGAATTTTATGTATCATTGAAGAACGCTTTACAGCCTTGGTTTATAGGAACATTTTAAAAATGTTATGCTGCATTAGTGCGGCAATTTTTTGTGAACGATAATTTTATATTTTAGCAGGACAATTGTCCTGTCCATACAGCAATAATCATCTGAAACTGGTTTGTGGAACATAATAACATTAATGTTATGAGCTGGCCCTCCAAAAGCCCCGATTTAAATCCAATTGAAAGTATTTGGGGGCTTATGGTTAAACAAATGTATAATAGCAATTTCAGACCCCAAAACAGAGAGCAGTTAGTGGATGGTATTTGGGAAACCTGGAAAAGTTTGATCGAAACTCCAAATTTGATTAGAAATTTATATGGTTCCATGCCCCGGTCAACAATGTAATCATACGAAAAGATGGTTCATAACAAAATATTAATTTTTGTAATGTATCTTTCCCCAATTTTGATTGTACTTTTCTTAATAAAATTATGTTTGTTTATTGTATTTTTTGTCACCATTATTTAGGACTTAACACTGTTTTGTCAACAAAAGTTGAAATTAAGGAATTGTTTTTTAGAAATGTTTTAGGGATTTGTAATGCAACTGCAAAGCTTGAGGTATCTGTTTTAGGCCTATCTTTATCTTTGAAATTAGTTAACTATAGTGTCAAAAAATAAAAAAACCATTTAATTCTTTAATTTATTTCGTTTTTAAAAGTACATAGTAAATAAAATGTCGAGCGATCTTGGAAATCCTTAAAAAATTCAAAGCAATTCATTTCAAAATTGTTTTTGTCATTAAAACTCCTTTAAAGTTCATGCAGTAAGACTAATTTTTTTGCTGGTCCAAATTTTATTCATATCAGAAAAAATCTTTTTCGTGGCGGCGTTAGATCCCAGAAAACAAACACATTTCAACAATTTTTAATATGTTGTGTTGTATACCCTCTCTCTTGAAGTGGTAAAAAGATCGACCCACTGCTTGTCAATAGAAACTTATGTCTACTCTTTTATTTTTACTTTCTTGCACTGCAAAAGTATGTTGATTTGAAGCAAAAAGTTTCGCTGCGTAAACAAGACTGCTGAAATCCAAAAAGGTACACGGAAATAAGATGGCAAGAACAAGTTGACAGAAAGGCGCTTGGAAACAAGATGGCAGAAAGCCAAAAAGAACACTCGATTGTTAGCAATGCGTTTAGCATAGATTTATTTTCAAGGGTCGACTACATGGCAAAAGGACACGCCTGATCAAAATGTCACCCGAAGATACCGGTTATACCTAGCATCAGCTAAAGTGGACCCTCGATGCTGCTGCTGCCCTCAATACAAGATACTGATCAAAATCGGTCAAAGTTATAGTTTTAAACAACAGAGGGTTCTGAGCATCATCATATTAGATAGTTTGAGATTGTCCTAAACCCTGTTTACGTCTGAGTTGGTTCTCAACTCGTACAGCTTGTTCAAGATGCTGGATGCAGTTGACATTCATTTCCAGTTTTTATAATAGGCTTCATTTTTTATTTTAACTAATATCAGATCATCGAAGTAGTTATTAATACGTTTACAAGCAAATCCATAAACAGATTTTAATTACTTATCAATTACTAAAGTGCTAAGTAATATCGGATACGGTTTAATATGGTGATTTGAAACCAGTTTCTATCAAGTCTAAGATATTAAATTTCCTTTTAAAATTTATACTTGCCCTCTCTAATTCCTGTGATTACACATATGGTAAACTATTGTTTAGAACATTCTACGTCTGGAAGACCACTGTTATCGTTCCCCTCTGTAAAATGTCGGACCCCTAAACGTTTCTGATCTAAGACATATTAGTATCTTACCGGTGGTTTCTAAAATTCTTTTCATTCAAATTAAAGATTACGTAGAACGACATCAGATCTTACCCAATATGTAATCCGGTTTCCGTAAGGGATATTCATGTGAACCGGCACTCATATCAGTAACTGATGATATTATATCGGCAGTTGACAACATCTAAGGTACTATTTTAGTATTATTAGATTTCTCTAAAGCATTTGACACCATCAATCATGAATTATTATTAGCAATTCTAAACTTTTATTGGCTTTGATAAACCTTCAATTTTGTTGATGTCTAATTATCTAATTGGACGGTGTTAAAAAGTTCGTCATGGAAACACGTACTCAGCTATAAAAGAAACCACCTGTGGGATACCACAATGCTCAGTATTAAGTCCACTTTTATTTTCAATCTACTCATCGAGCATCATAAATAAACTAAAATTTTGTAATTATCATCTTTATGCCGACGACACGCAGCTGTATTACTCATTCCATAAAACCGAATTACAAAGATCAACTAGCGAAATTAATCCAGATTTAAATAACTTTGTCACTTATGCTGCAGAACATTCCTTATTTGTAAACTCCAGCAAGTCCAAGCTAATGTTGTTTGGCTTGCATCATGACAAGGAGTTAGGAATGAGATATATTGAAATGTTCGCATAAAAATTGGAGATGGTAGGTTCGAATTGGTGGATGTTGCGAGGTATTTGGCACTTATGATTGATGGCAATCTAAAATTTGAACAACATATTAAAAACAGCATTCAGAAGGCATTTTCAAATTTGCGCTACATACACAGTATTAAAAATACTCTATCGTTTAGTTCGAAGATTACGTTCTGCAAATCTCTGGTGACGTCACATTTCACATACTGTAGTTCTGTTTATGGGCCATGCCTTTATAGAGAATACAAGTCGTTCAAAATTCTTGCGCCAGACTTATTTTTGGATGTAAAAAATATTAACATATATCAGACAAGCTTAAAATTGTTCAGTGGCTAAACATGAATAAATGAGGGTTCATGCACCAGCGGATTGCGATTTGCGGATTGCGATTTCCGCAATATTTTTTTTGCTTGGTTCATGCTGAAAGTAGGAATTTTTATAACGCCAAGTAGAAAATTATCTAGATACAAGTTGGTAGATACCATACATAACTGTTTTGTATAACCTTATTTTTTAGTTTATTTTGAACCAATCCAATTAATATTTCGATACTGATATCTTCCAAGCAGGATTTCGCAGGTACCTCTTCTTCATGTTGACATTTATGGCTATCAAATTCAGCAGCTGATAGTACCGAAGTACAAAATTTACATAGGCACAGGTAAATGACAATACGTATTAATATTTCATTACACTAAAAAACCGCTACCGCTAATAAAAAATTACAATATGATTACATACCTCTTCTTCAGCCATGCTTAAAACAATAGCAAGCAACAGAATAACTATAAAAAACAAATTAGTATTTTTAGGAAGATTAGATGGAGTAGGTGGTTTCCCGCGTAATATACTTCATACAAACGCATGCGTAATTCAATATTATATTAGCGGAACTCGCAAAATATTGAAATCTTTTCAAGTTTTGCGGAAATCGCAAAATCTTGAACTAGCAAAATGCCGTTCAAACTGGGTTCAAATTCAGCCAATCAGAACAAGTTTCGTTTTCCGCAAATCGCAATTGCTGGTGCATGAACCCACCTTAAGGGGCCTATTCTATAAGGCTTAACGATGTGGTTACGCAACGATTATCGTTCGCGAACGACTTTCGCTATTCTGTATGCTAATTTGGATCTTTTACTAACGACAATATGGCGGTAAATTTGTAGTTATTCTACGACAAGGCCTGACCAGTCGTTGACTCAGTATAAAATAAAGTAACCTAAGTTTTCTGAGGTCGGATGTTTACATATAAAAGTGCATTTGTTCACTAGCCCTAATGAATGCAGAAATCGCAAATATGTTGGTAGAAGAACTTGAAAGAAGGTAGGTACAAGTGAAAGTAATGCATTGTTGTTCTTCAAAGTAGGTAGCTCAAAATTGTAGGAGGCAATTAAACGTTTATCGACGCCATTTAAGAGACGCATCAAATCCCTTCGAATTACCAGAGGAATTCTTCAGGCAATCTTTTCGTTTGAATATTGAAACCGCATGAGATCTCTTGGAGGAAATGTTACCATTTTTGAATAATGTGAATAGTCGTCGAACAAGAGCCTCGCCTATTGTACGGTTTTTTCTGCGTTAAGTTTTTTGGAACATAGGAGCTATCAAAAGCCGGTAGGTGCAGATAGACTGGTGTCTTCTGCACAGCCAGCAGTGAGCAGACATTTACACGACATTGTTGATATAATTGTAAATCACCTAGCCAACACTTACATACGGTTCCCACAAAATGCAATAGATCTGGCCAACGTGAAGCAAGGGTGTGTATGTTGTCGATAAGAATAGGGTGTCAGTAATACTTCAATTCTTGTAGTTTTTTTGAGCAATTTCAATTACCACGAATAGTAGGTTGCATTGATTACACAAATATATGCATAGCTACACCACAGTCTATCAATTTGGGATATCCTGCTAACGTATTCATGAACGGAAAAGGTTTTTATAGTCTCAATTGTCAACTTGTAAGTTCATAATGATGTTTTAAATTAGTCTACTTATACTTTCGTAACCTGTTATAATTTTTAAAATCTGCGATGTAAATTGCAAGATATTGGCCATTGATGCTCGATTTCCCGGCAGTGTGCATGCTGCTGCTATTCTCACAATGAGTTCAGTGAAGGACTTGTTGCATGGGAATTTTAGCGCAGGAGACGAACACTCATATTTATTTGGAGATGCTGGTTATCCTTTGTTGCCTTATTTATTAACACCAATTCATGGAGCTGCTCCTGATACACCCGAGTTTCGATGCACACAACGACATTGTCAAATACGTAATCGTGTAGGACGTACATTTGGATTGATAAAGGAAGTATGGCGTTGCTTGAATCCACACCGTATTCTACATTATCAACCAGAATTTGCAGCTCGTACAACATATGCATGTGCGACACTACATAACTTAATGATAAATAGAGGTGTCGAAAGTAAGTATACCATGTAGTTATGGTTATCTAAGGAACAATTTATAAATCTGTTTGTTTCAGTGAACGAAGGCCTGGAATTCAACAATGTTAATGATGAAGGTAATTATGTTGATGATCCGGAAGCCTTGTTAAATAGAGGAAGGATGTTAATGAATCAATTAATTCAAAAATTTTTTTAGTCAATCAAAAATACACTAATTTTTACATTTTATGTTAAAATCTGTATACATTGCACTTGGATACAATCTAACTAGTTTTCTCATCGTCATCACTGTCCAATACAAAGGTCACCCCTTCATACTTGATCTGAAGCTCCATCTGTCGCAATTTTAGTCTCCTCCTTTGGATGTCGGTTAACTTCTCCAGATTATCGTTTATCTTTCGAAGAATGTCGATTTCGTCTTCTTTTTCTCATCTTTATTGATTTCTTTTAAGCAGCTGATTACTGTTGATCTCTTTCTTTTCAAAGGGTGCTCAGAACCGACTTCCTGTCCATTAGATGGAGCTGCTGTAGAAGTAATAGCAATATTCTCCTTATTTTCCATATCATTGTCAATGTTTTCATCGACGGACAAAGATGCCGAAGAAGACAAGATTTTAAAACATATTACCAATTCCAAATTCCGGAGTTTCTGACATTCCGTCGACTACAACCCAATCAATTGTGTCCATAAGTATCTGTTCGATGTCTGTTAGGGAATATTCGGACACATCTTTGTTTCCAGTTTGCCTTTGAGCACTTTTCAATTTTCTGGCCTTTCGTTTGGTTTGAGACCGCCAGGCAGTAAAAACCTAGAATATGTTTATGTAGTATACAATTGTAGATGTATTTACAAATACCCTTTTCCACTCTTTTACATTTCTTATCGGGCCACCAGATGCATTTAGTAATTGCACTGATTTTTCCCAGGTTTCCTCTATGATGTGAGGTTGATTAGCGTCGAATTGTTCTCCATAAAGGCCTTGTTTGATTTGAGGTACTCAATGTACAGTATGTATTGGCCTCTTATTGTTTTGCCAGCTCGTGGTCGTTTTGGAGTTTGGTTAGCCGTGATGATTTGTCTGAAATTCTTTAATCACACATTTAACTTAAAAGCTTACCAAAATGTGTAGGTATATTTTACAAATACAAAATACATTGCGCGTTTTTACCTTTTCTCTGTCTCAGTAAGGTTATGTTTTTTGACATTTGTTATTTTCGGCTTTGAAAGTGTTCTAATGTCAACAAATTTTGTTCATATTGCCGACTATTATAACGATAATTTATAACGATCATCCAACGACTATTTTTTTAACGATAGTGATATAGAATGTAACTATCGTTCAAGTTCGAGTCGTTATCATTACGACATCGTTAGTTAACGACATAATACAGAATAGGCTGTAATAAGTGTGGTGTTATCGCATAAAAAATTTATATATAATATTAATATAATACAAAGTAAGTAATAATGAAATTAGGTAAAGTTCTCCTTAAAACACATATCGTATAACTAATGGACATACAGACCTTACACCACTAATAGTGCCTTTGACTCTAGTCGGTAAATTCAATTGGTCCAGTTCAATAATTTTTAATTTGCTCAATTACCTAAAATGTTGCTTGATTATTTTCACTTATCCTAAATAATAAAATATGCAATGTATTAATAATAAAAAAGGATCTCGGGCGCCAAATTGTTTTTGGTTATAAATGTCGGAACAATTAAACCGATTTAGTGAACAATAAAAGTTTTCTATTAAAATAAAAAAAAATATCAAAGTAGAATTATGTTTATTTACAAATTAATGAAGGATGATATAGAAAAAAAGTCCTAAAACTATTCTTAACGTATAAATAATTATTAGATAATAAATACGTTCGTAAAGTTGGTACATAAAATTTTGTTGTGTTACCTTTGGTATCACATGAATAGGAAACGTCAACAAGATGAGGTCATAATTGCGTCACTATTGCGCAATTTCTGGTTATAATACAATCAGCCACACCCAACTGGAATTATCAGTAAAATAGTAAATATCTTCTTGTAATTTTTTTAAATCCACATTTATTGCATTATTTGAAGTTTTTTTACATGCAAAAAACGCAATCCTAAACGAAAACGCACACAACGGTAAAACCAAATGCGTATTTAAAATGTAATTACGTTGCAAATCGAAGCAATAATAAAAAGTATGATAAAAGTGTAATTAAAGAAAAAATGGTATGGAAAAAATAAGTGCCTAAAAAGAACAAACGTTTTAGTTTTATGTAAATGTATTAAAAATATTTCTTACCACCAATTCGATGGCACTTTCACATAAATTTAGGTAAAAATCACAATAACAATGATTCCTGTTATAAGGTGCATCAGGAAGTGATAAAATGGAGGCTTTTCCATTAGATGATGCGGTCGCGCGCACAAGATATGAGCAGAATAATTTAACGGAGACGCGTTGCGCAGAAGATAAGGAAAGAATAAAAATTGAAAGTGGGAATATAAATCTTTACGAAAATATGCACTATGTAGATATGCAAATTAAGTGGCCTATCTCATAACCATATCTCAATAATTAAAATTTTCTTGTAATTACAACTAAATGAAGGAAAGATCTTAAATTGAGGTATATTTTAATACAACACGAAAAAGAGTTGTTACAAGGCTCCTAAGTCTTGACTTCTCCACTCATCTTGCCTTTATCATAAAATAATACTCTATAAGATACCCGCGTACCTCTACTATAAAATTACTTTCCGGATGGATATCCACAATATTAACATCTGGCGCAAAGCTATAATTTCGGTTCCCTTTCACAATCTTCAATTCTTTAAACGGTCATTTAGTTACAACATTTGCGTCATATAGGTACAACTCATTACCGCCAGTTATAAAATCATTATCATTATCCAAATTTAAGATTGCAGTCAATTAATTACTATTATTTTGATTAATTTTTAATGTACATTATAATCTCAACAGCACTTTGAATTTTGGTTTCCGTTTGTTACTTTTCCGATGCTTTGCTTAGGTGTTGTACGATTAACCTACTCCGAATGCATATGCAGTTCAGAGTTCAGTGGTAGAGCACAGAGAAAGAACTTCCGTTCTCTCTTTGTGAACTTCGCCTTTGGGCATAAGGGTACATTTTCGTTTTATTGTTTTATTTGGTTATTTTCATTATTCTCTCTTTTAAATTTATTATTATTAGGTATTATTATTTGAAGTTAACCTCTGTCAAAAGGCTCTTAGATATATAAACAAGTATGAACACTCAAAGTCGTTAATGGACAAATGTCTGGGGGCAAATGAAATCAACATCGTAGACTTGCAACTTGAATCTTACTTCCATAAAAATACAGCAAATGTACAACCGGGTCACACAAACTCCTTATCGAAAATGGTCAGACGCCTGGGCGCAATTTGGTCTTAGCACATTTGTATGAAGCACCAAATAATCAACATCTTAGACTTGCAACTTGAATCTTGCCGCACCAAAATACAGCAATTGCCTTAACAGTAACTGTTATTTTAAATTGAAAATATATAATGAGGTTTTCTACTGTCGGGTTACATGACGAGTTTACTAAACAATTAAGAGAAGGTAGTAGTTATAATTATCATTTTACGCAATGTATTTGTTCGCTTACATTGCATCTCTAATTAATTTGGTTTGCGATAACTAATAATCAGATATTTTTAGTTCAAACGGACACCTGTGGAAATTCAAAACCCACAACAAATAATACAAGTCCAAGATGTAGATTTGAAACTAAGTAACTTCTGTCAAAACGGTCTTCAATTTATAAACAAGTTTGAACACACAAAGTCTTTATCGAAAATTGACAAATGCCTGGGGGCAAATGGAATCGACATCTTAGACTTACAACTTGAATCTAGCTTCGATAAAAAAGACAGCTAATGTACAACTGCAGCACACAAACTCCTTATTGAAAATGGTCAAACGCCTGGGGCAAATTTGGTCTTAGCCAAAATACAGGAATTGCCTTATCAGTTACATGAATAGTTTGATAGACAATTAATCGAAGGTACCGTCAACTGGGGTAACTTTGCCAGCTGGGGTAACTTTGCCGGATAACGAGCCATTTTGTTTAAAATGCTGTCAGTGGCTATCTTCACAGTGTATAACGACGTGGATGGTGTGTTGGTGTCACACAGTTTCGCGCCAAATATTGCAGTCGTGTTCGTGTTAGAAAAAGGTAAGTAAAATAAAAAATTTTGTTTGTTTTTGAGATGATGAACTATTAAGGTTTGTCCTATCTATATTAGTTGCAGTAGGAAAACGAAATGTATACAAGTTAAAGGTGGGATTATTAGCTTTACTAAAGTGTGGTTAGGAGGCAAATAATTTAAATATTAGGATTTATTTTTGGCCTTGGCAATGTTACCCCGGCTTTTTAAATTACAATTTTGTATAGGTACCTATTGCTTAGAAATGCCTCGCCATTACAAAACGCCTTTGGGATCATGATCTTATCGAAATTATACCCAAGAAAGTATCCATAAGGCCGTCTGTGGAATAAAAAATGGACGTCTTACCTATAGAGAAGCTGCTGAAATGTGTACAATTCCAAGAAGAACCTTAGTTAATAACGTTAAAGATAAACACACACACATACGCACGAACGCACCCACGCACGCATAACGCGCACGCGCACACGCACACACCACACACACACACACACACGCACGCACGCACATTAGATACACAAAACTACTGTAAACTAACAGAAAAAAAATTGCAAGAGGCGGAAATCGCACCTGCCTCAACCGCGTGTCAGGCGAGCAATAATACCACCAAACCAACCGTGCTTTTCCATTTTGACGTTGAAACTATTATTTAAACCATTAGGAACTATACATTCAAAGCTATTTCCTGTTGGCCCGCATGTATCGAAGAAAAGGAAAAGGCAACGTATTTCATTCCCTCCCCAAGGGGGAGGGCGGGCTGCTCGAGATTCCCGAGCTCCTTCAGTCACAATCATGGATTGCCAGCATACATACACACATTACATATATATATATATATATATATATATATATGCATGGTGGGATTAAGGATGGGTGTGGTCAGGATAGGATCGGAGTTCTGTGGGGGAAATACTACCCCAGCATTCGCCTAAGTAGCCGCACATGGTGTGCATATACGCAGTGACCATGCCGCTACATGTGTATGAGGAAAACCCTCTGAAAAAACCTCATACAAGGTAGACGGTAATGGGAATTGAACACATTACCTCCCGAATGCTAAGCAGGTCGTGTCACCACTATACTACCAGCTCGGTGCATATATCGAGAAACAGCCGCAAGTTAAAAATGAAGCTATGTAATCTATATGAAGTTAGAACAGTCAGTGTTGCCAGATTTAGAGATATCACGTTGTCATACCGTCTGTGTAAAGTTGCCGAAACTATCCAATTTTGTTATTTACTTATGAAATAAGCTGTATGAGGGACATATGCGCTAAGAAATATTGCCTCCGTACAAATGAATTCATTTTTATGAATATGACAACCTAGAAGAAATATACTTAGGAGTAGTGCATTGACAAATAACCCCAGATATCCGCCATGTTACCAATCTTCAAAAGGAGTCTGTAGTGCTTCCACTACAGTTTCTTCTGTTTGTGTTGGCAGCGCAGAGTGATGACCATGCGATACATGACGCGTACATTGAGTTTGTATAGGTGGAGAAAACAGTACCTTTAAATTATACAAGGAAGAAGGGTTATACTAGGCGAGGCATATTGACATCCACAACTGCCCGCTTTCCAAGAACTGTACTTGCAAATCGTGGTGAATTGTTACGGGCCGGTTGTATAAAGTCTAGTTGACCAAGGGCTGAAACTCAACCGTTGGTTCGATACAAAATTGCATTGCACAATGCACGGTTAAGTGTGTACCGAAGGTTGAACTATTGTTTAGGTCAACCCCTAGTCGAAGTAGGGATTGGCAATTCAACCCAAGGTTATGACGTATATTATTGAGATTACGTTGCACTACTGTTATAATTCCCGCTAAACTTGAAGTATTACGATTAAAATGGGTCTAAGGACATTTATTCATTTGCAAAAACGTTTCTCAATTTAAATTCATTCATCAACCGTATTAATGCAGTTAATATATATTTATTTAATTAAGTTTTGTTATGAACGCATAAGTTTAAAAGTAAATATCCAAATTAAAAATTATTATTAATTAATTAATTAATATTAATAATATACTTAATCAAAATTTATTATTAATTTTATTAAATACATAAATAAAAAGTTTACCTCGAGTAGGATTTGAACCTACGGCCTGTACTTTGCGAGAGTACCGCGCTAACCAACTGCACCATCAAGGTTCAAGCCCCAATCGATGTAAATTTTGTCTTTATGTATGTAGAACTGATGTAAATTCTTATTCGCTCATAACAAAAACTTATAATAATTTAATAATATATTTATTTAATTTGTACACAATTACTATCGGGATTATTCACTCGTCCATTTCATAATTGTGAGATATTTCTCGAAAAATTCTATCGTATTTCTACGATTTTAACTTTCTAAATTCCTTTGTATACTTCTGTCAGCGTCTCGATACTTATTTAATTTTAATGGCGGATTTTGACCTGCTACAAGCTGATCATAATATAAATCTCTTCCTTTTTGGACCTTCCAAAAATAATCTATAAACCATGCCTAGTTCAGTTTGAAATCGACGATGTGCGGCTTCGGTATGGTTGCTTGTTGGAGCTTCTCCTTGAATACTTCTTGAAACACATTCTATATTCATGCAGGAAATAAGGATTGACGTCGGCTATTTTCTCTCCGATCTCTTCTTCCAATATGGTTATCCTCAAACCAGTCCAGAATTGGTTGCAGTTCATTTGGTAGAAAATCTCTCAGTTCTCCAAATGCCTGCTATAACACGTCTATCGGCACGAAAGCCAAAGAAGTAATCATCCGCGCGTGAAGAGCAAATTTTGCGTCATTACTATATTGTATGTGAAGGCCAGCTGCAGCAATGCGTTTTGAACTGTGTGGAAGAAACAACCACGAATCTCTGAAGTTTGAAAGGTCTCTGATAAACTTTGAAACGCAGCTAGCTCGAAGTCGCAATATATACTCATTGGCTGTAGATTAGGCATCAAAATCCTCACTTGCTGAAAGAGTCGATCATATGATGCTCTCCTTTTATCTGGTAACAGTGCGTAAATAATGTGTTGGATATCACCATGCTCTAAAGCAGAAATAGTGTAAAATTGTGTAAATAGTATTGGCGAAATTTTAAACATGCCAACCACAAAGAGGTTCATACTTATCTCCAAACAAGCGCAAATTGCACTGTCGTCTAAAAATTAAAACTATTTTCTGGTTTTGCTCAGCATTACAGAGAAGGACATTTCGAACTCGTCCTATTGAACTTCATACCGTCTATATTTTTCATGAATAACTAGTGAGTCCAACTTAATAGAGGTACTTGGAGCAGCACTTATTTCATTTCGCTTTCGTCTTTTTTTATTGCCGGGTGACTAGGTAAAGTACCCTGGCAAGTGTTGTAAGCGTCACCAATACAATTGTTGATCACCTAGGAAGTAGATTCCATAATTTCTTGAGCCCTCCGTTTGATGTTCGTCACTACGCAGTCGGTTTCAAACTTTGCTGCATTTGCTCCATGTGAATGAACGTTGATCTTCTTTATAGCAACACCATCGTGTACATGGATTCTTACCTTCCACCGTCTTCGTCGTTCACATCTCCAACATTCGAGTATTCCATCATTTGAAGTTTTGTCAAACACATAGAGCAATACATCATCGACATAATTTTATCTTGCTCCGTTGGGATTCAATTACACTTGCTCCATTTTCAACAACACCGTCTTTGAAGCACAGCACAGAAATGAGCATTATTAACCCATGATGTATTTATATTCATGATCTTAATGCCATTTGGTAGGTGGTAATTTAGTTATAATTAGAGCTAAGCTCTTATTAAAGAAATAAGATTCTTTTTTAACTTTCTTCTTTACATACCATAATTAAAATATGGAACGGGTCTTCAGTAATACAGACATTAAGTTGGCCCATTTCACCAAAGCACAGCATACGTACTTATTAATAGTAGTTCTAATGATTTAAAATTTAGAAGTCGTTTATACTATATTCTTAATTAATTGAAAATAATTTATATTCAGGTTATTCCAATTTGTGTAATTACTTTGTACTGGCCTGATGGGCTAGTGTACGTTTTATAATTATGTTTTCTGCGGCTATTGCTTAAGTCGAGGGTGGGCGTAGGTTCTTTTAGATAGGGCTGTTCGTTTGTTACCAGCTATTTCACTCTAACCAATAAATAAGAAAATGTTTGATACATATATTATCCTACATCTCTTATAAAGCTAAATACATACACTTGTACTACCTTGCTTACAACAAAACAAACATATATATATATATATATATATATATATATATATATAAATAAGGTGTGCAAGGAGATAGGTTGTTAAGAAAATAATTGAGAGGGTTGTTGATCTTGATGTTTTGAAAAATAATGAATGTTTTTGGTCTGTTAAAATAGAATAAAAAGGTAATGTTTTATTATTCACGAATTGTATTGTCTTTCAGTAAACGCTTATAATATGATCTCAACAAAAGCGTAGCTTAATATAACCTGGTTTGAAGATAGGGTCTTTTCTAATTTGAACTAGATAATAATTTAAATTAGTTTACGATTCTTATTACAATACCATGGTAAGAGTGATTATTTGATCTAATAGAAATTAATATCAATGATAATTTGATATATTACATTATTACGTCACATCACAATCCTGTTATTTAATGTAGAGAGGTCTCTTGATTTCATTTTTAATATATTTTATTTTGACATTTCCCACCTATAATGTAGTATATTCTAAGATGGATGTTCCCTTGTAAATGCAGTAGAAGTGTAATACTGGCATAATGCTGACCTATGGGAGATAACCGTGGCAAAACTAAAGCATGTACTGATTGGAATAGGAAAAGACCACGTATTTCATTCCCTCCAACAAGGGGAAGGGCGGGCTGCTCGAGCTTTCCGAGCTTCTTCAGCCACATTTATGGATTACCAGCATACATACATACATTACGTATATATGCATGGTGGGATTAAGGATAGGTGTGGTCAGGATTAGATCGGAAGGAACGGGGTTAGGTTTCTGAGGGGAAAAATACTACCCCAGCATTCACCTAAGTAGCCGCACTTGGTGTTCATATACGCAGTGACCATGCCGTTACATGTGTATGAGGAAAACCACCTGAAAAACCTCATACAAGGTGGACCGTAACGGGAATCGAACCCATTACCTCCCGAATTCTATTCTAAGCAGGTCGTGTCACCACTACGCTACCAGCTCGGTTTGTTGAAATACTGTATGTGTGCCTGTTATAAAATATGTTACCTTTTGATTTGTTAATTGTAAATGTAGACCATTAACACGTTGTGATGTTTTTGCTTATACTACAGTTAGCTAACTGTATAACCTGGTGATCACCATTTATGAAATCCAGGCCTGTTAAATTATTACTACATTGATTTATTAAGGTTGGAGTAGGATGATAGTAATTTAATCCTAACAGTAGAGTCTAAATACGCATTGGTCTTGGTATTTATAATTGATACTGGTCTTTTATTTATGTTGTTATTCTTGTTGTAGTATGAGGTGGTGAGGTTTTCTTTTGTAGTTATTTTCTTAATCCGCAATAGAGATAGCAGTTCTGCACTTGCTTATAAATTTATATACTGTGTTTTATTGTGTTACCTTTATTCTTAGATACCGCAACACATATATCCTGTAACAACTCTTTTACACAACGTAAGTGGTCCTACCTGCTTTTCATGACGTTCATTTGACTTAAATAAGTTCGCGCATTAACTGTGTTCTTGCATTTAAATTGTGCAGTCACTAGACTGATCTGGGTACTTAGTATATATATATATATATATATATATATATATATATATTGTGTGTGTGTGTGTGTGTGTGTGTGTGTGTGCGTGCGAGTGCGTATGTGTGCGTGTGGGTGTGTGGGTACGTGTGCGTGTGTGTGTGTGTGGATCTGAACTAAAATATAACCAATCTTTTTACTTTAAACAAGGAAAAGTACAGAACTCGTCCTGCTACGGCGACTCGGGGGCGGCTGTCCTTTGGCGACGGTCGCTCCCACTGCTTCCTTACGGTCGCTGAGAAAATTAACGGCACAGTTATAATGAGATTTAAACTAGGATATAATTAACTCAACATACATGAATAAAGAAAGTTGGGAAATATTTTGATTACGTCCCTGTCCGATAGACAGGGTGTATAACTTTTATTTACAGTTAAGGCCGGTGTGATAGTAATTTTATTTATCGTTGAAATATGTTTAAAGGTATAAAAGACGCAGTCAATGTTCCTTGAACTTATCTAGGTCAGAAAGAAATCGATATTTTAAAACTTGAATAACCACTTGCCTTTCAAGACTTTAAACCTAACTGTTTAATACAATTTCATCGAGATTTTCTACTTACTATATCTATCGGGATTTATTTAACTAATAGGAGCGGTTTTAATTAGTGTTTTAAAACTAATTAAGGGAAATTAGAATGTGTTCTAGTTAACTTTTCGTAACTAGGTGAAATTATAATGAGAGGGGTTTTGGTGTTCTTTCAAGTCTCTCTACTCTTATTTAGAAACAACCACCGATGGGGTGGTGGGCACAGATAGCTACTGAATTTACAGGGTTAATTACGCTGGGGAAATTTGATGATGGATATTCCAGTATGGAACATTTGTGTGCGGAAACGAGCACTTTGTTCATAAGGACAGCTGTCGTCCGTAAACGACTTATGGAGAAATAGTGGTGGTGAATCCTTTATCTCGGTAGGTTTAAACCTTCAGGAATGATTCGTTTACTATAATGTTTATCTTTTGTTCACCGGCGAGCAGGATAGACTAATAGTTTGATATTAAGGAATGGTGTATGCTGGCATAATTCTGTAACCTGGGTGTATCAGGACGTGTGATCCACGACGGATTCAGGACTCCGAAAAGGAGTAGGTTTTTAGAAACGGGCAGTTACGTGAAGTGAGAGAAAATATAATCTGCACTTTGTTTACGTAATTACTATTACGTAAATTACTAGACGGACTGAAGCTATTGTCAGAAATAATTATCGTATTTTATCGCTTTCAATTCGGTGACACTCTGTGCACTTTAGTAAGTTACCGTGACGGAATGTAAGTCGGTGTGTAATTATGTAATTGGGATCGATTAATAGACTTGGGCTGTCAGTTCCGTTGTGCTTTCTAATCGACACTGTGGGGTCGGAATAATTCAGGCAGGCGGCCTTTCGGACCGACTGTGTAAGTGGGAAACGATACCGGAAATTAAACTCTCGCAGTAACATTCGCCACAAGTGTTTGTGTAGCAGTTGTAAATAAAACTTACATACAGGTGACGGCGAATTTAAACGACAGTAGGTCAAGGTGTACAGGAGTATTCGAGAAGAAATAATGTGCAAAATTCGCTTTCGGTAGCACGTCTTGTGGTTTTATAAAACCTGTAGAAGGTGGGGACGTCTTCTGGTAGTGGTGTTAGATTAGAGGTCGCATAAGTAGTGGGACTGGAGAGGACTCGGACGCAGAAAATTCTTATTATTTTCGTATCGACATCGGAGGGGATAAAAATTATTTGCAATCCTGCAATTTATAGTAAAATTTATTAATTAGCGAATAATTAATTACAAAAAATAGGTAAAGGAGACAGTGGTGTTAGCTACACTACCATAAGCTTGTAAACTCCACGTGTTGAATATTACAGGCGTCTTATTCCAAGAATCTCAAGAATGTTCTTCGAAAGTATCCAATGTGGAAATTTCAGAAGTTTTATCTGCTAGATCCTTTGGAGATTTACCCAGCGAAACCTTTAAATGAAGAATTCAATCATAAAAGGGATCACGAAATTCTCAGGGAATCATCATGTGTGGACGAAGGTCGCAATGGTTAGTTTTCAGTTATTTGTCTGATAAATTTGTTGTAATTTTGTTTTAGACAGGAACACATACTAACCTGTTATGTTGAAAAGAGAAAAACATAGGATACTGAGACAAGGAGGTAAAGATGCACCAACACCATGGTTAATACATACATACATATATATATATATATATATATATATATATATATATATATATATATATATATCATTATAAGCAAAAAAGTTCATATGTACATGGGTCGGGAAATGCTTCGTTTCCGAGATATAGGGTGTCAAAATTGAAAAAAGAAATCGCGTTTTCTTCAATATCTTTCGACTGTTTCGAAATAATTTCATGAAATTTCGTATACGATGGTTTTTTGAAATGAAATATTCAAATTTGTGGTCCATTTAGTTGTGGTCTCTAGAGGCGCCAGCAAACCATTTCGACCCCTTTAAATCGTTGCAATTTTTTTGTGCTACACTGTATACCATTTTGGACTAGAAAAATCGATTCTCCTATCTTTTCTGCTAAAAAAAGGTACATTTTAGTGATGTCGCTAGGAGCAACCGTTTCTGAGAAAAACACATTTAAAACTCACAATGTTTATTTATTTAAAACTTGTAAAGAGCACTAAAATATGCAATATTAAAAAACAAGAAAAGAAATTAATATTAAAAGTAAACATGTTCTTTTGATAACAACTGTTCAAACAACTGTCCCAAAAAAAACCCCGTATACGAAATTTCATGAAATTATTTCGAAACAGTCAAAAAATATTGAAGAAATCGCGATTTCTTTTTTCAACTTTGACACCCTGTATCTCGGAAACGAAGCATTTCCGGACCCATTTACATATGAACTTTTTTGCTTATAATGATGAGTTCTAGTGCTCCTTTAATTTTGGCGGATTAGATAAGATTCACCCTGTATACAGGGTGAACCGAATTTAATTTGCGTATACAGAGATATCGAAAACCGTAATAGATAGAGTATCGGTTAAATGAGAAATAAGTTTCGTAATTTGTTGGGTAGTACATTAGTATAAAGAAGTTTGGTTTTTTCCGACTAGTTCCGGAGATATTCGACAAAATCCGAAAATGCTCATTTTCGTTTTGTAAGCCTAGCGTTGTTATTATAACAGATATCAAAAAAATTACTCTAAACTTTTTTTTTTAAATAAAATTTACTACAACTTGCCATACCAAAAATTTCAATACGACGTTTTGTCTTTTCAGGACCACCCTCAACAATATTTTTTTAAATACGGACCTGGATTTTTTACTACAATTTTTTGTAAGGTTATTATAGCTTAATATAATGATATAAAATTCTTGACTATTCTACTACGTTTCGTCTGTGAAAAATCATCATCTTTATGGTTTCTTACTGAAATGAATTAAATTTTTTACTACATTTCTTTGTAGGTTTTGTATAATCTTAATACACTGCTATGGCATTCCTAACCATACACATTTCATCTATGATCATCATCTATAAGCCTTTTGTAATAGTCTTTAAATCAGTATTTATAAAAAAATAATGATAATCACAAAATTTAACAGTTTATTTTTACATCTAATGATAATGAACAAATGTGATAATTTAAGACTGACCTAACAGTAGCAAATAAAATTAGAGTATTTTTAAAAACCAGCTATGAAAGTTGCTCAAAATGAAATCCATTCTGTTGAATACATAGTTCAATCCTCCTTGACATGTTTGATGTCGCTGCATCCACCATTTCGGGTGTAATTTTTTTGAAATGCATCTCGTATTCGTTGACGAAGTTCTGAACTGTTAAATTTTGTGATTATCATTATTTTTTTATAAATACTGATTTAAAGACTATTCATTTCAGTAAGAAACCATAAAGATGATGATTTTTCACAGACGAAACGTAGTAGAATAGTCAAGAATTTTATATCATTGTATTAAGCTATAATAACCTTACAAAAAATTGTAGTAAAAAATCCAGTCCGTATTTAAAAAAATATTGTTGAGGGTGGTCCTGAAAAGACAAAACGTCGTATTGAAATTTTTGGTATGGCAAGTTGTAGTAAATTTTATTTAAAAAAAAAAGTTTAGAGTAATTTTTTTAATATCTGTTATAATAACAACGCTAATCTTACAAAACGAAAATGAGCATTTTCGGATTTTGTCGAATATCTCCGGAACTAGTCGGAAAAAAACAAACTTCTTTATACTCATGTACTACCCAACAAATTACGAAACTTATTTCTCATTTAACCGATACTGTATCTATTACGGTTTTCGATATCTCTGTATACGCAAATTAAATTCGGTTCACATATATATATATATATATATATATATATATATATATATATATATATATATATATATATATATATATAGCTAACGCATGTGCGTTAGCTATATATCTATACTGTGGTATGATAAAAGAAAGAAAGGTAAGGAGTTTTAAAATAAAAGGATACGTCAGAGACAATGTATGAATCTTGCGGAAGCTGGGGAGGAATGTAGAGATAAAAAGGCATGGAGAAAGATTGTGAATGAAAAATAAATAAGAGGCAGGTATTGTTTCGCCTAAGCGAACGGCGTAAAGATTAAGTTAAGTTAACATCTCAACAGAGAACTTTACGATACCTTTCAAACTTCAAGTGCTATAAATGTTCATCCGTTCATATTTGATACTTTGGATCGCATCATCGAAAATGCAGCAGAAAATTCATCAATTATAAAATTTACCAGACAAAAGAAAGAATTTGAATTCTAAAACATCTCCTCACAATTTGGAACCATTAAGAACTGCACATAATTTTAGTAATACAATATTTAATAAAGAAACTCTGAACATTCTAAAAAAAAGGATTGAACTTCGCATTTACACATAACAAAACTCCACTAGAAAACATTATTACAAACGTTGAATTCGGCTTAACAGAACCGGCAACAGTTGATAAAATTAGACTCAATGTGGCACATATTCTTCAAAATTCTAGACTTCCCAAACAAAACCTTAATAAACAAGAATTTATTACTTTAAAGAAAATTAGAAACAATAAAAACTTATTGACAAAGGTAATGCAACTGCAATTGTGAATTTGAGAGATTACCACCTTAAGATGCCCAAATTATTAATTTCTCCTGAATATAAGAAACTTTCTAGTAATCCTACAACCTATTTGGAAAAGAAAACTAAATCTATAATAAACGCTACAAATTTAGAAAAAGAAATTAGGCAAACAATGTACCATGAGAAAAAAAGCTCAAGAGTTTCCAAAATTTACGGTCTACCTAAAATCCATAAAGAAAAGTGGCCTTTACGCCCAACCGTAGGTGCATTTAATTCACCCACTCATGGACTTGCAAAAATGAATTTAGATCCGTTTTTAAACCTTACTTTACTTTATACCAACTTTTGAACAAACAAAACTGATTACAAGAGAGGCCATTGAAGTTGAGAAGAGGCCGAATACCCTTAACAACTGTAATGATAGTTCTAGGATACAGCATCTTTGGAAGAACGTAAACAATAAACGTAAATAGTAAACGTAAAGGGTAAACGTAAACGGTAAACGATAAACGTAAACAGTAAACGTAAACTGTAAACGTAAACAGTAAACGTAAGCAGTAAACTAAACAGTAAACGTAAACAGTAAACGTGAACAGTAAACGTAAACAGTAAACGTAAATAGTAAACGTAAACAGTAAACGTAAACACTAAACGTAAGCAGTAAACGTATACCGTTGTCGTTATCGTGGATACTAGCATATATCCACACACACATTCCAGACATCATGGCTGATCTTGGTCAAAACGCTCACACACACACGCAGATAGGCCGACGGAACGAATTCAAACCATGATTACTTACAACAATCTCTTGTCCTTTCAGAATAAAGAAAAGTGGCCTTTACGCCCAGCCGTAGGTGCATTTAATTCACCCACTCATGCACTTGCAAAAATGAATTTAGACCCGTTTTTAAACCTTAATTTACTTTAAACCAACTTTTGAACAAACAAAACTGATTACTAGAGAGGCCATTGAAGTTGAGAAGAGGCCGAATTCCCTTAACAACCGTAATGATAGTTCTAGGATACAGCATATTTGGAAGAACGTAAACAATAAACGTGAATAGTAAACGTAAAGGGTAAACGTAAACGATAAACGTAAACAGTAAACTGTAAACTGTAAACAGTAAACTGTAAACAGTAAACTGTAAACAGTAAACGTAAACTAAACAGTAAACGTAAACAATAAATGTAAACAGTAAACGTAAATAGTAAACGTAAACAGTAAACACTAAACGTAAGCAGTAAACGTATACCGTTGTCGTTATCATGGATACTAGCAGATATCCACACACACATTCCAGACATCATGGCTGATCTTGGTCAAAACGCTCACACACACACGTAGATAGACCGACGCAACGAATTCATACCATGATTATTTACAACAATCTCTTGTCCTTTCAGAATAAAGAAAAGTGGCCTTTACGCCCAACCGTAGGTGCATTTAATTCACCCACTCATGCACTTGCAAAAATGAATTTAGACCCGTTTTTAAACCTTACTTTACTTTATACCAACTTTTGAACAAACAAAACTGATTACTAGAGAGGCCATTGAAGTTGAGAAGAGGCCGAATACCCTTAACAACCGTAATGATAGTACTAGGATACAGCATATTTGGAAGAACGTAAACAATAAACGTGAATAGTAAACGAAAACGGTAAACGTAAATAGTAAACGTAAACTAAACAATAAACGTAAATAGTAAACGTAAACACTAAACGTAAGCAGTAAACGTATACCGTTGTCGTTATCGTGGATACTAGCATATATCCACACACACACATTCCAGACATCATGGCTGATCTTGGTCAAAACGCTCAAACACACACACGTGCAGATAGACCGACGCAACGAATTCAAACCATGATTATTTACAACAATCTCTTGTCCTTTCAGAATTTTCTAACTTACACTCGTGTACACAACGTAATTGGGAACAAAGGTAACTTGTTAGGGGTTTTTATTAATAAAAGTACATATATATATATATACCTGCTATCTGATATTAATATTTCAAATCATGGAATTATTATTAGATCATGATGAATGAATTCTTTGTTGCAAAACTATTTCAGAAATTAGTTACAAAGGCTACCACTGAAATTAATTTAACAACAAATATGTATTTCCACTTTAACGGACTTACATGTTAGATAACTGTAGTTTACAAACTCATTTAGTTTTATTAATTAAATATATATGCATGATAGATATATATATATATATATATTATATTATGCTGGTACAGAAAAATCACACTGCAATTCTGTATGTAACAAAATTATTCACAAATGTTAATAAATAAATTCACACCTTTTCGTTCTTAATATGTAGCACATATTTAAATAAGTTAAGAAATTTCAATAGTGAATAAATATTTCCTAAAGTATTTGTTTACTTAATCGCCCATGGTCTATTTTGCAATTGCAACTTGACAAATTGAATCCTTTCAATATATTTGGGCCTACGGTTTCAAGGCTGTTTATAATTAGAAACTAGTTTCACGTTTTTCATACCATTAGGACATTTCTATATTATTATATATTCTAAGATTGCACTGATACCTGAGGAGTATTCGTCTTATTCCTACACTACAGTTACACTTGTCATTTTTCACACAAACCGCTCAAAATATAACTCAAAAAATATGTTAAAATAAAAAATGATGGTCTTTTTATTAAATAGACAATAGTACTGCAATACAATTGTTAGAGAATAAAGACAAATGCTAACACAGTAGATCAATCTGCATCTCTTAACGGTGCCAACATTAATTTGTTCAAATAGCAAACTATGTTTGAGGATACCAACTCAAGTTGAACATACACTTTCGTGAGCCGTAGTTAAACTATTTATGGTAGTGAATAAAGACAAATTTTATCCACGAAAAAATAGTTTCGATAATGTTTTTGAATGGATAAAATTTCTTTTTCAGGTGTATCATAATTATAATACTTCTCCAATTTCACAGAAGTTGCAACTTAGGTAATGTACCTATTTATATAAATGTTAATTGTACTATTACTAATGTTACGAATATTTAAAGAATAAAAGTGGGGAGCATTATTGGAAGTTAAGTTGCTTCTACTTTCATCAGCGCCAAGTGCAAGTGGAAGTTCCAGGTTTCAAGTGAATTTACATCTGCTAAAATTCTTCTGACGTGGATATTTTTGAGTAATTGATTCATCGATATAGTGTTCTACCACTGTAGACGACTTCCGGCCTCTGTGCCTTTTAAGAGTTAATAAATCAGCTCCTGCATTAGCTAATAAATTTGCAACAGTCAGTCAAAACAGTGTCTGGTATAAAGATCATAATTTCGCAACTTAAAATATTTTGCAATCATTTATGGTATTTTTGTGAAAGTGTTGATACCGATTGGTTGTGCTGTGCACTTTTGATTCCGATGCCAGAGAAAAAATGTTCTGTGTAGTACATTTTGTGGTCGTAAATATTTGTACTTCTTGTAAATTTCTATTAAATCAACTTGACAGTCTTCATTGATAAATGTAAATGTGCGTTTCTTATTCGTTTTAGTGTCCGGGAGCAAATTATTAGAACAGACTCCTTCTCACCTGATATCATCAACTCGAATTTTGTGTAGTTTGTGAATTCTACATCCTCCAGTTACATCCATAATCAATACTACCGATAATAAATGAAAAATAAGGATCACGTATTCCAAGAATGATTCATGAAATGTCTTACCTTCATGCACAAATATACATCATTAGGAGCCTCGGATAAAAATTTGTAGAATTCCGTTTTTTCAAGGGTTCTAGATTTTTTTGGTTCGCAACCTGAAGTCTGTCTTTTTATAAAAGGGATCAATAGTTAACTCTAGTTAAGAGTATTTGGGGTTTACTTACTTGGAAATATCAATATTTTCATTTATGGACAGCATTGCTCTCAGCATTGAGTAATGACGTCAAAAGGTGGACACCTTAACTTTCTACGATTTTTCAAAGAAATACACTAGCAGTACCTTCTCATTAACAGTTTCCAAATATTTTACTGTCTTCCATTTTCAAAATGTTTTGTACACCTTTTCATAAACTTCTGTTAATAAATTGGATATTACAACCTCAGCTTCATTAAGAACTTCTTGTGTGCTTTTTTCAGATTTATTTGCCATTGCAAACACACTTTCAGTTTCTAAATGGGTAAATTGAAAAATTTAAGGGGAAGTGTCACCTGTTTATAAAACAAGTCGTCCATAGCAAGGAATATTTCGAAGGAAACGAAAATTTTATTTTATTTTACTTTATTCACATTGTCAATGGCAGTTGGAATAAAAGTGTTACTATTAACATTTTATTTATTCTTTTGATTAAACGATTGTTTTAATGATGAGATTTGACATACAAAATGATAATTTTATTAATATGAATTATATTTCCAATGTTGTGCATAATCACATAGGTCACATTTGCATTCATAACTTGAAGTGTTTTTTATGATTGAATTTTAAAATTATATTTTAGATTTAGTGCATAATCACATTCGTCACATTTTAATTCATAAGTTGAAGAGTGTCTTTTAAGATGGATTTTAAGACTATTTTTGCAATGTGTCGCATAATCACATTGGTCACAGTTTCATTCATAACATGAAGAATGTTTTTTAAGATGACTTTTAAAACTAAATTTGTGATGTGTCACATAATCACATTTGTCGCACTTGAATTCATGATTTGAAGAGTGTGTTTTAAGATGAATTTTAAGACTATATTTGCGATGTGTCGCATAATCACATTGGTCACACTTGAATTCATAACATGAAGAATGTTTTTTAAGATGGATTTTTAAACCAACTTTGTGATGTGTCACATAATCACATTTGTCACACTTGAATTCATGATTTGAAGAGTGTGTTTTACAATGAATTTTAAAACTATATTTGTAATTTGTTGCAAAATCACATTGGTCACATTTGAATTCATAACTTGGAGAATGTTTTTTAAGATGAATTTTAAAATTACCTTTCTGATGTGTCTCATAAGTCACATTTGTCACATTTGAATTCATAAATTAAAGAGTGTTTTTTGACATGAACTTTAAGATTATTTTCGAGATGTGTCGCATAACCACATTGCTCACACTTGAATTCATAACTTGAGAAGTGTTTTTTAAAATGTGTTTTGAAATTATTTTTGCGATTTGTTGCATAATCACATTGGTCGCATTTAAATTCATAAGTTGAAGAGTGTTTTTTGAGATGACTCATGAAATTACCTTTCTTATGTGTCTCATATTCACATTGATCGCATTTGTATTCATAAGTTAAAGAATGTTTTTCACGATGAATTTTAAGACTATTTTTCTGATGTGTCGCATAATCACATTGGTCACACTTGAATTCATAAGTTGAAGAGTGTGATTTAAGATGAATTTTAAGACTATTTTTGTGATGTGTCGTAAAATCACATTGGTCACACTTGAATTCATAACATGAAGAATGTTTTTTAAGATGGATTTTTAAACTAACTTTGTGATGTGTCACATAATCACATTTGTCACACTTGAATTCATGATTTGAAGAGTGTGTTTTACAATGAATTTTGAAACTATATTTGTAATTTGTTACAAAATCACATTGGTCACATTTGAATTCACAACTTGGAGAATGTTTTTTAAGATGAATTTTAAAATTACCTTTCTGGTGTGTCTCATAATCACATTTGTCACATTTGAATTCATAAGTTAAAGAGTGTTTTTTGACATGAACTTTAAGATTATTTTCGAGATGTGTCGCATAACCACATTGCTCACACTTGAATTCATAGCTTGAGAAGTGTCTTTTAAAATGTGTTTTGAAATTATTTTTGCGATTTGTTGCATAATCACATTGGTCGCATTTAAATTCATAAGTTGAAGAGTGTTTTTTGAGATGACTCTTGAAATTATCTTTCTTATGTGTCTCATATTCACATTGATCGCATTTGTATTCATAAGTTAAAGAGTGTTTTTTACGATGAATTCTAAGACTATTTTCTGATGTGACACATAATCACATTGGTCACATTTGAATTCATAAGTTGAAGAGTGTGATTTAAGATGAATTTTAAGACTACTTTTGTGATGTGTTGCAAAATCACATTGGTTACACTTGAATTCATAACATGAAGAATGTTTTTTAACATGAATTTTTAAACTAAATTTGTGATGTGTCACATAATCACATTTGTCACACTTGAATTCATGATTTGAAGAGTGTGTTTTAAGATGAATTTTTAAATTATGTTTGTGATTTGTTGCAAAATCACATTGGTCGCATTTGAATTCGTAACTTGAAGAATGTTTTTTAAGATGAATTTTTAAATTACCTTTCTGATGTGTCTCATAATGACATTTGTCACATTTGAATTCACAAGTTAAAGAGTGTTTTTTACGATGAATTTTAAGACTATTTTTGTGATGTGTCACATAATCACATCGGTCACACTTGAATTCATAAGTTAAAGAGTGTTTTTTAAGATGAATTTTAAAACAGTCTTTGCGATATGTCACATAATCACATTGGTCGCATTTGATTTTATTACTTGAGGTATGTCTTAAAAGGTGATTTTCCAAGGCTAGTTTCCATTTTGTTATATAATTGCAATGATCACATTTATATTTAAAATTTAAATCATTGTGTTTTAAATTTTCCTGCACTGTTGAACTATTAAATTTATTACATTCACCCTGTACATTTGTGATGTGTTGAATACGGTTTTCCTTTATAAGATCTGCTTCACCTAAGCTAGTATCATTTATGGTGTCTTCTTTCTTAATATTTACATTATCTTTAAAAATAGTGTCGAACTTTCTACTACCAGAACCGTAATTAAATTCACCTTTTATTAGATCACTGTTTACAACAAAATCGGTTGGAAGCAAATCTATTCCTATTTCTTCTTGCGGTTCGATTTTAATAAGTTTCATATCAATCTCATATGACATTTCGAACAATACGTGATACTTAATCAATTAATAAATAATACAAAACTATACAATGTCCACACATCATATAATTAAATCACATAATATAGAAGTACCTCATCCAAGTTGTCCTGTTGATTTTTGATTGGTCACGGTATGAACTCGCGCAACGTCCAAGCGCATAATACCGTTCACAATTGCCAGTAAGCGGGCAACAAAAGTAAATACACAAATTTATATAAGCGGAATATTCTCGCGCAAAATTTAAAACTTCAAAAAAAAGTTATTACGTTTATTAATTATTTAATTTTTACAAATGTTGCAACTTAAGAATTTTTTATTTTGTTTCGTTCCTTTTTGTGTACTAAAGTCTCTATTAGCATATTTTAAAGTATAAAAAATCCGCATCCGTGTATAAAGGCATATTAAATAATTTTGAGGGAAGTTATCACAAGGGTGGTGAAAGGGCACTTTTTCTAGTTCTAATTTTATTTTATTTCCTGCATTATTTTGAATAGCTAAAATAGGGAAAGATTTGCAGAACACAGCATCCAACTTGTAAATGTAAATATAAAAAGCACTAGGTGGCATTCTCAGGTTTCCGAAAGTATCCCTTGCAGCATTTTCATATCCTCTATAAAAACATAGTAATGTTTCATTAGCGAGATTTGTATTGTTTTTTGAATACTTTTGGCAAATATCACAGGAATGTTTATCAATACATTTCTTTATTAAGTAGCCGGCTACCCACAAAGCGCATTTGATTCAGGAACATCCAAAGTGGAGTACTCGTCAAAGTTATATTTAGTAAACTATTAAAATTTTTGGAGTTCTTCGGTTTGTATTAACTCGTGTACATACCAGCGTCAGAAATTAAACTTAACAAGCAATTCGTTTAAATCGTCAATGCAATTTGCCTTCAACATGTTTAAAAATTCAAACATAAACTTTTACTAAAAGTATTTTGGAACTGAACTTGGTAGGATTACTCGTTACCCTTGTGCTCTTATACTACCAAACATATTTTCCAAGCTATCCTGATTTAAATTTCGAGTGCAAATAAATTTAGTATTGACCTTTATATCATCGAATAGATTTAATACTGAATTTATAGTTATTTGCCACCCTTAAGAACTTTATTTTGAAGTTTCATTAGCAGTTGCTCCGTCACTTTTTTTTCAAGAACTTGCAACTTTTGAAATAGTTGAAACATCTTTTTTAAATGTGATACTTGCTGTTCAGTGCCAAAAAAAGCCCTGTTTAAAATTTTTGGTGCTGACAAAGATGAAGAATTTAAAATATCGAACAAAGTGTCGACGTTCCCTATAAAGGTAGCAGTAGTCATAGCATCTTGGGGGAGAAGACCAACAGAACTTAATGTTTCCAACGAGGTGGCTACTGAATTATTCATTATCTGAGTAGCCAAACTAACTTTCATTTTTTGAAACGCGGTGGGGTTTAAATGAGCATCGGTTAATTTAGGAACCATCCTATTAAGTTTAGTTTTGTCATATTCATAAAGCATCCTAATGTATTCAGCATTCGTTTTGCAACCGCCGATCAAAAAGTTATATTTAAAAAAATTGTTTCTCGTTGACTTTGGGAGATGGGGGGTATCAAAAAGATAATACATTTTGGATCCTCTTACGTAGAAATATGGTTTTTCTGGAAGCACATCCATTTCCTTTGAGAAAGCAAAAAAGTTGGAACCTTGATCACTAACTATGCCCCGTACATCAAGTCCAATTGAATTACATTTTAGAATTGTTTGCATAATTTCTTTTAAATATTCTACCTTACACGAATTATGAATAAAAAAAAATGCCATTATTTTGGTGGAAACCAGTAATATAATCTTTTCCCCTGTTGTAAAACAGATGAGTTTTTAATGACCTCTCATCTATACAAATTATGCATCTTTTAGCAGCTGGTTCTAAATTACTAATTTTTAGGGAAATTGTTTTAAAAATAAACTCATTTATGCCCGAAGAAATATGCCACTCGGATGTCATTTCCGATAAGGTTGTCTTACTAGGCAAAAAAAAAATTTTCTTGAGAATGTCGATAAATTTTAGGCCCAAGAAAATATAAAGTTAGAGCAAATTGTTTGAAGTCGGTTGTATATCTAAGACCTTTCAACGATTTACCGATAAATTCAATTGCATTATGATAAAATTCCTAAATTCGAGTTAAAGTTGTTTTTACAAAGTTTATAAAATCTTCTTTCCTAATTTGCTGTCCTCGAGGGATCTGGCGATTGGGAAAATGTAGTGCATTTTCTTTTAAGATTTTTAATCTCCATTTTCAATTTTCTTTTTCTGGGAGACTGGGAAGACAGTTTTGGGGATGTCTAAAGTTGTTCTGTAAATTAAAATTGGGTCACCCAGCATAACTTTTGGTACAAGGTTTTCGTAAATGTTTGACCCCCACGTGATGAAATGCCTTTATTGTAATGGCACATTTCCGTAGTGACACCTGAAACCCTGATGGAACTTGGAGCTATTCATTGCAGTCCGGCATTAAGCAGTTTTCAGAGACTTTTCCTGATGTTAATATCTATTTAAAAGGCATAAACTACGTCTTATTATACGGTATTAAAACTAATATATTTAAAACTCGACTACATACTCTTGAAGAATTGGACGCAGCAATACAAGAAATAAAAACAAAACATGGAGTCCAAGACAGAAATATAACTCCAATTGAACTTGAGCAGGGCCCGGTCCAGGGAGCGGACAACCCGGACATTTGTCCGGGGCGGCAAATCTAAAGGGCGGCATGCCTTATAAATTATTTTGTTTAAGTTTTGGAGCACTATAATCAAATGAGTATGATTAAAGACATTCAATTAATTAAATAACCAAATAACATAAGTAGCACAATTAAATATAATTGACTTTTTTTGTTTCTTTATTATAGATATTTAATAAATAAATTAAAAAGCTCTGAGTTTAGACAGTTGCAATTATTTTTCACAATTTGTGGTGGGGAGCGTTTTGACTATAAATAGAAGTCGCCCAGTCTTGTTAAATATATCACAAAGCAAGTGGTTGCTTTGTGAAATATATTCTACTGACCATTTATATTAAGATTACCTCTATCAACTATTAGAAGAATTAATCTTATTTATAGTAACCCTGTTGACAATGCATTGGGACAGAAATGGTAGAGTAAATTTTTTATGTGAACTACATGACGTAATTCCATTTGCTGCGCGAGAAAATAAGTGCGGAAAGAAACAGTGCCGGTGCATATAAGGTTTATAATATATACACTATCGTTATAACAACAATTCTTACCTCAAATAAATTATTGTTTGTAGCCTTAAAAGACTCTGATTATTATATCGATCAAAACAAGCAAAGACAACAATAATCACAAAAACTTCGTACGCGCGAAAACAAACTAAGTTTGTCAAATTATTGTACTGCCCTACAATTTTAAAAATGAGATCGTCCGAACGAATATTGGTATCTGCGCATTATGACGTCATGTAGTTCTCTTAAAAATTTTACTCTATCACTTGATTTTTGCAACCGGACTAGTCTCGGCTCGCACGTCACACCGGACTGGACATAAGGCTTTTTAGAGACTAAAACATAGTGCTAAAGAAAAACGTTTACAGCATCGTATACATGAAGATAGTGTTAAAATTTAATGAAATTTAAAAAAAAACCGGCTTACGTCGGATTTTAAAACCGGCAGTGGCTCGGCGGCGCGCATGTTTAAGAAAACCTGATAAGCGACGGTGCATGTCTAATGCGCTTGTCTTAACGGAACGGTTCGTGGATCTATTTTATGTTCAGTTCTTTTGCTCAGGACGAATGCAAAGCACTCTTGCACTTATAGTTTATTTATCGCAACTCGTCGACTGTTGATCCGTTTTTATTATTCTACAAAGATGTAAGTATGCATGATATTTCATAATTTAATTACTTTATACAATGATGTTTTTTATTATTAAGTGTCAGTGGTGTAAACGTAACTGAGTCAATTTAGAAGTGATCAAGTGGAAAGCGATTTCAACTTTTGCTTTGTTGCCTTATAACTACCAGTACCTACCTACTACTATTGCTACTTACTTGATGTAAGTTTCTATTTCATTTAATTGCTTTTTGTAATTAGGTATCAGGTAATTTATTTTAATTCATTTATTGGCGTCCAGATTAAGTGGTTTTGAGCTCAGAACAATGTCACCTGAAAGTATCCGGGCTTTCTCGAAAACATATATACATATTTCTATGACAGATTCTCCGAGTGGAAATATGGAGAAAAATGTCTCTAAAGATATATGACCAGCTCCTAGCTCCTGTAGTAATACGATCCTGCAAAATTTGCGACTTTTTAACAAATTTTTAGACATATTTTTACTGTTTCGTACCAGAGGGCTGAAATTTTTCGCACAAAACATGAAAGTTTTACTGATTCCAGAATCGAAGTTAGCTCAGTGGTTCATAATAAAATTCAAAAGTCTGTTGTATTTTTTTTGTTAAAATTAAAAAAAAATACTTGTTTTTTGGGGACGATAAATCTTCACGTTTAATTTTTATTATTATATTTGTTTAATTTAAGATATCTCAATCTGTTTAAGAATGTCTGCTGATGGAAGAAGAAAACTATCTGGTTACCAATATAAAAGACACAGGATGGAAAAGGAAACCGAAAGGCAAAAACAAGCTGGGGCTTTAAAGAACTATTTTCAGAGTTCGTCTGGTAGTACCAAAAGTAGAGAGAAGGCAAAAAATCCAACATCGGAATTGTCAGGGATTGATGACGACCAAAATCTAGACGATATTTCAGAATCAACAGGAACTGGCATAATTCCGCCGCCAAGTACTATACAAAATTGGCAGCAACCTGGCACTTACGGACAGCGCTCTGCAAAGTTTAAGCACAGATCCTGCATTGTGGCCAACAATTTTAGAAGAGGGCGAAAGAAGTTTCTTGGTAAAACAAGGTCCATCTAAACCATTGCACAATTACAAATTCACTTCCGATGACTCTGGTCGAAAATTTAGTGCACATTATTATACTCAAATTTTAAGCAATAGAGAGCAAGTTTCAAGAGACTGGCTAGTGTACTCTATTTCAAAAAACTGTATATACTGCTTTTGCTACAAAATTTTCTGTCGTGTGATCAGTTGCCTTTCAAAAGAAGGTTTTAAAAGTTTGGAAACACCTCGTTAAAAGATTAAAAGACCATGAAATTTCTAAAAACCACATCCAGGCCCAAGAATCATGGTTAGAACTGAGTCAAAAATTAAAGTGTTGTAAAACTATAGATGCGGCTGCACAAAAAATTATTAACGCTGCAACAAATCATTGGTACGAGGTGCTTCTAAGAATCGTTGCAATCACTAACATGCTCGGTAAAAGTTGTCTAGCTTTTCAAGGTACAAGCGACAAGTTGCTTGAGCATAATAACGGTAAATGTTTAAAAATAATTGAGCTGCTATCTAAATTTGATCCCATTATGGAAGAGCATGTGCACATAGTACTCAAAAAAGAGGAGAGTAAAGCTCACTATCTCGGGAAAAATATACAAAACAAGATAATAGACCTGCTGCATCAAAGTGTGAAATCACATATCTACTATTCCATAATTTTAGATTGTACTCCTGACATTAGTAAGGTGGAGCAAATGACTCTTGTAATCAGATATGTTTCAATTAATAAATTGGATTGCAATGAAGCTCAAATAAAAATTAACGAAAGTTTTTTGTGCTTCCTTCCAGTTGAAAGATCCACAGGAAAACAACAGTCTGAAATTATAATTGGAGAACTTAATGCTTTGGGTTTAAATTTGCAGGATATTAGAGGACAAGGATATGATAACGGGTCCAATATGAGGAGCGATAAAGCAGGAGTGCAATCTCGAATTAAAAGTTTAAATTCGCGTGCATTCTACGTTCCGTGTAGTAGCCACTCTCTCAATTTAGTGGTTAATGATATGGCAAAGGCATCCTTAGAAGCCGCTAATTTCTTCAATATGGTCCAAAAAATATATTTATTTTTTTTTGGCATCTACTTTTCGGTGGTCAATACTTTTAAAACATGTCCAAGGATTTTTAACATTAAAACTATTGAGTGACACTAGATGGGAGAGTAGAATAGAGGCCTTAAATCCTTTAAGATTTCATATGGGAGGGGTGTATGACGCTTTGTTAAGCATTTATGCAAACCAAGAAATTGATAATTTAATAAGAGACGAAGGTTCGGGTTTATTAAATTGTATTAAACAGTTTAAATTTTTGTGTTCAATAGTTATTTGGTATAAAATATTAAATTGTATTAATCCAATAAGCAAACTGATGCAAACAAAAGATTTCGATTTAGCATTTGCACTTGATCTTCTAAAACACTGCAAAACATTCTTTAAGGATTTAAGATCGGATAAAGCGTTCAATGAAACTATTGTTGATGCAAGAGAATTGACGTTGAATGTAATTTTGAATCAACAATACCACGACATCGCGTAAGAAGAGAGAAAACCAACTTCCCATATGAAGCACGAGACGATCCTATTGAAGATCCCAAAGAAAAATATAAGATAGGTTTTTTTATTTTACAATTGATCAAGCACTAAATGCACTAGATGCTAGATTTGAACATATTAGTCACCATAGTAACAATTTTCAATTCTTATATGATATATACGATTTAAAAACCATGCCTAAAGAAACGCTATTAAAACATTGCAAGGATTTGGAACATATTTTAATTGATGGCGATTCTGTTGACATTAATGGGATGGAATTAGCAGAGGAAATATCTGTCGTTTCTGCGCTTTTGGGAAAAAGTCACCGTAAGCAATGCACTGAAATTAATAACAATGTTAAATTTTGCTCCAAACCTTAGTGTTGCCTTAAGAATATTGCTCACTATTCCAGTAACTGTAGCGAGTGGGAAAAGGAGTTTCTTTAAATTAAAATTAATTAAGAACTTATGTTCCACTACAACTCAAAATCGTCTTAACGGTTTGACTATTTTGGCAATTGAGCATGAAATTACTGATCAAATAAATATAAACAATAAGAGTTTGAAGAACTGAAAGTGAGAAAATAAAGTTTTTTGTGAGTTTAGCGTAGTTAATGTTACTTTAGTTTATTTTTGTATATGTTATATGTTTTGTTTGTTTCATTGTGCAGTTATGCATCTTTGTAATTAGGGATTAAAGAGCTACTTTATTTCTACTGTTTTGTTTATTACTGTTAATTTTATTTAGGTACATGTATTTTCCAAATAAATGTTTTCAAATTTAAAATCAATTTATTTTTATCTATTCATTGAACGGAATATATATATATATATATATATATATATATATATATATATATATATATATATATATATATATATATATTACGTTCAATGAGTAGATAAAATAAATTGATTTTAATTAAATTAACGCTGACTTGAGTTTGAGAATATGAAGCGAAGAATTAATTTGTGCCTAGAAATGAATGGTGGTCATTTTGAGAACCTTTTGAAAAATAATAAAGAATAAATTCCATTCATGATTTTCTAATAATATTTATTGTGCAAAATGTCTTAAGTACACTTACACTCGTCCAAAAAAAAACATATTACATAGGTATATATAAAAAGTTGTATGACAAACATAAACAAATAAATTACAAACCTACAAACATTCAAGGTACTTATAAATAAAATGTATTATTTACAAGAAATTACTTAATTTTGCTTTTAAAATCAACTAGCAGTAGTTCTCTAATACAAAGTGGTATTAAATTATAAAATACTTGTGACATACATTATTTTGAGATTTTTTCAATCTGAAGTTTTTAACCCTCAAATTATCTATTTCTGTCATGGTGATGTACATCAGATTGATAAACAAGCACAGATACATTACGTTTAACTAACAGAGAGCTTCAAAGACCGCATGTAAAAGTCAAGATCTTTAAATAAATAAACAAGTTGCTACAATCTGTCCTACAATGGTGGTCATGTGAGCATCTTTTGTAAAATAACAATAAATAATAAATTCAATTCTTGATTTTCTAAATACAATGGTGAACATTAGAGCACCTTTTGTAAAATAAAAATAAATTATTGTTGTTTAAATGTTCGTTGAACCATTGACAATATTTCACTCAAAGATTATGCATGTTATTTATATACAGAAGAAATTTTGTACGGATGCATATGTAATGTCTTTTTTAAAGCTTTCTAGCAAGTACCAGTGTACAAACCTGTAAAAAAATTATGTTCATATTTCTGGCTCCATAACCGCAGTAGATTTAATCGTACCTGGATAGTTGTGGAATAGATTTTTTAGGACTTTGTTGCATTCTTTGTTGAATGTCATTAACAACTTCTTCAGTTAAAACAGTCGGCCTACTTGTTGACTTGCCTTTGCAAATACAGTGCTTGTTTTCATACCGTGTAATAAGATGTAATATATGTTTTTTAAATAAATCATATTCTATATTAACATCGGGAAAAGCCTCTGATAACTGCTCAATGTAGTACCCCAACGAATAGCTCCAAGTTCCAACTTACATCACAATAGCTTCGTAATGTTAAGAGCTCTGAAAGCATTTACGAAAACCCTGTATAAGTAGCTTACTATCCAAAGGATTTTGTTCCAAATGGGAGTCAACAGAGACGTCAGAAGGTTCAATCGAAATCATGCCAGACGTTGATGGTTGCGGTGAACCGGAACATACTTAAAAATAAATGAATAAAATGTATTAATGTATAACATTTAATTAAAAATTTACCTTGCTCGCTAACCGCTTTTTGGAAAATTGTTGGGATTGCATCTCTTTTTAGCCTGCTTTTGCTAAGCCCAGCAAACATTTTATTTTCAAAATGTTTACTGCAAACCCTTCTGTGAGATATTTTTTCTGGTTCGATTGACAGCCATTCTAACCTTCCAATTTTCTCCAACCATTGAAGTTGCCTTTATTTCATAATAAAAATCATATTTTAATATAAAACATTGAAATATTGTGTACCGTACATATATACCTTATTGGATGATTAGGAATTACAAAAAAACTTGTAAAATAGGTGGTGTAAATGGTATAAAAAATTTAATAATAAATGAATAAATAATATAATAAAGAAATTGTAAAAAATGTTCTCCGAAAACACAAATCGTTAAACTAACTGGAGATACTAACCATTCACCACAAATAATGCCTTCGACTCAGTCGGTAAATTCAAGTGGGCCGATTCAATATTTTGATTTGCTTAATTACCCCACTTTCTGCTGTGTTATTTTCACTTGACATAAATAATAAAAATGCAATGTAACACTAATAAAATGATCTCGGACGCCAAGTTATTTTTAATCTATGCTCGGAATAACTAAACCGAGTTCTACACTAAAAATTTTATCAAAATGTAAAAAAATAAAAAATATACAACTATGTTTATTAAATATATAAAGTGAAAGGGTTAAATAAAATATATCTTAAAACTAATTGTAAAAACCTTAAATTACTAAAAAAATCATTAAACATTAAATACCTGTTACTACATATACAAAATCTTCTTGAGAATCCCTGGTATTATAAAAAATAATGCGGAAATGCAATCTAAGATGACGTAATCCTTGTGTAATGTTGCGCAATATATTGCAATAACAATGATTTTATGTTGTCAACCACACCCAACACTGGAATTTTATTTCGTCTTAAATATTTATCTTCATGAATTAGAATAATCCGTTTAATGCATTATCTTGAAATTTTCCAATAAAATTTGCAATCATAAAATGAAAGCGTACGCAACAGTAAAATTAAATGCGTACTTAAAGTGTAATTAAAGTGTAAATCGCAGTAAAAGTAAAATAAAAGTAACAGTAAAAAAAACTGAACTAAAATAAAAGTGCCTGAAAAGAACAAATGTTTTAATTTTTAGTATAATGCGTTAAAATATCTTACGATCAAATTAATGGCACTTTTCACTAAAATTTAGGGGAAAACCCAAAAAATGCTTCCTGCACTCACAGCAGTCATCAGGAAGTGAAAAAAAATGGAGGCTATGAAATTAGACGATCTAGTCGTGCGCAAAAGATATGAGCAAGGAATTAAGTGACAATGACGTAATGCGCGAATCAAATGATCAGAAAACAATAATTTATGGAAGTGGAAGTATAAACCTTTAAGAAGTATACACTATAAACTCCTAAAAAGAAATGCAAATTAAGTTGCCTACCTCATATCTATATTTCAATAATTAAAAACTTTTTCTTATATGTACAACTAAATGAATGAAAGACCTTAAATTAAAGTATATTTAATACAACTCAAAAGGGTTGTTACAAACTCAAATCAGGGTTTTTACGACTGTTGGTGCCACAGTCAGTAAAACAACAATAATATGCCATTGTCTCTCACTAAATTACTACATCAAACAAAAGAAAATGATAAAATTCACACAAGTAAACAAACCATTAATCGGCCATATTGAAGTTATCCGCGTATACATGCGCCAACGAACACCTAATCCCATAAAAATCGTTGAGACGAACTTCTGATTAGCGTAGCTTCTATATTCTGTGGTTAAATTATTAAATGATGATATTCTGATATTAAGCGCATGCGCACGTCTTGATATTTATGGTGTACCGCAAGCTAGCCTGACTAAAGGATCCCCCACACCGACGCGAAACGTTTTCTGCCGCGGCGGACGTTCTGGTGCGGAAAATTTTCCAGCGGCGCAGCAGCCGGACAGGTTTGCCCACACCTACGCAGCAGCAAATATTTTTAACGCCGCAATCTTGGCGAGTATCACACTTTAATGCAACAGTTACGCGTAGATGCAAAGAGATTTTACATTTATTTTAGAATGATGCCAAATTGTTTTGACAAAATCGTACGACCTACGAACCAACCATAACTGCTGAGGAACATTTACCAATTACTCTAAGGTAAGAAATAACATTAATGCTTTATTATATTACAATTTTCTTAAATTATTTATCTACTGAAATGTTTGGAACATAATATTAGTAAAATAAGTAGTAAGGGATGATGGTTCGCTGTCACCCTCATTTATAAACTGAGTGGTTAATTCATTTAGTTGTGGGGATTGAAAGTTAGAAAGACATGACAAATTGTAAGCCGCTGCGAATATGAGCTCTTTCGTGCCAACGTTAACACAGGAGTAAGCAGTTCCAAAAGAAGTATCTTGATATTAAATGAATGTGGAATCGTTAGTGTCACCAAGAGTCGTGGGGGAATATAGGGGTAATGATACATTACTACCTGGAGGGGAACATCTAGCATTTGCATGGAGAACTGAAAAGCCATCTGATTTTTCTTGCTCATGCTCTTATTCTAGTTCTGTCAATAATTGAGCAAATCTTAATTTTGCATTTATTTGTATTCGTGGTGCAAAATGTTTGACTGTTGCGGCGTATCCCGAAAAAATCAAATCAACAGCGTCAGTTTTCTTTTTCTCCCTTAAGTATGTTTTTGCTTTAGGTAGTTAAGTACATTACATCTTTTGGCGCGCTTTCTGATTGGAACTACGAATGTTCTCTTTAGGTAATGTTGTACTTTCATGAGGCAACGAAATTTCTTCCGTGTTTGTAATGTTTGTATAAGTCACACCTTCTAGGTTATCTAGCGCATCCCGGGGAATTTTGCTACTGACAGATGATTCTGATGTCTCATAGATCTCAGTACTAGCAGGTATAGATTCAGCGTCTGTATTTTCTTCACCTATAACATCTGTTATGTTCGAAACAGTGTTTGCAAAATTCATATAAGAACGAAGGTATTCCATCTGTTTAACCCATTGCCATTTATATAGCTTTTGTTTTGCACTTGCCCTGTAGTAGTTTTTAACGACTTTAAGTGCTTTGCATAACTACCTCTTAAATTCTTCCCCATTGTCTTTAATTCTTCTTCTGGAAAAAAAAGATAACATTAAAAAAACATTCGCATACAAAACTTTCAAATTTTACGCTAACTGCGATTGAAATACCCATAGGTATTAAGGAGATACATGATAAAATAATGCATGGCAATAAAATAATACTAGTACCTATTTCATTTTAGGTTTTTGGCAACTGGCGACCGATACTCCACTATTAACCGTAGATATACAGAGTAGGATTTTCAACTGTTGCTGTTATTATTTCAGAAGCAATTTGCTAAAGAATGGGAGAAGTTTATTTATCAGAACTGTCTACTGAAATTGAGCAGATATGGAATTTTCCAAACTGCATTGGTAGTATAGACGGAAAACATTTTACGATAAAATGTCCAAAAAAACTGCATCAAATTATACTAGAATACGGATACCTAGTTCCCACCACTTTGTGACGTCATACCCCCACCCGTGACGTCACCTCGCCCCTTCCCCCAACGTGACCACACCCACTTCCGGCGCATTGGCCCTGCGCGCACATACCACCTCAGCGTGGGCCCCCTGGTTTCTGATTGGTGGCGGCCGTTTTGTTAAGGTGGCCATTTTTTGTTAGGGCGACCATTGATTGGAGGCCTAAAGCTAACTTAGCTGGTCTCGTTTGATTACTTGTGGCGCGATCTAGTGGCTGTAATAGACGTTGATCGTGGCTTCACCTAGTTGTATATTTAAAAAAAGTAGATGTAGACCTCTGTACTTATGGGGGAAAAACTTGAAATTTGAAACAGTATTCTAATAGTGGGGGAGCCCAATTCCATCTCGTAAGACAGCTATAGGACCCAGGAAGTTATTTTCGGGTCTTTTCCCCTTGCCGGGCTACTCGATTGTTTGTGACGCCATCTAGTGGTGTATTTTTAAAACTAAAGAATGTTTTCTGTAATAGAGGTTGGTCGTGGCTCCACCTAGTACCATATTTTAAAAGGAGATTTAACTATTATGGCGGGGAATTTGAAATAGTATTCTAATAATGGGGCCCGCATACTATCTCATAAGACACCGTTAGGACTCCTAAACTTGTCACAGAGTTTTAACCCCACTGCATTGCATTGTACCCTTTCCGCAACTGATATATCAGAAATAAAAAGATAATAGGTTTTAATAGTTTATTATAAAGTTTGAATCTTCAAATACGTGCCACATAATGTTATTGATTTTATAATAGGGCAACACTCATACTTTTATCTAATTAACTAAAACGGTCTGAGATCGAGTCTATAAAACAACAGCAGACGCTATTGCAGAGTTGGTTTATGCAGTCAAGCTAGAAGGATAATAATACATTAAAATTTTTAATACACACATACTAAATACTACTTTTAAAATAACCAAATAATGAGTATACATTAGGAACCTATTCAGATTCCCGAAAAGATATATATCAAAATTTGAATCCGTTACCGTTAATGCGTAGTTTAATCACATGCTCAATTTAGAGGCTATTTAAAAGAAAACAAAAGCACCCTTTTAATATTAAAAGATAAGCAAGACAAAAGTAAAATATACCGATGATTTTAAACACAATATTATCGTTCCGTAATAACCAAGGTGTTTTCATAGACCACGCTATGAGTCATAATTACAAACAAAATGAGGGTCCTTTATTAGAATACTATTTCAAATTTCCCCGGATGGCCGACAAAATACCTCCAAAATAAAATGGCCGACAAGCCACGCCAGCAACCAATCAGAAACCAGGACGCGGAGTCCATGGACCAATCAGAAACTAGAGGGCGTAGATTACCCTCAGGCCCTCCAATCAGAACACCGCATGCGCGCGCAATTTCCAACCCTCCAGGGGATAGACTACCAAAAATGCTCTTAATACAACCAAAAGGTCACTAATTAGGGGTAAAAATGCTTTCAAGTGGTTGAAAATACCATGAAAGGTTTGAAAATGACATCAAGACGCCGACGCCATTTTCTGTCTCACTCACACCATTGAAGGAATTATCCTAGTCTCACCCCCTTCTACTTGTGTATATGGCGACTGGAATAGTCGAGATTTCTCATTTTTCCAGTTATTTTTTCTACTTCATGCAAAAGCAAAAATATGAAAATTGGCGGGATCACAAACAAATACTAGACAACATATGCTGACCCGTTCTAAACCTTAATTCATTAATTACCCTTGTCCTTTATTAAATTTGCATGCAAAGTTCATCTGCAATTATACTAATTAATAATTATAACAAAAGCATACTTACTCGATATCTGATTACCGCAACTACTATCTAAAACCAAACCGTTTAATAAAAATAAAACGCAAAGCATGCGGATGGGCTAACGGATATACGTAAGAAGACCATCGCTTAGGAGTGGATTTTCCTCATACACATGTAGCGCATGGTCACTGCGTATATACACACTATGTGCGGCTACTTAGGCGAATGCTGGGGCAGTATTTCCCCCTCAGAACCCTAACTCCGTTCCTTCCGATCCTATCCTGACCACACCCATCCTTAATCCCACCATGCATATATACGTAATGTATGTAAAATAGTGTTCTGGTAAGGGGTTCATAAGACAGGTATAGGACACCATACGTCCCTGACTTCTGATTGGTGGTGGCCATTTTCTCGGCCATGGTGGAAAATTTTAAATAGTATTCTAATAAGGGACCATCATTTTGTTTGTAATTATGAGTCATAGCGTGTTCTATCAAAATAACTTAGTTATTACGGTAATAAAAAGATAAGTTTTTTTTTTTAATTTATTATAAGTACTACTATTTTTAGGAGCACATCTCATGTATCAGTAGCATGTCAATCTCGGCATCACATAGTAATTATAATACAACTTCTAATTGAGTATTAAATTGGTTGTCTTGCCCGTTGATCCTAAAGAAAGCATTGATACATCCCTACTCTTCAGCCGCTCGTTAAATTGGAACAACATCGCCGTTTTGATATTAACAGATAAACACGATAAAAGTAAAATACACTAGTGATCACAGATTTTTCATCTGGTATTTAAGCGGGATGCTGACAGAGTGACCTTTAGCATCGTTCTTTAAAAGACTGCTTTGAATTAATTAAGTTTAAGGTTCTGATTTGGAAACACCTGCCACCACCACCACCTTACATATAGAAATAATGTTTTAAAAAATTCATCATCGTGATCAGGCACATAATATGGAGTGCTCGGGGCAGAGGTTTACCCCAGGTGGAAGCGATACACACTACACCTCACAGAATAATCCATCGTAATCACCGTGATTTCCTGAATACACGGTGTGCAGAATTGTATTTTGTCGGCGAGTATTGGCTCACCACAGACATAGCAGAAAACTCCCGGTGGAATGTGAGCCAGAAATCTTGCCCTGGGCAACACTACACACCTCGAAAGAAGATTATCTCTATAATGATTGTATAAGATTAGTAACAATAATAATGCTGATAATAATAATAATAATGATAATAATAATAATAATAACAATAATAATAATAATAATAAAATGTGTTTATGGATACTCACAATGACTCTCTGGTTTGCAGGAATACATATCTTAGTATACTTGTAGAGTTTGCTACTGTTGATTGCTCTACTGTAACCCTTGGGTCGTATGTATATGGTGATACTTTGCTGTCTCATATATATTTGCTTTGCAGACAATTTAATACGTTTTGATTATAAAATACTTAAGGTCTTCTTACCAAACATTAATTTGAAAGCCGGTATTCCGGTAATTGATCTGGATGGTTGCTATGAATATTTCGCTCATATATAATTTACTCTATACAGCAATGTAACTTCGTTAGGATTACAACGAAAATGCCATTGAACGTTATGAATTACAGCGGTAATTCAACTGCAATGACGTCATACTCAACTACACTACCATAGTAACAGAAATTTGGAAGAGTAATGTAGAACGGGACACATTGTCCTCTTATGTTAATTTACACGGGTGTTACAAGAAGAAAAATTATACCAGGTAGGTATAGATACATATGATCTTTGGAATAATTAATATTCATTGGAATTTTCGATAATAATCATTTCTTGTATTCAGGCGTACTTACATTTGCCACCGATCTGGTAAGATCAGATTAAGAGGAAAGGGAATAAAACATTTTAAGACATAAGGCAGCCGCAAAATTGATAGTTTATGCCCTGCAAATATGAGTGTGTATGTTCGAGACGGTAAATGCAAAGTTACTTTTGTTAAAACACACGTTGGACATAAAAGTGATTTAGGACACTTGTGCCTTACTGCTACACAACGGCAAGACTTGGCCAGAAAGATTGCTTCAAAAATTCCTTTGCAATTTTGGACGAACTTCGAGGGTCTGTTTTGTCAAGTTCAAAATTAGAACGTTTACATCTTTTAAAGAAAAGAGACCTTTATAATATTGAACGCAGTTTTCAACTAAATAACTCATCTGTTCGTCAGTGTTGAATTGAAATGCAGAGCAGTGGATCTGTTTATTATTACAAGCCTCAGAATTCCAACTATGAAATACACCCAAATTTGAAGCTAGAAGATTTTGCACTAATAATAATGACACAATGGCAGCGTAAAATGATAATTAAGTTTGGAAACATTTGTATCTGCATAGATGCAACACATGGAATGAATGGGTATGATTTTCAAATGACCACCATTTCAGTGCTCGATGATTTAAGAGAAGGTTACCCAGTTGCATTTATATTTCAAACTGGACAGATCAAGAAATCATGAAAATATTATTTTCTTATGTTATGGAAAATATTGGTGATAAAATTTCCCCTAATGTATTTATGTCCGACGTAGATGAATCTTTCTATAATGCTTGGTTGTGTGTAATGAAACCAGCCCAGCACAGGTAAAGTACCTACAGGTTCGAAGTAAAAAAATAAATATAGTTTCTAAATTTTCAGATTATTATGTATATGGCGTATAGACCGAGCTTGGCGAAACAACCTGAACAAAATTGCATCAAAAGAAAAAAAGGGTAAGTAGATAAAAGTATTAACATTATTGTTATATTGTTGTTTTATAGGCTGTAGTATACAAGATGCTGAGGACTCTTTTGCAAGAAATAGTCAGTTACTCGATGTGCAGTCAGTTATAGAAACGGATATGGGTTGGGAGTAATGTCAACTTCTCATAATGAGATTTAGGTAATAGAAGAAATAAAGTTGGATTGCTCTTGCAGGTTATACCTACTGCATAGAATGCAAGGCCTGTTTACACTGTTACTCATGCACCTGTCTTGATTCGAGTGTGAAGTGGAACATGTGCAAGCACATCCACTTGGTCTGTGCATATAGGAACTTGCAGCCAACAGATGCTCATTGTAAATTGTCTAAAGAACTGTCAGAAGCACCTGCACAACTGCTCCAATGTAAAACTACTATTTTTTAAAAATCTAAATCAAATTATTCCTGCTACCAGTTTAAATTAAATCCAAATGTGTACCTATATTATTATAAAAGAGTTTCTTTACTTAGATAGTACAGATATTCAATTCATGTTTATTTTGTTTTTATATGTTATTTTATTTTTATTATTTTTTTTTTATTCTAGCTTTAATGCTGATTTATGTTAGGTTTTATTAGTATTGGTATCAGTCATTGTTCTATTTTTATTTGTATTACTCAGCTGACAAAAGTTATTAATTTTTTTGTAGGGAATGGCAACAACGAAAATGTTCCAAGTGCCGAAATACCTAGTCTTGTGAAAGCAATAAGAAGTCCTCAGGTAGTGGGTGATAGTGAAGAGTTATTGCAAAAGGAGAAGAGCAATTTAATAAACGAATTTCTGCACCATGTTGGCACTATTTCTTCTGTCGAAGAATTACAGGCAGTGAAACGGCTGATCGCGCCAATTGGTCTTACGTTAACTGCTCTTTGACATGAAACTACACAACCTTTTGCAATTGAGACACCCCTATCAAGTGAAATACCACACAACAAGAAAATTATACCACAAAAACGCTTTTTTTCAACTAGAAAAGTTCAGAAGAAAAGAAAGGGAAAATACCCTCAGCCTTACAATCTGATGTTTTAGCTGTACAATTACTTTCAATACCCGAATAAATTATGTAGTAATCAGAGTTCAAAGTGGGAATTTGCTAACTATACCATCAGACTTCATGTGGTAGCTTTTTTGTTTTGTTGACTACCGACCCCAAACACAAACTAGTTTCGTACCACTTGGTTCTCTTCGATCGGTGTGGCATGTGATCGGGAGTCAACAAAACAATCCAGCTATGCCGAGACCTCTAAGAGTGGTTTCTTTTCTTTAATCAGATATCAACAAGTTACATTTTTACTTGTATTGAATTTGTTTTATTCAATAAATAGTAACAAGCAACAAAACAACGCTGTTTTTTTTATATATTAATTAGCTGATTGAGATCAAATCTGTTTCAAAAATAGCTTGCTAAGCTGATGACACTGTTTGAAGCGAATACATGGGAAGAAGTATATGAAATGGCCTCTGTATCTCAGAAGTTAAAGCATGGTCCGATCATTATCTTTTAACATTAAATTAAAAAAAAAAAAGAAAATTACTTTGCCTTTTCTCCGGTTACAAGTAGAACAGTGATTTCAAATAAAATCATTGTTCATACCAGTAATTGTCTTAGAACCATTAATTATTGTTCTTGTACCGACTATGTTTCTAGAGTCAATACCGTTAAGTATTTAGGAATATTTATTGACGAACACCTTAAATGGGAGTTCTATTTAATTTTTAATTGCTTATTAAGCGCGACCTTTCAGCACGAATGCTCATATGAAGGTACCATACTTCAAATGGAAAGCATCAAATGTATAATAGTATAGAACTGCCCCACCAATCCGAATTCAATGACGACTGCGTGGTAAACGATTTAGTCGTTTGGAGACTATGGTCTTCATTTCATATTAACCTTTAATAGTGATTTTTGCGTTATTGAAATATTTGTCTACTTCCGTAATTTCATTAAAACGGCGGCGTGTTGTTACGAGAGAAAATGACAATAGAATTTGAAATAAAATAAGAGGGAGGGGAACGGTTAGCTCGTGGTGAAAGGAGTAGGCGTGTTATTTATTTTGTAAGTAGATTAGTTCGTAATACATAAGACACAATAGGGGAAAGTCATAAATTAAAGAGGCGCCAGTTTGTTTATAATCGAGATTATCGGGATCTGAACACCTAAATGCGAGTATTCCACAGCAAAGTTCAAAACAAATAAAAATCTTGCTTACCTTACGTCGCATAAATCAGTTGAATCGATAAAATAAACGCCTTGGTCCGGCACTACCTGTAAAGTTTCTAAATATTTGCACATAATCAAAATAGAATGACGTGCTAACAGACCAGATGATCGGTTATCAACCTTATTTACTCTAAGTTTACGTTAAATCTTATCAGTGAAATTCTATATCTCAAAAATAAAATACAAAAATAGCAAACAATCTAACAGAGAAAACTCCGATAAATTATTAAGTTAAAAGCTTTCATCGACATCATAAAAAATAAAATAACGTTGTCGCTTTAAGGTTGTGTAAATAAAAAATTTAAATAACAAAAAATAAACAGGTCAGTAACATGAACATATTCAAAATATTTTATCTTCTAAATTTATGTGATTCGTAAATAATGATAACGCTGTGAGGCAACACTGAAAATTCGGTTAAGACGCCAGCTGTATTGTAATAATAATAATAATAATAAAATAAATAAACAAGTACTTATCTATACAACTGTTTTAAAAGTCACAAACGAATAAATTCACTTATGAAAGGAAGTAAAGTGCAACCTTTCGTACGTAAAATTTTAAATGCTAAATGTAAGCGTCGGGAAGAAGCTTGTAAAGTTTAGAATTCCCATAATCATTTAACTGTATACTTTAATTTCATTTAACTGTACCTTGAATTGAAATTTGGTAAACTTTACAATGTAAATATCAACGCACAATACAAAAAAATGGCAATAATATACCACAATAACATAAAGGTCAAGAGCAGAATGAATGCGCTTCCAGTAACTGATTCGCCTAACGGCCTCTATTCAAAATACTAAAACAAAGAAAGCCAATTCACAAAAAGTTATTACATTGAATGGTCACAGATTCTAGACTAACCTTTTCATCCTAACTCACAACATGGAGGCGCATGTTTCCATTTTATTGACCCTTATTGCTTGAGCGAAAAATACCAAATAAACCTACTGTCTCCTTCGACATGGTACAGTATTGCAGCATTGACAGCTTTATCACGTCAACTCAACTAATTGCTTCGTTTAACTTAAATTCGCAATCTTAAAAGCGAAAAGTTCAAACCAGATCGGGTGACAATATTTTCACATGGGTTTATTTACCCACTACGAATTTATTTGCACGACTTTCTTTGATTTTGATATACACAAAATTTTAATAAAACAGTTTATATACAGCTAATTGTCTGTCTGAACAAGTTGTGGATCCCTCAAGATGCACATAACAAAGGGAAACCGGCGTTGCCTATCGATTCACACAATTTTATCTAAACAATAATAAGATAGCAGAAGTACACTTTTATTTCCAAAGGAAAATAGATAAGCACTGACAATCCAACACTTAATCCTAGTTACTTACAAGAGGTAATGTGCTTCTTACTGCTTATATAGTACATAAGTGTATCAGTTTAACGTGTGTAGCTGTATGTGGCAACTTAGCTTCCAAACGGACGAACGATTTTGATTTAGTTTTTTTTGTTTGAAAGGTGTTGGTCGAGAGTGTGTAGCTGTGATTCAAGACCTGTGCAGCCGTTTGAAGATCATCAGCTTTTTTCTAGTTAACGAAAGGTTTTCTTTTAGTTTTTATTAGTTTTGATTTTTATTGTTTGAAAGGTGACTTGATCGAAACTGTTCTTAGCTCTGATTTAAGAGAATACTACTTTTTTGATGTTTCAAAAGTAGAATTTTTGTGTCGGAGGTTATTTAAATGTTACTTTTAGAGAAAACGGCTTCGTGCACCAACAAAATGTAACTCGCCACGACACTACATAAAAAACGCTGCAAATTGTATCAATACTTCCACATAAACAAATCATTTTTTTGTAAATAACTCGAAAACGATTAACTTTACAAAAAAAATTACAAGAATGCTTTTCGATCAGAAATTTGATTTTCTATCTAATACCAATTTCAAAAAAAATCGTGTGGACGGGTTCCAAAGTTTTTTGAAATATTTCGAAAATAAAATTTTCGAAAAAATTGTAAAAATACTTTTTGTGGGAAATTTTATTTTCTATCTAATGGGATTTTCACTTTTTGAATATGTTATGTGGTTCCGGAGATATTTAGGAAAAACCGGTTTTTTGTTATCTTGTAAACCGTTTGTTGTACAGAGAAATTATAGGGTCAAAAAATACTCACAATTATATTACCGATCACATATTAAAAGGAAAAAATCTAAAAAAATAAAAATTTGTAAAAGGGGTACTAGAGTAAAATCAAAATCGGAAGACACCAGCGCAGAAACGCATTTTTAAACTAGATAAAGATGCAGTAATGATTGGAAAATGACATAAATATTAGTACTATGCGCTCTAAAAACGTTACTTTCCAGCTGATCGTTTGCCAACTTTTGTTTATAACCTCTTTGTTTTTCCGGAGTAACAAATTTGTTTATTACTTATTCTACAAAACAGTTTTTTTTTAAACTATCCGCTGCCTGTATTGAATTTTTAAGTAAGTTACTCTAATTATTAATTTCACGTTATATTAATGTAATCAAATCTAGTTCTTTATATAATGTGCGACTCAAGTACATCTCATAACGCTCAAGCAAGAAAACGCCGTGTGTTATCTGAAGATGCTTGCAAGATTGTGTGGAACAATTACAAATAGTTTAAAAGTATCAATTCAGGTAAAAAGCAGATGGATAACAACGTTTTATTTTGTAATATTCGAAGGAATTTATAACCTCATTAAAGATGACGAAACAATTGGATATTCGGGAAAGAAAACGTCATTTAGAAGTTTACTTTTAAAAATGGGCTTCTGCTAAGTTTATTGATTAATTTTGAATCATATCTTATCTTGGGTTTTATGTAGGTGGAAAAAAACATCTGATCATCGTACGATTATAATAGAACGACATGAAATACGTTCTTTGCATTGTGCATATATACGTTCGATCACTAATTATCGGAAAGCAGGATGACCAATTACACACAGGTTAGTTTTGAAGATTATAAACTATACATTCTACTGCATAATCTTATGTAAATTTTAGATGGAACATACATACATTCGTCTCATACGACACCATATTCGTGGACAGATGGGACAAACGCAGGTCTTAAATCTCCTATTTGAAAAGGAAATCGCCTTATAATTGTACATGCTGGTATGTTTATTTAATTTTATAAAGTAAATATGTTGCTATTTAGTATTATTTTAGGTGGTGAAATGGGCTTTATAAATAATGCTCTGCTAATATTTAAATCTGGCCAAAAATCAGCAGATTAATTGTTATTGGCAAATGTATTTTTAAAAGACTAGATTTTGTACTATGACAATGAAATATGATTTTACTTTATGATTATTTCAAAAATTTTACATCTAAAATTGTATTCTTGGACAACAAACGCGAAGTAACATAACCTAAACTTTTATTTTTTCAAACGTATATTTTTTTGTTGAGCTTTACACTCTGACGTCACTTTTTTTGCGCAGCTTGGTGTCTTCCGATGTTGATTTAACTCTACCTCTCTATTTTACCCCTTTCCCCATACCCCCACTGACCCCAGTCGCTTTGGGTAGTTGACATCTATATGTGTAACAAATTGATATGTTAAATCCTTCGAAAGTTATGGAGTACACACACACACACAGACACAGACAAGATTTTTTTTGCTCAAATTTTGTTTTTGGGCGTTTTCCATTTTAAAGCGATTGAGCAAATAAAAATTAAGGCACTACAAATGAAAAACATTAGAATTAAGAAGAAGCTGTTTAAAACTCAATCAGTACTGCAAGAATTGAACGATAAAAGATTGATTTCTGCAAACCATTATGAAATATTAAAAGTAGTTAATGAGTCTTTTACAGAAATGTTTAAAAGACAGATGTAGGTATATTGTTTTAAAGAAAAAGAAAACATAAAATTTCTCCACAACTGAGCAAATTTGTTGTTACACTGAATTTTTATAGTCCAAAAGCCTAAGTTTATGCAAGAAAGACTTTGATAATTGTCTTCCACATCCTAGAATGATTAAAATGGTATCAAAGTTTCACAGAAGTCGTAAATTTTAAGATATGTGCTAAATAGTACAAAAACTTTTGTTCACCGACTATGGACGAAATGTCAATAAAAAAAAAACAAATCTTGTGGGACAGGACCAAGTCTTCTGAATATGTTAACTTTGGTAGTGAATTCTTGTGAAGAAGAAGCTACACAAGTGTTCATGTTGGTGCTAGTGGCTATTATCTTCTCTCAAGTAAAACATCTCTTTATTTATATAATAAACTCAGCTTTCGTACTGACGTCTACCACTTACATTTGAGATACCAGGGCTTACTCCCAGTTCCATCTTTTCAATTATCACTATTCAACAGGTCTTTTTCTCATAACATCTGCAAGTTCTGGAATCACTCTAAAAATTATAAATTAATGCCTCTTAACTTGTTAGCATTCAAATGTTGTATTAAAAGACAGATGTTATGTTGCGAGTTATAGCAAGCGATGGTGCACTACATTATTATATTATAATACCAGTTTTATTCTTATTTTTTTAGTTTATTGTATGATTGTATACTGTTATTTTACACTTTTTATTCATCTTTTGGATATGTTTAAATGCATCATGCAGATGTACGGCATTTTTTTCTCTTTGTTTAAAGGCTTCAGGGGGAAGAACAGTGAACCGACTGATAAACTGACTCTTTGCTTATTGATTTGTAAGTTAATTCACTAGATAATCAATAAAATCATTTATTATTAATAATCGCTGGAAACTGCCATCAGGATATTTTATGGTTAATAGTTTGACATCGGAACAAAAAAATAATTTAGTGTATAAATGTAGTAATTTAGTTTTAGAAGCTAGTGCAAAATTTCCATCACGTTTGATGGACTGCAGTCAATGGGGTGGTTAATCGTCATTGACAGCAGTCCAATATAAATATATGTTAACATCTTAGACAAGGAACCTCTTTCCTTGTCTAAGGTTAACTGCGAATTAGGTTGTAGTTCATCAGTTGCGGAAGCATTAAATTTTTGTAATAAAAATTTAGAATTAGCAAGATTTAAAAGGTGTAATGCTACTAATAAATTTAATATTTTTGTTATTTTAAGTAGTAGATCCATTTTTGCTACTGGTTTTGAGAAAGCTACTTGTAGTTCAAATTTTGAAAATTTTGCAATTTTTGTATAGAGTATAAAAGTAATTTAAAATTTGAAAATGGTCAACCTGTTATAGAGAGTAACAGAAAAAGGTTTTATAGGGTTAATAGTAGATTTAGAAAATTTAATTAAAATATAAAAGTACATACAGGTGTAAAGCACCTTATGCCTTTATAAGTAAGGCTAGGATCACATTGAATTAGTTTTTTCAATAAAATTGAAGTCATGGAAGTTTCGATAATAATCTTAATGGCTGACTTCAGGCTGCTTACAAAAGATTAATTGTAAACTTTGAAACCAGACAGTTGCACTGGAAATTGTATACCATTAGATGAAATAAGTATTCTAAATATCAGCAGCAAAGTTTTAAAAACTCCTGAAGGTAGTATTAATTTTTCAAGCAATTGTCGATTAAATGATGAATGTGTTCTTCCAGGTTGCATAGGAGTTGAAACCACTGTAAAATACCACGATTATTTACAATAATCTCTTGTCCTTTCGGAATTTTCAGAAAATATTGTTGTATACATTGCAGGTTTTGTAGTAAAATGGTTTACATACCAAATAAAGCATAACTCTTGTGTAAACAGTTTAATTGGGAACAAAGCTAACTTTTTAGGGTCTTTGATTAACGCAAAACACAAAGGGGTCCTTATTTATCCCACTTCTGATATTAATATTTGCAAAACACCAGACATTACTTTCAGAAGAGAATTTTGTTGTAAAACTATAATGTACAAAAGTTAGTGAAATGGTATTTGAATTTCATTTAATTTCTATTTTTAAACAAACACATGTTAGAAACTGTATCTTACGAAAATCATTTAATTTCATTAATTAAATCAATTGCATCAAAATACTTATATATAAGATTTATATTATGCTGGTACTGAAAAACCACAGTGCAATTTTGTATGTAATTTTTACACGTATTAAAATAATGTAAGAAAATTTTAATAGTTAATAAATATCATCTAAAATATTTGATTACTCAATCACCTACGGCACAGATGTGTGTACATCTGTGCCTACGATTTACTTTGACATAGTGACACATTTTTCATACCATTATGATGTTCCTATACTATTATATATTCTAAGATTGCACTGATACCTGCAGGAGTGTTCATCTTATTTCTCACTACCGTTGCACTTGTTATGTTTCACGCAATCTGGTCATGTAGATTGGGTGCACTTGGTGCACACCACAAAATATAAATCGAAATCGCTATATGTCAAAATAACAAAGGTGTTCTTTTTGTTGTGATGAATTTTAAATTATATTTGCAATGTGTCTCATAATTACATTAGTCACAATTGAATTCATAACATGAAGTGTTTTTTAAGATAAATCTTAAAATATTTACAATGTGTCCAATAATAACATTACTCGATCTTAACTTGAAGAGTGTTTTTTATGATGAATTGTTAAATTATATTTTAGATTTGTTGCATAATCACATTTGTCACATTTGAATTCATAAGTTAATGAGTGTCTTTTAAGATGGATTTTAAGACTATTTTTGCAATGTGTCGCATAATCACATTGGTAACACTTGAATTCATAACATGAAGAATGTTTTTTAAGATGAATTTTTAAACTAACTTTGTGATGTGTCACATAATCACATTTGTCACACTTAAATTCGTGATTTAAAGAGTGTGTTTTAAGATGAATTTTAAGATTATTTTTGTAATGTGTCGCATAACCACAATGTTCACACTTGAACTCATAACATGAAGAATGTTTTTTAAAATGGAATTTTAAACCAACTTTGTGATGTGTCACATAATCACATTTATTGCACTTGAATTCATGATTAGAAAAGTGTGTTTTAAGATGCATTTTTAGATTATTTTTGCGATGTGTGGCATAATTACATTGGTCACACTTGAATTCATAACATGAAGAATGTTTTTTAAGATGCATTTTTAAAGCAACTTTGTGATGTGTCACATAATCACATTTGTCACACTTGAATTCATGACTTGAAGAGTGTGTTTTAAGATGAATTTTAAGACTATTTCTGCGATGTGTCACATAATCACATTGGTCGCACTTGAATTCGTAACATGAAGAATGTTTTTTAAGATGAATTTTTAAACCAACTTTGTGATGTGTCACATAATCACATTTGTCACACTTGAATTCATGATTTGAGGAGTGTGTTTTAAGATGAATTTTTAAATTATATTTGTAATTGGTTGCAAAATAACATTGATCACATTTGAATTCATAACTTGAAGAATGTTTTTTAAGATGAATTTTAAAATTACCTTTCTGATGTGTCACATAATCACATTTGTCGCACTTGAATTCATGATTTAAAGAGTGCGTTTTAAGATGAATTTTAAGACTATTTCTGCGATGTGTCAGATAATCACATTGGCCACACTTGAATTCATAACATGAAGAATGCTTTTTAGATGAATTTTAAAATTACCTTTCTGATGTGTCACGTAATCACATTTGTCACACTTGAATTCATGATGTAATGAGTGTGTTTTAAGATGAATTTTAAGACTATTTCTGCGATGTGTCCCGTAATTGCATTGGTCACACTTGAATTCATAGCATGAAGAATGTTTTCTAAGATGAATTTTAAAATTACCTTTCTGATGTGTCACATATTCACATTTGTCACACTTGAATTCATAATTTGAAAAGTGTGTTTTAAGATGAATTTTTAAATTATATTTGTAATTTGTTGCAAAATCACATTTGTCACATTTGAATTCATAAGTTAAATTGTGTTTTTTAACATGAATTTTAAGCATATTTTCGTGATGTTCCACATAATCACCTTGGTCACAACTTGTGAAGTGTCTTTTAAAATGCGTTTTAAAATTATTTTTGCGATTTGTTGCATAATGACATTGGTTGCATTTGAATTCATAAGTTAAAGAGTGATTTTTGAGATGAATTTTTAAATTACCTTTCTCATGTGTCTGATATTCACACTGTTCGCATTGGTATTCATAAGTTAAAGAGTGTTTTTTAAGATGAATTTTAAGACTATTTTGGTGATGTGTCGCATAATCACATTGGTCACATTTGAATTTATAAGTTGAAGAGTGTTTATAAAGATGCCTTTTTAAATTATTTTTGCGATTTGTTGCATAATCACATTGGTCACATTTGAATTCATAAGTTGAAAAGTGTTTTTTAAGATGAATTTTCAAACAACCTTTTTGACGTGTCGTATAATCACATTGATAGCATTTGTATTCATAATGGTTTTTAATATGAGTTTTGAAATTATCATTGCGGTGTGTTGTATAATCACATTGGTCACATTTGAATTGATGACAAAGATGCTTTTTAAAACCCACTTTGTAATGTGTCGCGTAATCACATTGACCACACTTGAATTCATAAGTTGAAGAGTGTTTATGCAGATGTCTTTTTAGATTATTTTTGTGATGTGTCGCATAATTACATTGGTCACACTTGAATTCATAAGTTGAACAGTGTTTATAAAGGTGCCTTTTTAAATTATTTTTGTGATTTGTTGCGTAATCACATTGGTCGCACTTGAATTCATAAGTTATTAAGTGTGTTTTAAGATGAATTTTAAAACTATCTTTGCGATATGTCTTATAATCACATTGGTCGCATTTGAATTCATTACTTGAGGTATGTCTTAAAAGGTGATTTTTTAAAGCTACTTTCCATTTTGTTATATAATTGCAATAATCACATTTATAGTTAAAATTTAAATCATTGTGTTTTAAATTGTCCTGCACTGTTGAACTATTAAATTTATTACATTCACTCTGTACATTTGTGATGTGTTCGATACTGTTTTCTTTTATATGATCAGCTTTACTTGCGCTATCATTTATGGTGTCTTCTTTCTTAATATTCACATTACCTTTAAAAATAGTGTCGAACTTTGTACTACCAGAACCGTAATTAAATTCACCTTTTACTATATCACTGTTTACAACAAAATGGGTTGGTAGCAAATTTATTCCTATTTCCTCTTGCGGTTCGATTTTAATAAGTTTCATATCAATATCATAAGACATTTGGAAGAATACGTGATTAATAAATAATAAGAAACCACATAAACTACACCACAGACACCGCAATAATTAAATTAGGTGTTAAATGTCAGACAATGACCTTCAATGTGCGCAAGTGCGTGTTGCATTGTTGCCATTTGAATCTTGTTTGTTTTGAATGTATGAATTTTGGTTGTTATACCATTGTTTATACAGGGCGATCATCATTGTTTGACCGTGCCGCTTATACAACAGTACTACTGTTCCGTATCCTTAAAATGAAAATTGTGCTATACCCAGTGACGTAAATGCAGATATTAAAATAAATACTACCATAAATGACAAAAACTTTGGTGAATGACGAATTGCGTATTATGTAGACGTACAAAAACTTCAATAATTGTAATTTAGTCTTTCTTAAGACTAAAGGGAGATTGTTATAAGGTATGTAAAAATTTGGTTAAAAATTATCATTTATTTTTAATTGATATTACAGATTTTCTGGATTTCCAAGGCGTATTTCTGGTGTATTAAACCAATACATGGTATTTACTCGTCAAATTCAAGTTTTGTAAGTGCTTTTATATACTAAAAGTAATGTTTAAAACAAATTTTGCTTTTTAACCTCAATTTGGTTACGAGAATAATGTACAGTTTAGAGAGTAAAAACTGTTTAGATGAGCGTTTAATGATCTTTTTGTTTATATTGACATGAGTGGTTTGAAATAGGCAATAATGTATGAATTTTGTTGTCAGGTTGAAAATGAATAATCGAAAGGTAATTCATAGCCAAGGGCGGCAAATTATCTACAATGTGTAACAATTTATGAAAAAAGAAAAAGAAGGAACGATGACAATGCCATTATCCCAATTACAAGAATGTGTTGCTGAAGAAACCGTTCTAGACAAGCTACTAGTTGAAAATGGTCATGCTGTCCTTCGTCTCCCTTTGTACCACTCTGAATTAAATCCCATTGAAAAATCGGATAGCAGTGAGGAATTTGACATTTCAAATGGAAGGTGTTAAGCAATTGGCAATGAAGAATTGAAAAAAATTACAGCTTTTTTTTTTTTTTTTTTTATTTAAATTTCCCACTTTATTTGCAACTGTAGATAAACATTTAGCAAATCATTTGAATAATTAATTAACATGTCAAATAGTGCTCAGCAGCACTCTTTTATTTATTGTATTTAAATTTTGTTTGGCTATTGGGATAAGACTTAAAAACTAAACTTACATCTACATCTAAACTAATTTACATAAACAAAGTTTAAAATCTGTTTGGTAACTCGTTGGGCGTAAATCTTTGTAGTCTCTTGGTCTGTAATGGCTGTTCCATAAGATTTGTAGCTAAATCGTTTGGGTGTGCTCGAAGCCGAGATCTGTATTTTGTGCTAAAGTTGTGTATTTCTTCTTTAACCGTTTTGATTTGCAAGTCATGACGAAGAATTGCATTTGATACGTACCAAGGCGCATCTACAATCATACGCAATACCTTAGATTGAAAGCGTTCTAGGATTTCAACATTTGATGTCGAAGCAGTTCCCCATAGTTGAATACCATAAGACCAGATTGGTTTAATAATGGCTTTGTATATAAGGAGCTTATTATCAATGGTGAGTTTTGAGCTTCGTCCAAGTAACCAGTACATTTTGGTAAGAAGTAGGCCAAGTTGCTTGCGTTTTGTAAAAATGTGGTGTTGCCAGGTGAGTCTTCTATCCAAGTGTAGGCCAAGATATTTTACCTCAGTTTGTTGCGGTATTTGTTTGTTGTTTAAAGTAACAGGGGACATGTATCTCGTCTTGTAGTAAATGTTATGTGTCGATTTGCTATCGTTTGCTTTTATTCGCCACTTATGTAACCACGCTTGTATCGAATTTAAGGATGTTTGTAGTTTTTGTGTGGCAACCGCTGGATCCTCATTAATGGCGAGAACTGCCGTGTCATCAGCAAACGTTGCTGTTATGACTTCTGGTGACGTCGGAAGGTCAGCAGTATATATTAGATATAGTAATGGCCCCAGAATGCTGCCTTGAGGTACTCCAGAATCAATTTGATAGAGTTCCGTAAGGACGTTATCAACTTTAACCAGGAAGTGTCTGTTACGTAAATAGGAGTTGAGGAGAATGAAATAATTTATTGGAAGGATTAGTCGTAACTTGTATAACAGTCCAATATGCCATACTTTGTCAAACGCTTGTGTTATATCCAAAAACACCAGCAATAATATTTATTTTCAAACGCTTCATTAATTTTGTTGACCACTCGATGTACTTGTTCTATTGTGCAATGCATTTGGCGGAAACCGAATTGATTATTAGAATTTCACTGTTATTCTCAGTATATATGTCAGTCTTCTTTGTATTATTTTTCGAGCACTTTGGCTACTATAGGAAGCAAGCTTATTGGTCGGTAAGACTGTATCTCATTTAGTGGTTTTCCGGGTTTCGGAATTAGAACAATCTGTGAGTTAGTTCTTCTTCATCCTCAGGTTGATTTTCCGATGGATGTGGTTTGAATACTTCAGAAAGATGTTCTGCGAATGCCTTTGCTTTCTCTGCGTTGCTCCTGGCCCAAGTTCCTTGATGAGTTCGGATGGGTGGTGAGGCTCGTGTTACTTGTTTGGCTTTTTTGGTCGTTTTCCACAGTGAATAATCAGTGCTTTCGCTGGGCGTTAAGCTGCGTAAGAAGGTTTGAATACATTCATTTTTATTTTTGTTGAGTATTTCTTTTAACTCTCGAGCTGCAGCGTTAAATAAACGTTTGCTTTCAGGAGTTCTGGATCTTTGCCAATGTTTCCTTAGTCTTCGTTTTTCCAGAATCTTTTGTTTAATTGTTGCGGGGCATTCATAGATGTTGTTGATTTCATATGATGCGGGTGTCGCGTACCAACCTGCCTGTTGTACTGTGTCACTGAACAATTTAACGGCTGTTTCAAGTTCTTCTTCAGTTTTAAGACTGATATCTAATGTCAACGTATCGTTTATGTATTGTCTAAAATCGTCCCAATTTGTGTGTTTGTTGTATAATCTCGGTTGTCTACTTGTGTTTATTGCTTTTGTGGATAATATTATTAAGACTGGGGAATGATCTGAGGATAAATCGAAACATGATTTGGCTATAGCAAATCCTTGGGGAATACCATTCGTGATGGCGAAATCTACTAAGTCTGGGATTTTACGTCTATCTGTTGGCCAGTAAGTAGGTTCGCCAGTAGATAAATGTTTCAGACGATTTTTTCTAGAGTTTTATGTAGTTCTCGTCCTTTAGGCGTAATTAACCTAGAGCCCCAATCGGTGTGTTTAGAGTTATAATCCCCGCCTGCAATAAACCGGTGCCCTAAAGTGTCAAAGAAGTTTTCATAATGTTCCTGTTTGACTGTATGTTTTGGAGGAAAGTACACAGCTGAGACGGCAAGAGGACCAGCAGAATCTTCAATTATTACATTTGTGGCTTGAAGGAAGTTTTACTATAATTGTTTGTTTGGTGGTGCTTGATAGAGTTTTTTATTATTATTGCTGTACCACCTCTTGCAGTACCGTTTTGATGATTAGTTTTATAGAAGGAATATTTGGGCATATTAAAGTGACTTCTCTCAGTAATATGAGTTTCAGAGATAAGATTGATATCGATGTTGTGGCTGTTTATAAAGAATTTTAACTCTTCTGCATGTTGCCAGAGTCCATTTGCATTCCACAAAGCTATTTTTTTCGGTTGATCCATTATTTGAGTTTCGTGAGCACGGTTGTGAGCTGATTTAACATGGTGACTATTTGTTCAAATAGGCCCTTCATCATATTTTTTAATTCTGCTAGGTCGTTAGATTGTTGGTAAAAATGATTTGGTACATTATTGTTCGTGGTCTGGGGTTGCTGGGTTTGTGCTTTACTTACTGTTGAGTACAAAAGCCCCGGTTGTGTCTGTTGGTAAGTTTTATTTTGTGCAGGAGGGGTGTATAATTTTGGTCGGAGGGCTGGGAACTGTTTTTTCTGTAGCTCTTTGTAAACTGTGCATCCTTTATAGTTTGCCGGGTGGTTTCCATCACACAGGATGCAACGAACTTCACCGGATTTTGTTTTTCGTGGGCAACTATCAGTAGAGTGCTCTCCTGTGCATTTGACACAGCGTGGTTTTAAGTAACAAAAATTTTTTGTGTGCCCATATCTTTGGCATCGAGTGCACTGCACGATCTCGCGCTTATGCTTCGGCGGTTCAAATTTAATTTTGCATTGTTGGAGGAATTCCACTTTATAAATGTCTTTATTGTTAGCCGCAGGCTTAAGTTCAACGAAGAACATTGGTAGAGGTGTTTTAGTCCTGTATTGCTTAATATTCCATATATTTGCTACTTTATGGCCTAAATTCTCTATTTCTGTCTTAATCTCATCCACGCTAATAGAATAATGCAAATTTTTCAGTACCGTTTTAAAGTTTCATTCTTCTTTTGGTTTATATGTATGAAAATGCGTCTTTTTTTCGTTTAGTGCTGTTACAATGTTTCTGTAGTTATCAGTTGTTTTTGGTTGTACTTTTACTTGGTCATTTGCTAGGGCTTTAATGTCATATTGCTTCTTAGCGATGCTGTCCAGTAAGCGTACTAATGGTGTAATGTCTTTTACATCATTTATAAAATTGGGGAGGTTTAGGAGTTTTATCAGTGCCGTCCTCTTGTTGTTGGTCTTCTGTATTTTCTTTTGCTAGTGCTGAAAAGCGGTTAGTTAGGTTAAGCCAATAGTCGTCTCCCTTTGCTTGTTTGGAATTGTGCTCGATTTCATTTAAGGCGTTTCTAGTTCTCTTAGTATGTTGGACTGTAATCCAGTTATTTGTTTCTGTTTGTGGGGTATCACGATGGATTGGGTATAATTGGTTGGTTGAGAGGGTTGGGGATAAGGTATTTGTTGTGACTGTGATGGATAATTACCTATCATTTGTTGATATTGGATGTTGTAGTTTTGGTCCTGATTTGTCCATTGTGTATTCGTTGGGAATGCCATTTGGAAGGGCTGTAACCCCTGGGGTGGAGGAAAGCCATAAGGCCCCGAGCGTATAAATTGATTTAATTAAGTACTACGGTCACTTATTTTGTTATTTAAAGTAAATAATATTAAATAAGTAAATTTTGCACTCGCGTTATCGCGGGTCACTTGATAGCGTATCCGAGCACACACATTTAATCTCAAATTAGTAAAGTGGTTTCACTAATAATCGTTATTAGTGTAATTTTATTGCAAATTTAATTTACAATAAATATAGTTAGTAATTTAGATATATTGACGGAGTAACGCTTACGCCGACTGAGGAATGTGACATTTCAAATGGAAGGTGTTAAGCAATTGGCAATGAAGAATTGAAAAAAATTACAGCTGAGAACTCGAAGAAAGTGTGTGAATATGTGGAGAGTGAATATTTAAAAAAAGGAGTGATATTGGATGATGTTACCTTTACAATGACATTAAAACATTTAAATGAATTTTTAAAATGAATTCGTCATTAATCAGAAATCAATGTATGATATATTTGTTAAATAATATTAGTGAAAACAAATTACGTGTATGACTGGTTAGTTTATAATAAATGCATACATTCAACATATTCAGCACAAGTCAGGTACACCATTTTTGCTGACCACCTTTGAATGTACACTGGTGACCATCACAAATACATTCTAATGGGAAAAAGAACTTATTTAACTTAATGCTAGATATCACTTTTGCATTGCATTCTAATTTTTGAACAAAAACTTATTTCAGATTATATATCACTGATTTAGCCCTTCTCATATGGAACTAGTCACCATGTCTACTTTATGATGTACCTATTGTTTTTTAAGATAACTCAAATCTGAATATATTGATCTAAAGCACAGCAAATAATGAATTAATAATGCATTGTTTTTTTAGATCTCAAACGTGCATGTAAATGAGATCAATTCAGCTAAAGTATAGTAAATAATGAGTAAAGATTTTCAATTAGTGCACATATCATTTACATACAAATATAACGATATCCCGACGCACACCTCACTACCCGTTGGAATGAATGGTCTTTTATATGTTTATATTACAGTTAAAAATAGAAAAATAAAATTAAACTTGGCAATTATCTATAAAACAATTTCAAAGTGATCACCATTGTTTGCATTACAGGCATCTACTCTTCGTGATGCTGATATTCTTCAACACATAATCGTACTGAATACTTCCAGTTTCCATCTACATCTTTTTCGCCGTTTCGGAAATAAGCTTCAAAAATAAACTTGTCTTGTTCCACAGTAAAAGGTATTATAACCTAAAAAAAATTATTTACGAAAAAGGCATAAAATACACGAATAAATTTACCTTGGAAGTCCTGGTTAATTTATTAATGAGTTTTGAAAAAAACTATTTTATTGTAATACAAATGTAGATAAAGGAATAATTGAAAAAGGAAAAATCTATGTACGTTTATGAAATGTCAATCGAAGATGAAATAAATATTTGTGCCTAATTTCACTAGTAACTTGGAATAAACTTTTGATAAAAATTCTGTAAAAAGTAGTTTTTTTTCGGTCATTCATTGTTGATATCCCGGTACATGTTTGTATATAATGCTTAATTCTTATTTTGTGTGCTTGTGTTATTGAATTAATAATAATGGTGGTGGTATGTGAACATTGTTCAAAAACTAATACTTTGAAGATCAATTTAAAAATAGTACTCAGGGTTCGCTGTCCTGCTTTCTGCGCACTTACGGTTGGTTCGTCCAACCAAATATCGACTCAAGTACGAAACACTATACAGAATATCCGGACGCATAACTAAAGATACATCAAGCTACATACCATGACCAAGCGTTTGTCCGGCAGATTTTGCACTATTTTATCAGAGTTTATTTCCATAGGACTAGTGATCGGCCACGTTTCACACATATTAAATTCTTTTAATCACCAAGTTATCATTTTATACTGACCGATTTTAAGTTTAATTCCATCCCGAGGAAAGACGAAACTATTAAAACTTTTAACTTTAAATTCTTCGTAAAGGTTTTTAAGAAGTTCATTCACTTGATCATCTGGTCCAATTATGAGAGGGTCGTTTATGAATAATACTAGGTAGACTTGATCTTTTACGTATAAACAGTAATCGTATTGCGATCTTCAAAATTTTAAATTTGACATGACATCGTTAAACTTGATATTCCAGCATTTTGGTGCATTTCGAAGACTATACAAGCTTCGGTTTAACTTTAGGTACCTATTTAGAACTTGATTTAAGTCCTTCTGGTATTATAATGTATAAATCGTTGTCTAGAGTGCCATTCAAAAAGCTGTTGGCACATCCATTTTGTTAATGCTTCAATTTAAATTAGAACTCTTATTGTAGGTAATCTACAAACGGATGCGTATGTGTACTCCTCTCCAGTATTAGGTACTTGGGAACCCTTTGCGACGAGACCTGCCTTCTTGGTACCGTCTTTCTTTTGTTTAAATACCCAGTTGATATCAATAGCTGTTTTACCTCTGGGTAGAACTGTTGGGATCCATTTTTTCAACTTTTCATGTGATTTTAGTTTGTTGTCGATAGCTTGTTTCCAATTGTCAAGTTTCTGTGCTTTTTTAAATGATTTGGTTTCTTCATTTGCCTCTGTTAATAAGCAATAAGTAGTATAGATTTCATAATCTTCTAAACTTTCTGGTTTTACGATGTTTCTTCCTGGCTTTGTTTTCTCTACCCTTGGTAATGTTTCTTGGCATTTCATTTCGTTCACCTTTAAATTCCATTACTTGCTCGGCTCTTTATTATTCTTCCTTCTTTTGGTAAGTGTATCATATAACCGCCACCGCAGTATCCTACAAGAATTCCGTTCTTCACGTCAGGTTCCAACTTGTTGTCTTTTGGCAACACCGTATAACGCGCTCGACATATAAAGATTTTTAGTTTGATTAGATGGTTTTGTCCATGTCACATCTTCGATAGTGTTACACCACTCGCTAACATGTAGTGGGGGTTCTATTCATAAATTGGGCATCTTAATGCTTCTGGCCATAACATTTTTGGCAAGTTTGCTACAATAATTTTGGTTCTAACCACATTTAGCAAAGTTTGATTCATTTGTTCATCTGTAGACTATAAGGCATCGTGTATTCTATTTGGATTTCAGTTTGCTTACAAAATTGCTTAAAACCTCTTGACGAAATCTCGTCTCTGTTATCTAATCTAAACTTCTTCACTTTAATATCATGTTGCGTTTCGAGCTGTTTAACACATTGTTTTAAATTTCCTTCATCTACGTTTTCAGCATTTAGAATTTTGACTATGACAAAATGTGAGTCATAATCCAAGGTAGAACCACAAGGGTTGTTTGTGGTGAAAATATAGTGGTCTAAACGTTAATGAATGTTTTCTGTAATAGAGGTTGATCGTCTTCGTCTCTCCCTCGTCTCTTTCTCAAACATACAAATCAATTATTTAAATCAAATCAATTAAATACCAAACTGATTTAACTTAATTATACAAAAAAATTAGCTCACAGCTGATTTGAGTAATTGATTTGTATGTTTGAGAAATAGACGAAGGAGAGACGAACACGACCAACCTCTATTACAGAAAATATTCATTAGCATTTACATCACTATATTGCACCACAAACAACCCTAATTAGTCCTAGAAATATACCGCTAGGTGGCGCCGCCTCTATTACAGAACACATTCGCTAGTTTAAAAATATACCACTAGATGGTGCCACAAATAAAACCTTGATTAGTCCTAGAAATATAACGCTAGATGGTGCCACCTTTATTACAGAAAATATTCATTAGGCCATACTCAACAAGATGACGATACAAATCCAAATTTCCCAACAAGCGGCACGACAGGAGGGCACCGGCCCTAACACAGGTTCCTATGTTTTGTCTTATAAGCTAGCAATAGGTCCCTTATTAGAATAAAATTTCTCGTAATAAGTAATCAGAATGTAAACACTTAAATACAAATCCAAATTCAAATTTCCCGCGAAGGGGCCAGGGACTAAGACCCGAAAGTAAGTAAGTTGCGAAGCCCTACGTTTGTCTTATAAGTTAGCATTATTATTATAATACAAGTTCAGATTTCCCCTCATAGATGGTGTCACAAACAAATTGAAATTATTGGTCGAGGGGTGAGGGCCTGAAAGTAAGTTGCTAAGTCCTACATCTGTTTCACAAGTTAGCATTATACCCCTTATTATAATACAGATTCATATTTCCCGCCATAACCTGCAGAGACTTACGTGAAAATACAAATTCAAATTTTCCGTCATTGGGCCCTCGACAAGGCACAAAGCCCCGGGGGCAAGTTGAGCAGCCCCACACCTGTCTTACAAGTTAGCATTAGGCTCCTTAATATTATAATACAAATTCAAATTTTCCGGCAAGGGTACCACGACAATACATGAAGGCCTATGAACAAGTTGCGATCACGACAAGGGACAAAGACCCGAGAACAAGTTGCGACACCCTACACCTGTCTTACAATCTCGGTTATGTTCGGGATCGCCGAAACAGCCTTCGGCGAATTGCTTGCATTGCGAAATTTTACGTATATGATACATGTTAATTTAAAAAAAAATCCAAGGCTTCTATAAAATAAAAATAATCTTGGCACATGTTAACTGGTTAAATTAATTAAATAAAATCTTTTATTATAAAACAGTTGTCATTATCTTTGTGTCTTTGTGCTTTATTAGAATACAATTTTTATGACAGAGGATAATTTTGCAACCTCTTTATAATAAATCCTATTACAAAAATCACATTGTATAACAAGAAAATGTTAACTGATTGCTTACTTAATTAGGTACTCGTTTATTTAAAGCAATTTGCATAGTACATTCGCTACCATCTGGTTGGTGGTATGAATTTATGCCATGAGTGCTACTCCAGGTTGCAACCACGAGATTACCGCGTGGTTGACCATCACACCCATATGGAGAAATGGGCAATTTTTTACCACATACCACATGATGAATACTGGTGCTCATCATGTAGAGCACCCCTAACCACGTTATATGATGTATATGACGATGTGACCTGTGTTATGTGGACTATCAATATTTTTTGCTATGTATTGTAATAGATTATTTTACGTCATACGATTACTTTCTTCAGCAGTTAAAACATGTGCGACGTGCCACCAAACTTTTATTATCCTCAGTATTACAATTGTTTCGATAAACGCTTACTAACGTATCGAACATGGTCTTCATAACTTGCTGCGACAGGGCTTCCTGTGTGGATTAGAATAAACCGATGGCAACCATCTGACAATCCGTTACAGCAGCATCTCCGATGGGCACTACACTGCACGTATGGTCAGTTACTTGCACCACGTCCACGCAGATGTAATGAAACGGAAGTGGAAAGAACCTTTTGCACTTGTACTAAATCAAAATGTAATACTCCTAAAGATAATCATATTTCTGAATAATACAATTGTACACGTCTTTTGTTTATACAGGAAATAAATATATTAATATATCGTTTTCTTTTTTTTGCTTTCTAGAGTATATCAGCTAAGCGTAAAGTAAGGTGAATAGATAGGATACACAGGTAGCGTTCAGTGCGTGGTCATCACAAATGATCTTGCTAATGTATGAGATGACTGGCCTTGGTATTGTGTAAGCTTGTACGATCTCGGGGAAGTAGGGCATACGAGTGACCTTCCTGGTGTGTGACCTTGGTACAGTAGGCCGCTGTTGTATAAGCTTGGGCGTGTAGGGCTTTGTGAAAGTAGGTCAGACACTGCAATTATACGACCTTGGTCAGGTGGTAGTCTTGATAAAGTGGTAACCTTGGAAATGTGGGACCTTGGAATTGTGATGTGTTCCAAAAGTCTCCAAACTTACCTAATGAACTCCCATTGGTAAATTTCAAGAATTTTATGGTTTATAAATTAAATCACGAGAATCGAATACAGCTACATTCTTTCATTACGCCAATGAATCTAATATTCTCTTAAAAAAAGTTTATAATGATAACCAAAGAATAAAAGAATATTATTGTGTCTAATGGATTTTCTGATACAAAATGTTTATATAAGCTTAAACATACCTACTAAATCACTAACTGACAGCTTGCAAAACCAACTTTCACTTCAAAGATACTTACAGCTTGCAAAAAACTAACTTTCGATTCTAAAATACCGATTTAACTTAAGTTACAGCTTGCACAAACCAACTTTCAATTCAAAAATACCGGTTTGGCTTACACACCCACACACACACATACACACACACGCCTGCATGTACGCACGCACGCACACAATATACGAAAATAAAATTAGCGTGTAACACTATTGCCGCATTTTGCGTACAATGATAAAAATGCGCTCTACTATTAAATTTGTAAAAATGCCTACACAATAACAAAATAACCAAACTTGAAAGCAGGCCTCTATATTACTTTACATGCAAGGGCTATCTTATCGGAAATGCCTCTGTGAAAAATAGCCCTAGATTTATAAACAAGGTTGAACGCACTAAGTCGTTATTGAAAATGGACAAATGCCTGGGGACAAATAAACAAGCTGACTTATATTTTCAATTTTGATAATACACACATGTGATTTGAAACTAACACCGATTTCATCTCGTAAGGACCCCGTGTTTTCTATTACCGAATGTTCATCATTATCATTACACAACCATAATAATACTTATTACATAGTACAGTAGATGTATGGATTAAGGTATAACAAGGGCGTGTTGATCGCGTAAAGGTTTACAACAGGTTTAGACCGAGATGTGTTGGCTGTGGTGATGAATCATTGCATTAAAAACTTGTACAAATGATTGAATAAAGTAAATAAAATAAGGGGTAAGGGTTAAAATAAAAAACGATCACTTATCAGAGTTATTGTTAATAATCGTATTGAAAGAACTTCAGGGTAAACAGCTGGGTTTTTGTTGTTTACAGTCACAGCATATGCACTTTCTGCGTTTTGTTTATAAATGAACAATATAAAGCACTTAACGATTTCCAGCAATCATTAATATAAAGTAATTATTTTCTGGATTTCCCAGTTATGCAACCACACCCTTCACTATTCAAATACCTCTAGGAGATTTTCTGAAAACTCAGTAATTACCTAATTAAGTGAAAGGCAAGCAGACCTTGAAATTACATGAAAGACATACACATAAGTCGATATTCAATTACAATTTTGATAATACATTTCATACGAAATTGAACTTTATCTTACAGCTTGCAAAAACCAACCCACAATTCGAAAATACCAAATTGATTTAACTTACAGTTTGCAAAAACAACCCTCAATTAAAAAATAGCGACTTGATTTAGCTTACAGCGCACGAAAACCAATCTTCAAAAACATACACACACCCGCGCGCGTACACACTCACACATACACTCTCGCACGCACGCACGTACACGCGCACGCACCCACACACACGCAACATTAGTAGGTGAATACTCGTTTGATATTCTTGGTTACACAACTGGGGGAAATCGCGCAAGCATTGACCTATTGTAAAATTTTATATTGTACGCGTATTGACCTAATCTGAAATTTTGCGTGTACTAATCTAAACTAATATGCGGGCATTGACCTAACTTAAACAGTGCGTTTATTAACCTAACCTAATATTGTACGTGCGTGCGTCCAATGTAAGTTGGTTTTGCAAGCTGTAAGTTAGATCAATTTGGTATTTTTTTGAATTAGGGATTGGTTTTTGCAAGCTGTAGGTTAAATCACACTGCTATTTTTGAATTGAAAGCTGGGTTCTGCAAACTGTGAGTTAAACAAAACACGTATTTGTGAATTGGGGATTAGTTTTTGCAAGCTGTAAGTTAAATCAAGTCGGTATTTTAGAATTGAAAGTTGGTTTTCGTAATCTGTAAGTTAAACCAAACCGGTATTTAAAGTTGGTTTCAGCAAGCTGTAAGTTAAACCAAGCCTGTATTTTTCTATTGTAAGCTGGTTTTTGCAAGCTGTAAGTGTATGATTTGATTGATTGAATTGATTGAGTTTAATCTTAACTGAAATTGATTTGTGGATGATCGACTGTTTTCTCACGCCTGTGCCCTCACGTTTAGGGAGATTACCAGCTCTGAGTATCCGTTAGCCTTATCTACAAAGCGATCGCTCATGAGAGTTAGGGGGCGAAGACCTGAGAGCAAGCTCAGACGCCCTATACCTGTCTTATGATATAATATCAGGGCCTCCTTATTAGAATACTATTTCAAATTTGGCCGACTAATCGAAATGACCGCCACCAATGAAAAACCACTTTATCCCGAATTTGTTGAAAGAATACCTTGTAAATGTATGTGTTTTATATTGGAAAACATACATTCCACGGGGCAACTTTCCGTAAACTTCAAGCACCATAAGTGTTGTTAATTCAAAATTGTAACAATGAGTACGTTTACACGGACACATACAGGTTTTAATAACACCGTTCTTACTAAGGCCTGCGTAAAATAACGTGTAAACGGGACTAACACCGGTTCTATTAAAGCAGATTTTAGTAAAGCTACGCCTGTTGGACAATTACGTAGCGTAGCCTATGTTAGAAAACGTGTAGACACTCGTATGATATAACATCGGTTTTAATCGCAATACCAACCGAATTGTCGCTTGTTTTCCACTGTTCTGGTTCCGGTGGTTTCTTAACCTAAGAAATTTTCTACTATACTTATTTAATATATAATGAGTTTATTTTTGTAAAAATGAGTAGCAAGCGTGAATCGTGGGACGTGGATGAAACGCGGTACTTTCTAAAATTAGTCGTTATTATTAAGTTTAATAGGAGTATTTGACTATAAAATCTTCGACGAGAATTAATTATCTATTTCAAAATAGAAATTATTTCAGTTGCTAATAAGTTGCATGCATCTATCTCTGCCAGTGCAATAACAGCGCGCTTTTAAGCATTTGTTGATACATCTCTTTAAAAAAACGAATTGCAGCAAGTCACAACAACAAATAACTTAACCACACAAGCTAAAATCTCGAGTGTTAGGTGTTGATAACGCCGTGTACGTCACACACTTTAAACTGGTGTTGATAACGCCACTTTGTTGCGTTCGTGTAAATAGCCGTTGGAAACCGTTATTAATAAAACCGATGTTATTTTTAGGCTTGTACTTGCTTGTCTAATGATCTGAGCCGTTCACTTGGGTCAGGTGAACTTGATCGCTCACATCGGTCAGTATTCAGTTGGTTCAGTTTAGGTTAGGGATAATAGGATAATTTTTGTTTATTATAGTAGCGAGCGAAACGTTTAATAGTTCGATTTTGAATTATGAACGATCGGTATATAAGTAAATAAAAATCTGTTTCAGCAGCAGTTTGAAACGTACGTTTCATATTTTCAATTCTAACCGTTAAAAACTGCAGCTGGAAAAGAAATAAGTGAAAATATTAATTTTTTTATTTATAAGCAAATATTGTCAAGAATAAAAACTAATTAAAATAAATCCATATAAAAACTTAAAAAGAAAGAAACACTAGACATTAAAAAACAAAAATAAATATAAATTCGTACAAAATGAAAAAAAAACACGTTAGCTTATATACAATAACGAAACTAAATATAAAATAATTTTGAACGAGTGAGTCATTTTAGCTCGACGCTCCTCAACTAGCTCAGTTCGTTCAGTAAAGCTAGGCCGGGGACACACGGTCCGTGTGAACGCCCGGTTCGGGTTTTGCCCGGATCCGGGAGAACTTTGAGTGTCAGAACACACGACCCGGGTAAACGCCCGGATGTGCTAGGCAATAACTTTACATTAAAGTTCTGTCAGTCTGCAAATATAGAATTGGCAAGACGTAAGAAACTAGCTCTCCTTTGTTTGCTTCGCCACCGAAGGAAGAATAAACGCTTCAGAAGTGCGTGGATTCATCCTATTTCAGAAAGAATACAACTTCATGGCGCTTTCTATTCTTTATTTATAGAGTTGCGGGATCATAATAGTAAGTTTTTAACTACTTTCGAATGTCTGGCGTCATTTGACGAACTTCTAGAAAAGATAAAGATACAGATTCGAGGACAAGATACCAACATGAGAAACTGCGTTTCACCACAAGAGATGCTTGGAGTAAGCTTAAGGTAGGTTCTATAACGGTGATAAATTTCGTTTAGTACGTTTGGGAAAAAATAAAAGTAGATAATAATTTATAAGTACTGTTTAATGGAACAAATCCGACACACAACAAATAATTAAAATGCTACATCTGAATATGGTGAATAAACGTTTGTTTCTAGAGACGCTTAACCTATAGATGGAATTAACTGGGTGTGTTGTAGTAGTTGACGTGATGCAATTAACTGGGTTGGCTGAGGAGGAGGAGTTTGACTTGGTGATGAATTAAAGTGAGCAGGTTGAGGTGATGAAGAATGGTTGTCCAATGTAGTGGGTTGGTTGAGACGGTTGCCCGTAATTGCCGAAAATTGGAAATGGATTTTGATATGATTGGGTACTGGTACATGATGCAGCTGGTAGGTGGGCAGTTGGTTGGTAGGTGGTATGAGGAATGTGTTGCCTTTGGATGTCCTTCAACAACTGTAGAACACCTATTTGAAAGTCGACTGTTTGGAAGTCATTAAATTTTGACAACGTTGGCAAAATTCACTTAAAAAACATGAGGTGTCGGTCTGGTTCCGGCTCTGGTGTTTTGACCACTTTCATCATTTTTAATTCGAATTCATCGAGCTTCCTCTTTCTATTTTTTCCTTTGTTTTGATTATGTATTACTACTTCTGTCTGTGGCAGTGGGGTAGGTGTTGGTGCTATACATTCTGGGTGTAACAACCTTTTTTGTGGTTGTATTAAAAAGTACGTTAATCTAAGATCATTAATTTATTTGGTGTAAAATTAGAGGAGTTTTTAATTATTAATATGTAGAATTGAAAACTGGCAATTTAATTGGCATTTCATAGAACAAATCTTTTGGGTGTAATATTATATAAATAGTAATAGTTCCCTCTCTTAAAAAAATTGAATTTATATTATGTAACAGCGCAACGCAAGAAAACTTTTACACTTGAGTTATTCTGAAAGCTTTTTGGTAATTCAGTTAATACTGAATATTAACAGCCATCATCATGATTTTTATTTAATTTTTTTAATTTGTGCCATCAAGAAATTTTGGTGGCACGATAATTTATACGTTAATTTACACGTTAATTTACACTTTCAATACTTATTTTTAAAGTATGCATTTTTTTAAGTACTTACTTTTTAAGTACGCACCTTATAATCACTTAATTTGTATACTTACAAATCTTTAATGGCACGTATGTCTATATTTTAAAATATTATTATCTTAAATGGCAAGTTTACATGAGTTACCCTTACAACGCAAGTTCTGCATTCTGTTACCAATAAATTTGGCGAATTAAACTACAAGGAAATTCCATAAAGCAAGACATTGACTTCACCACAGAAACCCTTCTGCTTCATAGTACCTGTTTCAGTTTATAAACCGAACAGTTAAAAGGTAAAGTTTTTTATAATTCAGTTTAAGACTTCTGAATATTTTTCTCATTTTCAACCATTAATTAAATAAACTTATGTAATTTGTTATTTTATTTTCATTTCTGTTAAATGTTTTTAGTATTCATTATTTAGGGTTTTGTTATTTTCCTGGACAAAGATAACATGGCGCTCGAGAATTTATTATTTTAGTTACAATTTTTTGATAACATTTATGCCATTAAGTGGGAACAATCAAGCATAAAGAGGCAACTAGCATTTCAGGTAGGTTAATTAAACTATTTATTAGAATCCTCCCTTATATTCATCTACCGATGAGTCAGCGGCACATTATTAACAATTTGTATTGTTGTTACAGTTTGGCGATAATACAATTTAGTTAGGCATTATATGGTGTTATATGTTCTAGTGATATAGGTGCTGGTGGATCATCTATTATTTCGCTTTCAATTTCTGCCGGTCCTTCCTCGCCGATGGTTTCGATGTTAGAAGTCGTTTCAGCGTGGGTTCTAACTTTCTCTAAAAACTGGAGAGCGTTATGGTATATGTATTTTCTGAGTTTTACAGCTCCGGCACCAGATTTCTTTGCCTTTTTCTCCTTGTTTTTGATCTTCATATACTGGTCCCTTATGTTACCCCTTCTCTTCAATACAAGTTGACATGAAAAAAAAACACATTATTGCGTATTGTATATAATTGTGGGTGGAGGGGGTGGGAGGTTAATATTGTAATAATTCCTGAACAATACATTTATCAACTATTTGTGTTACTTTTTAACTTTTATTTCGTAATTGCAGATACCTTTCAAGTGGTTGTACGTTTATTGATCTCCACTACGCATATCGATTAGGCCGATCCACAATAGCAAAAATCGTGAGACGTACATGCGATGCTATATGGACATGCCTTAAGGACGAATGCATACCCAAACTTACCACACAATCATGTAAGGTTGTCGCTGAGGGATTTGATTACAAAGGCTATTTTTCAGTAATCCTTATGGCCTCAAACTACAAGTTCTTATACGTGGACATTGATGCATATGGCAGTGAGTGTGATCCAACGGTTTTTGATCTATGTACGTTGTGGCGTAGTATTAAAATTTGGGGGAAAGCAACTCACTGTTAAGAAACGTATATTCAACTACAGACTCAGCCGTGCAAGACGTTATGTTGAATGTACATTTGGCATATTAACAAATAAATGGAGAATTTTTCACCGTCCACTCAACTTAAACACACGACTTTTCAGTTTCTATTGTTAAAGCTTGTGTAGTACTTCACAACTTTGTGAGAGAGCGGGATGGTTTCAACTGTGAGGACATAATGGAAATTGTAGGCATAGAAGATTTCGATGTCATACCAGAGCAAAATCAAACACGACTTGGAAGCAAAAGAGCTAACTCTATTAGAAATGCTCTGACAGAGTACTTTTCAAGTGACGTTGGGTCTGTCCCATGGCAAACGACTAGGATTTGAGTCGAAAGCATTGAATTGCATCGATTAAACGTGTTGATTTTTATTAATAAAAGTTTTTTATTTGATAAATTATTTTTCGCGTAATCTTTTTTTGTTCTGAAAAATAACTCTACACCATTGTGTTCAGGAAGTAAGTCCGCACAATTTGAGTACCGACAAAATCGTGCTTAGTAAATTATGGTTGATAATAGAGCTTGCATCAGAGCGTATAAAATAGTTCACGTAAAATAAACTAGTAAATCAGAGAAGATTTGTACTTACCATAATTTTTCCGTTCATTATCGCTGAACTCTGCAAACTGAGGATTTAATACTAAGCAAACATTTCTTTAACTGTCTCTGGTTTTGTTTTTGTCCTTATAAATATCTAGTGTTCTGTCCCAAAGTTCAGGCCTTTCTTGTGTAAAACTTACTAATACGTTTACATCTATTTCCGTAGATGTCATGATTGACCACACCGACACAATAATAGACAAACAAACCACTAAAAGCACAATAATAAACACAATAGACACGCAGTTATTTTAATACAAACCGTGTGAAGGTTGAAGACAGACTGGAGTGGTAGACTGACGCCGGGCGATCGTCCGGGTTGTGTGTTCACATCCATTTAGTATAATGCCCCGCTACCTGTCTTCCGACAAAACCCCAGCCCGGGCGAACACTCGGACTCTTTTGCGCTCGGTCCGGGCGTTTGTACGGCCGGATGTAGTGTAGCCTGACACATGCCTCTTAATGTACTTCTACTTTTCTCGGATTCGGACAAAACCCGGACTGGGCGCTCGCACGGACCGTGTGTCCCCGGCCTAAGGAGCATATCAGTTAGGTAGGTCCGTCGATCCCTAACCAACTCGTTATTTTTTCGTGTAAACGTACTCAGTTTAGTCCATGTGTCCCATCAATGGTTAAAGTCTCGTTACCAAATTTATTTAACATATATTTTTGAAATTGGTGTGGAACACCACGAGACCTTCCAACCTTCAAAATGGATATCCCTATTTTATAATGTTAAGTCCGCTTCCCATTATGCTAATTTCAGTACTGATTTTAGTACTAAAAATATTGTGTTTACAAATTAGATGCCCGCGCCGATTCAGTAGTAAAAATTAGAGCATGTTCTAATTTCTTGTACTAAAACCATGAAATGTCAACTAAAAGTGAGGTTATGCTTATGTTCTGTACTTAAACACGTGGAGTCATAAACAAATAGAGTTTGGTTGAGCCGTACAAAGTAAATCTGTTTATATGTGCCAATACATTCGATGTACAAAAACAGAAATGCAAGAATGAAAGCATTGGAAAAAATAAAGGCGGAATTATCCAAACTAGGTGCAGATGCATCTGTGGCAGAGATAAAAGCCAAATTTAACAATTTACGGACAAACTTTTTACTACAGCATAGAAAATATTTGTCATCTATAAAAAGCGGAGCTGGTGGCGACGATGTAAGTAGTATTTGAAAACATTATAATAGTTGCTTTATAATTTTATTTTGTTATATTGACAAACCTTCACTATGGTATTACGAAAAAATGTTATTCGTAGCGGAGCATTGCATACCTAAATGCTCGCAGGACAGTCTTCCGTCTTTACCAATCTTACCAGCTGGTGACAATGTTAACATAGTGTTTAAACAAAAACGAATTTGATTATAGTTCAAGTCAAGATGAGGACACTGAAAATGAAATTTTTCAACTGGAAAATAATTGAAGACACAAGTTCATAAAGGGTCTAAGTAACATTTTTTTAAAAATTGCTTTTTTCTGCATTTTGGGTTTTTTACCGTAGAATTTTATTATTATAAGTTAAATGAAGATATTTTAATTAATAAAAAAGTTACGGGTGGATAAAGGATCTATTTACCGACAAAAACTGCTTTCATGAGTGCATAAAGGGGCTATGTAACAAATTTGTAACATAGACCCTTTATGCGACACAAGAATTTGACTTTTGTGAGTGCATAAAGGCGCTAAGTACCAATTGTGTAACATAGACCCTTTATGCACTTGATTTATATAAGGCGGCTTTTGTTTCTATCACATAGATCCTAAAAGTGAGGTTAAGTGATTTGTTATTTTGCAATATTATTAAGTACCTACTTAGATTTTTTTAAATCATTAATGTGCTGCGATGTTTGCAAGAAGTAGATACCTAGTGCATTTAGGACAAGAAGCATGTACAGGTAAGCGAAATAAACGCAACATTTACTTTGTTTTTAAAATTAGCCTTTAATACTTTAAATGTGAGGTTAGAATTTTTGAAGGGAAAAATTGAAAACACAGCTGTATTCAACATCCTCTTTTAACTTTAAAAGCGCTTTTAAGACCTATTTAAAAGAGCAATTTTCAAAGATGGCTCTTAGCACTTTTTAAAATCGCTTTTAAATAGCTCCGTAAAAGGCATTAAAAGAAAATATTGAATATGAATTTTGAAAATTGCTGTTTTAAATAGGTCTTAAGCGTTTTTAAAGTTAAAAGAGAATGTTGAATACGGCTGTTATTATTTTTAAACAAAATAGTAGAGTTGACTGGTACCTATTTTTTAAGATATAGAATCCAACCTAGAAAACACCCTGAATGTAGCCGACGAAGAGCAAGAACCGGAGTATATAAATGCCGGATATATAGAATGTCTAGAACGTCAAAGAACAGCTGACACAAACAAGCAACCGGATGATATAACTGCCGATGCTAGATTAATCGAATATCAAGGGTGTCAAGGGACACCTAACGTAGATAAGCTACTGGAGGATATAACTGCAACATTTTTAAATCGTGAACAGACACTTTGCAATGATGCAGAAAAGCAACAATATTATTGTTTATCCGGTAAGCAAATATTGATGATCTTAAAAAAGCTACCTAATATATGTATTATTTTTCTACTTTCTTTCAGATTCTTCCAGTAACGAAAATTATCGTTTTCGCCAGATAATTCATCAGATGAATATTGCCCTTCTGACGATTCTGTTTCGGATGATTCCGATTTTAAAATGAAGTCTGGTAATTCTGATGGGTCAACCAAGATACACATTACACTGCGGAGGACATATTTGTGCCTGAAACAACATCTGAGTAAAGATCAACTACAACTCCTGATGCAAATACTTTAGTTGTAACCAAGAAAAAAGAATTTAACTTGCCGGAAAAAAAATCAAAAAAGAGGTGTCATCGTCCAGAAACATGGAAGAAAAACCTATTTGCATCAGCCAGGCAACAAGGAAAATATTATATTTCCCAAAAAAATGCAGCGATAAGTTCACTGAAAATTAAAGACACGTAATTTTCAGTAGATTTTATAAATTGGACCAAAACGCTAAAAACTAACTTTTATTCAAATCAATTCATGTTGAAACCGTTAAGAGGCCGCGAAAAAATCGTGTGAATGGAAGGTCTTCTTCATTCTCGTATAGAGTGACATGCAATAAAAATATCGTCACTGTCTGCAAAACAGCCTTTCAATGGCTCTACCAAATTTCCCACAAAAACATACAACTGTTGCAAAAACAGTTAAATACTGTATTAACGGCTCCATCTCCAGATAAAAGAGGTCGACATGATTCAAGAGGAAATAGAATACCCTATGAAGTTGTTAATGTTATTAAAGAACATATACGTTCCTTTCCAGCTCAACAGTCTCACTATTCGCGAAACAAAAATCCAAACAAAATGTATTTATCTCCACTTCTAAATATGTCCAAAGTGTATGAATTCTATAGAGAGTATGTACAAGCAAATAAATTGGACAATACATTTTTGGTGAAAAAAGTTTTTATGTACACATTTTTTTGACTGAATTCAATTTGTCATTCTCCACTCTCAGGAGTGACACATGCAGTACTTGCTAGTCAGGCCTTAATAATGAAGAACATACAGAAAATTCCAATTATGCTTTTGATCAACAAAAAGTAGATAGACAACATGGACGCTACAATAAAAATGTGTTATACCTAACAATGGATTTACAACAATCTATGCCTCTACCACGAATTACAACTTCTAAAGCATTTTATTTAAGGCAAATGTGGTTCTACAACTTTGGAATACACACGATATTGATGGATGGTGATAAGTCTTATTATTTAACGTGGACAGAAGAAACAGCAACGAAAGGCAGTTTAGAAATTGGAAGCTCACTACAAATTCTACAATTTGTACAAATTCTAAGCGCCGAAAAAAAAGTAGGCCATTTGGTTATTTGGTCAGATTCTTGTTCTGGCCAGAACAAAAATTTTAACCTAATTTGCTTGTACCAGTACTTGGTCCTAAAAAACTATGTAAATATTATAGATCATAGGTTTCTCGAAGTAGCACATTCCTTCCTGGATTCAGATCGGGATTTCGGAAGAGTAGAAAAAGAAATGAGGAAACATGAAAAAGTTTTTACAGCTGACCAATACAGAAATATAATAAAATCGACAAGTTAAAAAAATAGCGTGATCCTAGTAAGTTGCATCTCTTCAATAGAAAAAAAAACACATTGAACGAAAAAGTTTCAATAAGAGACCACATTAAATGGATTCGCGTTGAAAAATACGGCTAATTCTTATATAAAGACTGCCTGGATCCACATACGCCATTCTTACAGGTAGATCTTATGAAGTACAAAAGTGACCCAATTTGAAGCAACAAATACCCTACATTGATGAAGCATATCGTCATTTTTATACTAGAATTTGGACTAAAGATACAGATGGTGAAATGAAGGCAAACAATAAAAAAAGGAAGTCTCTTTAGAATATAGCGCAAGTTTAGTGTTATTAAGATAATGTATTGTTTTTGAATATTAACCTATGTTACGTTTTTGTATTTTGATAACCTAAATTTTCTTGAATTTTCAACAATAAAAAAAAATCTTTTACCTAGCAAATGTTTATTTCATGTACACTTAGACCCTTTATGTACTTAGAATAATACATCTTTTGTTCAATTTTCACTTGGTGAAGGGGCTAAGTAACGAAATTCGCCGTGTAATCTTGATACGTGAAATTGGCTGATACTACAAAAAATATGTCTAAATATAACCAATGTATGCTCCAAATTTGGTTTTTCTATTTATTAAAACAAAAAAGTTCCAAAGTAAAAAAGTTAAAGTCAATTATCTCAGAACTGTCAAAATGTTACATAGACCCTTTATGAACTCGTGTCTTCAATTATGAACTGGTAATAAACTATTTGCAATTTTAGCTTGAAGATATACCTAACAGTTATTTTTTCAATTCTATTCAGGAAAGACAAGAGGGCAGTGGAGACGTGGAGCTGAATCAGCCAAAAAAAATAAATGTACATAATGTTCTTCTTTATCACACTGTGCCAACCCCTTCAACAAGTAGAAACAGCACCCACTATGGAAGTGTACCAAAAAGAAAATTTAAAAAGGGAACAAACCTAACGATGGGGCGATTTTTATTAATAAAGCGAATGATGTTTTGGCAACTTTAGCAAATGCTCTGGCAAATGAAGAGCAGCAAAAACCTGTGGAGACTCCTCCGGCAAAAAAAACTAATTTAAAAATATTTGCAGAATTTGTAGAGAGTCAATTAGAATTTTTGAGGTCTGATGGAAGAGACATTATTGGAAACACAGGAACAAATAGCAAATATTATTTGCAATGCCAGAAAAAAAATGTTTCAGAAGTAAAAATTCATAAATATGTATTTTGTGTTTTATTTAAATTTCAATAAACGAATTAAAATTTAAAATATTTTCATTATAAATTGTTTACATGTTACATCTCTGTATGGCAGCATTTTGCCAATTAACTGGACCACTGTCACTGTTGAAATATTCTTTAAATTCATTTCTTATATTATTGGCTTCAGCCGTCGAACGATTACCTGCTTGATTACTTAATTTATTTGAAAACATAACATGTGAATTATCTTGCGTTACATATGCTTTAAAATTCTCTAACACTAACAAATTATGCAATGCTAAACAAGTCAAAATTATTTTTTCTACTTTAGCTGCATTTAAATTTATTGGATTAAGCAATACTGTAAACCTGTTAGCTAAGATACCAAATGAGCTTTCAATCATTCAAAGTACTCTAGAGAGTCGATAATTGAATATTTTTTCAGAATCTGATTATCCCCTATTAGGATAAGGTTTCATAATTCTACTGGTTAACGGCAATGTATCATCTGCAATTAATACAAATGGAATTTTTTATGTAAGAGTGGGTAAAGCCTGATTTGGAGGTAAATTTAAAGAGTTATTTTCTAAGACTCCACACAGATTACTTTCTCGGAAAACACCGCCATCACTTATGCGGCCATTTATTCCTACATTATAGTAGGTGAATTTATAAGCCGAAAAACATACATAGCTAATAAAACGATTGAGTGATTCCGTTTGTAGTTGTAAAAATATGAACCAGTAAATATTGGAGCTCTAAACATTATATGTTTCCCATCCAAAGCACCAATACAGTTGGGAAACTGCCACATTTCTTAAAATCCTTTAGCAACATTTAATCATTCTCTATAAGACATTGGGGTCTAAAAATAATGCTAATTAGTTTTCATAATTTTAGCTCGTGCTTAAAGAATAACCTTCAAATATAATTCTTCTAGACTGGCATATATAGCTTCACAAACCTCGAAATGTTACTTTCATGTATACGAGTTGAATACATTAATGATCTAAACGTTTGCCCAGTTGCCACAAATCTTAGTGTAGTTTCCAACCTAAACAACAGAAGAAGTCATCAAATTTATACATCTAAAAGTATATATATTGTGATATACAAACCTGCATCTTGCTGAAATACTTTCTCTAAATTGCGTATCCTGTTTTCCTATCTTATTCTCAATTAGTCCTAACAATTTTTCAAAGTATTACTCATTCGTAAAAAGTTTTTATATGCCAAAGGGTCTTCTAGAAATAAATTCAACATACTTAATATTCCTTTGCCTAACCCTCTTCTCTCGATCCATTTTTTCCTCCATATACGTTTTTTTATAAGAAGTGTACGATTTCTTTTCTTAATTGCTAGTATCATTATTACAATTAAAGCTACTGCACATAATTTTAGCTTTTTTTTCGCCATCATTATTTATTTTTTGTGTTCAATCCAAGTTAGGTTAGGTTACGAGTTCAAAATACAAAATTGTTAGAACGGCATGCCTACATACTAAATAAAATTAAAATAGTTGTAAACAGAAACCCACACTTTCATACTAAATCTACTCGCGCAACTAATATTTTTAGTACTAAAATCAGTACTGAAATTAGCAAAATGGCAAGCGGACCTTAATTACGAAAATATGAGTTTCCACTAAATTTAGCACAAAAATACAGCGTATTAAAAAAGTTAGAGCCATTAACAATTTAGTAATGTTCAACTAACACCCTGTAACTTGTTAATTATCAACATTTACTAAGGTCATATTTGTCAAATTGTCAAATTTTAAGTCAGGATGTATCGTAACATGATAAGATCTTAGAAGTCATACACACACAGATAATTTTAGTGTAAAATAAACGTATAGAAAGGGAAAATTGTTTATTCACATTATATAAAATTAATATTGCAAAAATTAATGCAATACTTGCAATAAATTTCAAATTTCAAACCGTAAAGAATGAATTATCAATCAGATTTGTACTTAATGCTGGAATTGTGCAATGCACTATGCCTAACAAGGGCACTTTTATATTTTGTTACATAGAGGCACTTTTCACACTTGTATTTAACACCACCTGAATTGTGTTTTACAAGGTGATTCCTTAAATTTTGTTTCACTTTTGTTGAATAATCACATTTGACACATTTATAATCATTACTTGGCCTATGTATTGCACTGTGTCTATCAAAATTACTTTTATAATTTGTTACATAAACACAATAGGCACATTTGTATTTTCTACTACTTGAATTGTGCTTTATAATGTGATTTCTTAAATCTTGTTTCATTGTTGTTGAATATTCACATAAATCACATTTGTAATTAATCCCACTTGAATCATGCTTTACAAGGTGATTTTTTAAATACTGTTTAACTCTTGTTGAATAATCACATTGGTCACATACGTAATTAACCCCACTTAAATCATGCTTAACAAGGTGTTTCTTTAAATATCGTACAACGTTTGTTGTATAACTGCATTGGTCACATTTGTATTCAATACTAGAATTATGCAAAATACTATGTGTAATAAGAGCACTTTTATATTTTGTTTCAAAAACACATTTTTCACATTTGTATTTAGCACTAAACAAATTGTGCTTTACAAGATGTTTCCTTAAGTTTTGTTTGAGTTTTGTTGTATAATTGCATTGGTCACAAATGTAATTAGCACTGGCTGAATTGTGCTTTACAAGGTGATTTGTTAAATTTTGCTTAACTTTTGTTGAATAATTGCATTGGTCACATTTGTAATTATTGCTTAACTTATGTATTGCTCCATGTCTATCAAAATTACTTTTATAATTTGTTACATAACGACATTGGTTACATTTGTATATACCATCACTTGAATTGTGCTTTATAAAGTGATTCTTTAAAACTCGTTTCACTCTTGTTGAATACTCACATTGGTCACATTTGTATCTAACCCCACTTGAATCGTGCTTTATAAGGTGTTGCTTTAAATATTCTTTAAGTTTTGCTGAATAGTCACATTGGTCACATTTGTAATTATTACTTGACATATGTATTGCACTGTGCCTATTGAAATGACTTTTACAATTTGTTACATAGACACATTGGTTACATGGGTATTTAGCACCACTTAAATTGTGCTCTATAAAGTGCTTGCTTGAATTTTGTTTTATGGTTGTCGAATAAAGGTCATACCTATTCTTCAAGTAACTTACTTCCGATGTATTAGTTCTAATATCATTTACTATAGCACTGTCTTCCTTTTTCTTTACATTACTTTCAACTTTAATATTATGAATGTAATTAGTTTCTTCTTTGATAAAATCTTCGTTCAACATCACATGTTTTTCAGTAAGAAATAACTTGATTTGTGCTTCAGGTACAGGCTCGAGTTTAATCATTTTTGTATCAATCTGCCCCGACATTTTGAAAGTTTTTCTTGTTTGGTAAAATCACTATAACTGTGGATAAAATTATTGGGGAGCATACATAGATATCTTACTTAATAACTAAGTCAGATATCTATGGTAGCATATGACAAATTACAATGTATGTTAAATTTAGTATACAGGGTGTTTCAGGTTTAATTTAAATACATTAATGTTTTTAATAGACAGAATGCCTTGTTTAATCCAAACAGTGTCTATAAACATACATTGTCAAGTGCTGCTATTCTCATCATACACAAAGTATGTATAAATAAATGAGTATGTGGGTAGTGACTAGGGTATACTGTATAAAAGAGGTCTACCAGTCGACTCGGCCATTGTTAGGTATAAAAATATCTGGTGTGGGGCAACACACGACCTAGCAACCTACTAAGTACAAATTAAAAGAAGTGAAATAATTGTAATAATAATTTTTTTTAAGGATAATTTTACCCTGTTCCATCTTATTTTTCATTGCAGCAGGCCATAATATTTTATTTCTGTAGTGGTTTCCCATATATCAAAATGACAAGAAGTCAATTTGACGCCGTCTGTCAAAAGTAATCTTGCTGAGTTTCTTACATAAGTAGGTAACACATATGATGATCAAGTCTCATATCGAATTAATAATAATCGAGGCAAAATTATAAAAAAGCAAGTGTGGAACAAAATTCAACTTTACAGGTCCAGAGGAAAAAATTATGTAGCTGATAACATTTTGTTATCAAGAGGAGAAGGACGAATCTCAAAACCATGATGAGGATAGCGACGAATCACGGTTCAAGAAGAAGAAGAAGACCTTTATCGGTCTTTTTCAAAATAATAATAATATATTTTCAAACGCTAAGCTTTCCTTCAATTTTGTTAATAAACTTGTTTTTCCTAACGGTGTTTGAAGCTGCACTAACAATGCTGCAGTTAATGCGAAAGTGCGGTTAGATGGGTAACTACAATAAGTGTGAGATTGGCTTTCTTTTGCACACTGCGCGTTCAACAATACTGCTATTTTTTTAATTGTGAGCTGATTTTATATGATTAAGTTAAATCAGTTTGGTATTTAATTTAATTGATTTGATTTGAGTACTTGATTTGTATGTTTGAGAAAGAGACCAGGGAGAGGCGAACACGATCAACCCCTATTACAGAAAACATTCATTAATTAGCCTTTACACCACTATATTGCACTACAAACAACCCTAATTAGTCCTAGAAATATACCGCTAGGTAACACCGCCTCTATTACAGAAAACATTCGCTAGTTTAAAAATATACCACTAGATGATGCCACAAACAAAACCCTGATTAGTCCTAGAAATATAACCCTAGATGGAGCCACCTTTATTACAGAAGATATTCATTAGGCCATACACAACTAGATGACAATACAAATTCAAATTTCCCAACAAACGCCACGACAGGAGGGCGCATGCCCTAACACAGGTTCCCATGTGTCTTATAAGCTAGCAATAGGTCCATTATTACAATACAAGTTCAAATTTCTCGTAATAAGTAATCAGTATGTAAACACTTAAACACAAATCCAAATTAAAGTTTCCTGCGAAGGGGCCAGGGGCTAAGACCCGAAAGTAAGTAAGTTGCGAAGCCCTACGTCTGTCTTATAAGTTAGCATTAAGCCTCCTTATTATTATAATACAAGTTCAGATTTCCCCTCATAGATGGCGTCACAAACAAATTCAACTTTTTGGTCGAGGGGCAAGGGCCTGAAAGTAAGTTGCTAAGCCCTGAACCTGTCTTACAAGATAGCATTATACCCCTTATTATAATACAGATTCATATTTTCAGCCATAACCTGCAGACTTAAATACAAATTCAAATTTTCCGCCATTGGGGCCACGACAAGGAACAAAGCCCCAAGAGCAAGTTGCGCAGCCCTACACCTGTCTTACAAGTTAGCATTAGGCTTCTTATTATTATAATACAAATTCAAATTTTCCGGCAAGAGTACCACGACAATACACGAAGGCCTATGAACAAGCTGCGATCACGACAAGGGCGAAAGACCTGAGAACAAGTTGCGAAACCCTACACCTGTCTTACAATCTCGGTTATGCTCGGGGAGGGTTGGAGTGGGATTGCTGAAACAGGCTTCGCCGAAATCCTCGCGTCGGGAAATTTTACGTATACGATACATGTTAACTTAAAAAAAATCCAAGGCCGACCGCTTCTATAAAATAAAAATAATCTTGGCACATGTTAACTGGTTAAATTAATTAAATAAAATCTTTTACAATAAAACACTTGTCTTTGTGCTTTATTAGAATACAATTTTTATAACAGAGGATAATTTTGCAACCTCGTTATAATAAATCCTATTACAAAACTCACATTGTAAATGTTAATTGATTGCTTACTTAATTAGGTACTCGTTTATTTAAACCAATTTGTATCTACATATACAATATAAAAACACGATTTGAAGACTGTTATTTATTTATAACACTTAGGTGATATTTTTGTTTGTACACAATATAAAAAAAAACTGATGAAGGCTGGATTTTACACGATCAAAGTGAAAATCATTTTTTTTAAAGCATGTTATAGTCGTTTTTTTATTTTGAATGTAAATTTATAAGTACTATGAATACTAAATACGAGTTGCAGTAATCAGGTTTTGTGTATTACTTTCTAAATTAGTTAATAAGGGAAAGCAATAGCCTGTTTATATCCAGCCATTCATAAGTAGAAAACGTGTTTAATGAGGTGTATAAAAATATTTCAGTTCAACACATGGTTATTAGAACACTTGAAAGAAAAAACACATCTGAAGGTATGCGTATTATTCTTTATTATGTTTATTTGCTATTACTTACAAAAATGTCGATAAAGATTTTTAAAATGTATTATTACTCTTATAGGATGACGTCATAAAATCAGATCTACAATAGCTGGTACATGTTCGTGAATTTTAGACTTGTTAATTCGTGTATAATAATAAACCATTAAAACCTTTTATTTCCATTATATCAATTTGATATTTTTAAAATATGTTAATTTAATTTAACTCTGTTATATATAAGTAATTATTACTTTCCAGTCCTTCTAATGAGGTTTTCATGACTGTTAAGGAACACGTTTCTATGAAATAATTTTGTGTGTATGTAATTGAACATGCAAACAAATCAGACATAATTTTCCGAATGTATAGGTGGTGACTGTTTAGAAAGAGAATCTGCCTCTATAAAAAGCATCATTGCATTAGGGTAGAAATTATTTATTATTTCACGTAATATTTAATTTATACTTTAATATATTCAGTTTTGAACTGTAAACTAGTTTCCGCAAACTGTAAGACATGGTTTATTGATTGAGATTGATCTGATTGATTTGATCGAACATGATTTGTTCGAGATTGATTGATTAATTAATTAATTAATTTGTTTGTGTGTGAGTAAGAGCCGAAAGAGAGAGAGGGAGAGAGAAACAGATAAACGAGAGAGAGAAACAGAGATGTGCATGATCAACTTCTATTACAGAAAAATGTTCATTAGTCTATACGCCACTAGATGGCGCTAAAAATCAATTTTTAGTCAAAGAGGGCCGGGGCCCAGACCCTGATACAAGTCCTGTCTTACAAGGCTAGGGCCACCTTATTAGAATACAATTTTGTATGACGGGGCGCGAAGGCCTACAACTATAAGAATAGGTTAGAACCCACATACAATTGCACCAAGGAGGCCACGATAGGGGCCAAGGCCCAAGAGATAGTTTCTGCACTTATATATAAGATTAGGGCCCCATACCATTTCCAACCAGGGGCCGCGACAGGAGGCGAAGGCCCGAGAACAAGTTTTGAAGATCTACACATGTCTTACAAGTTAGCATTAAGGCCCCTTATTAGAATACAAATTCAAATTCCCCACCAATCAGAATGCAGAGACTTAGCTCCTCCAATCAGGGTACGGGGTCAAGAAAAGCAAAATGGTCTACGAGATAATTACCAGAAATAGTTGTCACCCCTAGCCTTCAGCCCTACCCCCAACCCCAAGACCAACTCCAAGTCCAACCCCAAAAACCAACTCCAAGGCCAAACCCAAGGTCAAGGCCTAAATACGCCTCAAGTATGCGCGATAAAAAAAGGTCGATAAAAAAACGGCCGACAAAAGGACCTTAATTAGGTGTTAAACTCCACCCAAGGGTTAAAAAAGGCCCCCGAAAATAAGCCAACATCCTGCCCCAACCCCAAATCCAATACCAAGGCCTAAATATACCCCTCACGTGAGGAAGTACAAAAAGGGCATGGCTGTCAAAAGGGCTCTTAATACAACAAAAAGGGTTGAAAATTCCATCAAGAACTGAAAAAGGCCTCCGAAAAGAAACCATAAAATAAGGCCTACAGAAAAATTGCTGTCAAAAAGACCATCAAGGGGTTGAAAAAGGCCTCCGAAAAGAAATCATTAAAATAAGGGTAAAAAATACGGCCCGCACGTGGTCGGCTTTGTGACGTCAATATCCAAGATGGAGGAAAGTGCCCGGGTTCTACTTATACGTTCATATTTGGAAATAAACGGTTTATTTAAGATATAATTTCATTTTGGAGAAGATCAAGATGTTTAGCACCGGTAAGCGTACCTTCAATGGAAAAAGGACCAATCACATGGTTTTTCACCAAACCCGCCCACACCTTAACCTTTCGTTGATGCTGTGTATGGACCGCCTCCATTCAGTGCAGATTACAATCAGACCAGTACTGAGAATTATGTCTTTTAACAGAACTGTTCAAGCAAAATGTGGCTTCTTCACTGAATACAACAAAATTTAAGAAATTGTTTTGCATCTGTAACTGATTCACAAAACCCTAATCGTCGATTAAAATCATCTTCAACCAGTTCTTGGTGGTTTTGAACTTTATACGGATGAAATTTATTTTATGCAAAATAGTTTGTAAAGACTTTCTACAAATACCATGATTTCTTGCCAATGCACTTGTAGATGTTTTAGGGTTGTTTTGAACATCTAAACTTTTATCTTCATTAGTCTACCAGACCTTGATCTAGTAATAGGTGGGCGTTCAGGATTTGAATCGTTAAAAGATGACTTGCTTCGTAATGGGTACATTTCTGATTACCATATCTAACTAACACAGGGTGTTCCAACGAAAATTTAACCCCCCCCCCCCTTCCCAAAAACTCAGAAACCAAGAGTTTCTTCAAAATTAAAAAAAACGTCAAATTTTATTAGGAAGAGGACGAATTTTCATATAAAATTCATACCCAAAAATGCAACCCCTAATTTTTTTTAAATAGCAAGTGTGGTCGAGTGCAACATCATTTCAAAGGTAATTTATTTCTCTACACAACATTGTAATTTTTTTAATTTATGAAATCACTTTGAAGATATTTTGGATTTAACCAATTTATTTGTGGAATATCAGTAATAACACAAAAACTTAAAATTTCACCAAATTAACGAATTAAACGTTCGAAATGATGCAATCTAGCTGCAAATCGGTATCCCCCCCCCCCCCCCCCCCAATAGATTGAAAATACAATGTTTTTGTAAAAATATCACTTTTTGCTATGTTAATCTATTAAATATAAAAAGATAATAGCTCCTCAAATCAAATGTAACTTGATATTGGCACTTAAGAAGCTAATTAGGATTCATTATCTTTTTGTATTTAAAAGATTACCATAGCAAAATTTTTTGGTAAACTGTTTAGTTTAAAGTAAATAAACTAGATGGCGTTATCTGCAGCGTTTACACATTTTTGTGATTTTCGGAAAAAAGTTAAATGGACAGGTACTATTTTCTTGAAAGAGTCTAAACCAACATAAAAATAGCTAAATTGTAGTGAAAACCGCATCCCGATATCTCTAACCGATCTTGATCTATATGAGAAAATGTCAAAAATTGGAGTGCTTTAATCTGACTGACGTAATTTAAATTTTGATTAAACTTTCTTCCCATTTAGCACAAAATCGTTAACACGTCGAGCCTTCCTTCACACTTTATCCAGGCTTAGGACTGGTTCAAAATTAGTTTTGAAGCGTGTTTAAAGGCCAACGGGCCAACTTAACAACAAAACCAATAAAAAAAGCACAAAACCTTTACAATTACTTAAATTAGTCACAAAAAGCTCACAAGTGTTCAAAACGTTTTCTATCATTATCAATGCATTTACTATTTTTGGTAGAGAAAATCGCTGCTTCAATTTCAGCCCTGGACAAGCTTCTAATAGCATTTCGAATTCGTTCCATCATATTTTCTCTGGTTGTTGGTTTCTTTTGAAAAACCAGGTCTTTTAGTCTACCCCATAGATACAAATTTAAACAAGTTATCTCCGACGAACGCGACGGCCAGGGAAACAAACTTCCTCTTCCAATAACACGATTCGGATATTGTTCCTCAAAATGCTGACGTACGATTTGGGTATAATGTGCCGGATAACCATCAAGCTGAAACCACATATTTCTTCTTGTTTCCAAAAACCTTTCTCCATTAAGGGTTCGGTCGAAAAAATATGGGCGTATAATTTTTTCTTCCACGATTCCGCACCATACGTTTAAACTCCAGCGATTTTGATGTTCTACTTGCCGCATCCAATGTGGGTTTTCCCGAGACCAGTAATGCATGTTATGGAAATTTACACCACCTGCGCTATTAAAAGTTGCTTCATCCGTCCATAATATTAGTGACAGAAAATTTGGATTTTCCCGAATCATACTTAACAGCCAGTAACAGTGGTTAAGTCTTCTATCATAATCTGTATCTTGTAATGCCTGATGCAAAATAATATGGTAGGGATGCATTTTATTTTCTTGAAGAATCTCGTGGACAATTGTTTTTGGGACCCCCAGCTCGTTCGAAATTTTTCTAGCGCTTAAGGTAGGCCAAAACATTAATAATATTTTTTTCAATACGTGTTCTTCGAATTCTTCGAGATACTTGCATAGGATGAACGTCGCCTGCCTCCCGTAATCGCCTAGCCAATCTTGAAAACACTTCTCGGGAAAAATGTTGTCTTTGTGAATATTGCATTGCATATTGACGCGACGCAATTACAGCATTATGCATTATAACAAATGCGTAACATATCATATGCTTCCTCGTTAGTGAATGGCATGTTTCATGATAATCGAATTAAAAAAGTAAATCTGAGACACAAAAACTATAAGAATTAACTTTTGATAGTTGTAAAATCAGTATTTTTTAATTTAGCAGTTACAATGGCTACGGCATTTTCTCATAAAAATCAAGATCGGTTGGAGATATCGGAATGCGGTTTTCACTAAAACTTAGCTATTTTTATGTTGGTTTAGAGTCTTTCAAGAAAGTAGTACCTTTCTATTTAACTTTTTTTCCGAAAATCACAAAAATGTGTAAATGCTGCAAATAACGCCCTCTAGTTTATTTACTTTAAACTAAACAGTTTACCAAAAAAATTTCTTTAAAAGAGCATAAAATACTCTTTCAAATGAGACCAAAAATATTCAAATCGGATGAACCGTTCAGGCGATATTAAAATGCAATTATTGACAAATCCTTTGGCTCCCCCCTCCCTTATTATGATATGTACGAGAAAATGTCGTAAAGCAAAATGGTGCAGTATTACCCAAGCTGTCAAATGATGTTTTGAAAGTTATAGTAGTAGAAGTCCGACACCTTCCGCCATCTTGGATTTTGACGTCACTTCCGGTCAGGTCTCCCCGACCGTATTTTTCACCCCTATGTTTTTTTTTCGGAGGCCTTTTTCAACCCTAATTTTTTACACACCCACGTGTGAGACCGCATTTTCCACCCCAATGGTTTCAACCCTAATTTTTGTTACTCGCTCGCGTGTAGGATGTATTTTTTCATCCCTATTTTATAACCGCCCACGTGTGAGCTGGTATTTTCCACCCCTATGGTTTCTTTTCGGAGGCCATTTTCAACCCTAATTATTTTTACTCGCTCACGTGTAGGACATGTTTTCACCCCTATTTTATGGCAGCCCACCCTATGGTTTCTTTTCGAGGGTCAACCCTTGATGAAATTTTCAACCCTAATTAGAGTCTTTTTGACAGCAATTTTTGTACCTGCTCACGTGAGGGGCAGATGTAGGTGACATGTTTTTCACCCCTATTTTATGGCAGCCCACCCTATGGTTTCTTTTCGAGGTGATGGAATTTTCAACCCTAATTAGTCTTTTTGACAGCAATTTTTGTACCTGCTCACGTGAGGGGCAGATGTAGGTTGGTCTTGGACTTGGATCTCGAGTTGGTCTTAGGGTTATTTTTAATGGACAGCTTTAACCCTAATTAAGGTCCTTTTGGTTGTATTAAGAGCAGTATCCCTGGAGGTTAGGCAAACGCACACGCATACAATGTTGGAAATTGCATAATTACCCTAATAAGATATTATTATTAAAATTATCGATCCTATTGCTTTAAAATGGTCATATGCTATTGGATGATCTTTTACCTATACGAGAAATTTATTTATACGTTGTATTTCTAATAAGGAGGTTCTTGTAAGACACTTGTAGGGCTTCGCAACTTGTTCTCGGGGCCTTCGCTCCCTGGCCGGAGATGGTATGGGAACCCTAACCTTATAAGCCAAGTGTAGAGTTTAGCCCCTATCGTGGTCCCCTTGGTGTAATTGTACGTGGATTCTAACTTAATCTTACAGCTCTAGACCTTCGCCTCGGCATACAAAATTGTATTCTAATAAGGAGACCCTAGCCTTGTAAGACAGGACTTGTATCAGGGTCTGCGCCTTGGCCCCTTTGAGTAAAAATTGATTTTAATGCCATCTAGCGGCGTATAGGCTAATGAACATTTTCTATAAAAGAAGTTGATAATGCACACTTCTCTCTCTCTCTCTCTCTCTTGCTCTATCTTGTTTCTCTCTCTCCCTCTCTTTAGGCTCTTTCACACGCACACACACACACACACACACACACACAACAAT